>JAFJYI010000286.1:0-600000 GCA_019022655.1 Acacia acuminata | reverse complement strand
TCTTCTCTCTTTTTTTTTTTTTTTTTTTTTCTTTTTTTTTTCTCAAAAGAGCTACAAGTACCGTAAACAATTTTGGGGTGCAAGGTAGCCAAGAAATGCTATTTCCGTTAATGTAGAATAACAACCGTTAAGCTAAGTTTGAATTTTGGAACTTGACATGTGGCTTATAATGACATGAGGATGTCGAAGGTAAATGAACAAAAATACCCTTTATCTTTTTCAAGAAGAGTTAGTGGCACCATAAAAAAATTTTGGCTGCAAAAATGCTTGTGACCATTTTAAAATGGCCCAAAAATGTCATTTCTGTTAAATTCCTCTACGTCGATTGTTTGAGCCTATGATGATTCCAAAATGGCCCTGGACTTTTTACCAAGTAAAGTGAGGGTAAAGAGATCTAAAAACTCCTGACCAAACTTTTTCATCCACTATTTTCTCTTAACTTTCCTTCCATTCAATCATAGAGTAAGAGTTAAAGGGTTGACTGTAGTTGAACAGGGTCAACCCAATCAATAACAACAATCATTATTCTACTAAGTAAGTCAATCTAGTCATGATAAAATATATATAAAAAATATTTATATACAACTTGAACAAAGAAGGTATATATTGTGGTGTGTTTTCTTTGGGGCCTAAAATGTCTATGATAGACCTCCCTTACAGCTCCAACAGCTGTGCTTGTGTTTGGTACGGGCGTGGAGGAAAAAGAACGATTGTATAATTGCAAAGGTTTGTATTAGCTTTTTCTTTTTCATCTCAACTTTTAAAGAGAAGGTTGCTTTCGGGATTTAAAAAAATTAAATTTCTCATTGTCTTTTATTATTATAATATTCTAGTCCTCATTATAAATCCACTTGTAGATGAAAATTTTGGTTCTAAATTCTAATTATATAAGTATACTTAAATATTAATAATGATCTTTTTCCCGTCTTAATAAAAATAAATAATAAAATCTAAGGGGGAAAACTCCTTCATTAAAAATTTAATTGGCGAACATAACTTTATAAGTTTATATATAAGAAGAAACTCAGGTCATTCTCCCTAATTAAATTTTTAAATGAGTTTTTTCTCTCCATCCAATCTTCTCTAAAACTTAAGTAACTTAGGATTTTCAAATTTCTCTCCATAATACATTAACAATGTTTATTTTTAAAAAATTTACGTCATTTTTAACCATCTAAACAAATTTTAGTTTACTGAACTGACTTTTTCAAAAATTAATCGAAACATAATTTTCACATTTCACAATCTAATCTTTACCCTATATTAGATTTATAAAAATCACATTGAAAAAAAGTTCAACCACCACCGAAATCGAAGTATCACGATCCAGTTAGAATTTAAAGGTTGGCACAGGGATGCCTGGCTCAGCTCAGAGCAATCGCTTTCGAAGATTTTCAACTGCCCAAGTTAATTAGGTCATCGCTATTAAATTACCCCCATACGTACGTCGAAGGGAAAAGAAGTCAAGTCCCTCACCAAATTGGAGGAAGAGAAAGACAGAGCTGATAAGAAGAAAAAATGGTTGGCTGCTGGTTCTTGATATCGAAGGTGGAATGACAACGTTGGTGAGTCTCTGGTGCAAACGAGTTTCTCCCAGCTTCTCTCTAACACTCCAGTGAAGATATTTTCCATCATATTTTGGTCCACCCAGTTTTTTTTTTTTTTTTTAGGGAATATTACCGCAGGTCTCGATAGCGACTTCGGTAAGTGCGCTACGGTCGTTATAAGTAATAAAGTAGTGAGAAAAAGATCGTCCCACGAGGAATAGTACTCCATAACTAATTTGTTATTTTTGCTTTAGTTGGATAAGTGAGTAATATGGGGTGAGTTGTAACCAAACAGAATTTAAAGAATTAAATAAAGAACAAGAATTCAAAATTATGAATATCAAGAATAACTGAGAGAAAAGAAGAGTAATCCAAAATTAAGACCTTTAAGAACAATTGAGAGAAAAAATGAGTAATTAAGAAATACGCAACTAGGGATGAGAATCCCCCTATGTTCCTCTAATAATTTGAATTGAATCCCTAATTGATTATTATTCTCATGATTGACGATCAATTCTCTAAAGTTAGACTAAGTCCAATGTCTTGATCTACCTTAGTCCGTTATCTTTGAAAACAACCTAATGTTTTAGTATTGTTTGGAAAGATCATATTTTTACCAGAATTCTGAGATCGCATAAACTCGTAAGCCTATGTCTAGGTCATACAACTCTACGATGAATTAATGGTTTTAGTTAAATGCACCAACATCTCTATTGTCATACACCAACCTAAGAACAATCTAAAAGGTGATCAATCTTCAAGAAAGCTTTAAGCAAAGATAATTCATTCATTCAAGAAAAATAAAGATCAATAAAGAATCCAAACAAATATTTTAAATTCGCATAGGGTTCATCCTCGCCCTAACTACAAAAGAAAACTAGTCAAGCATGGCTAGGTTAACAAAATAATAAAAAAATGGAAATCAAACTCGTTCTTCAGTCTGTGTGCGTCTCCGTCTTGCTCCTCTTGCTGATCGTCTTTTTCCTCTTCTCTGCGTTTAATTGCAATCCGTTCTGCTCTCAGTTTAATAGATATACTTTTTGGGTCTTGCGTGTTGGCGTCTCTGATTGCAATATCCTTTCTAAATCTCTATCTGATTTAATGCAATATAATATAATAAGATACTATATTATCTTCATTCAATTCAATTCTTTGCAAGAATATTTGCATCCACGTAATTCGCAATTGACCAATTGACTCCTCCAGATTGCTTTTATTTCCAATGCGTGGGGTCCGCGTCCTTTTTATTCCATTTACTTCTTTTTCTTCACACAGGTACAGGTATGTCCTTTCTTTTATATCTTTTATCAATTGAATATCATATAATATGATAATTTATTATATGATATCCTTTTCAATTTAATTTGTTACCTCTTTTAGATCACATAATATCTCCTACAAAATAAAATAGGATATCAATAAATTTTCTCGTTATAATATTCTTTTATCCTATATTTTATTAAAAGATAGATAAATATATAAAAGATCATTAAATAAGTATAAAATATTAATAAATTTAATCCAATATATCTCGAATCTATACTTATTTAATCATAAAATATCTACTTATCGAGTCTCAAGAAAAAGAATTTATCACAATAAAGTCCCTTAAAATCATGAAATTCCACAAAAGTCCCAAGAGACCTGGTTGTAATTATTTGTGAATGTACAATTACCAATCTAACCTTCCCTCTTATCTCTTCCAATTCCACTCTCTCTCTCGTTCTCCTTCTTCCTTCTCCTCTCTCCCCTATCTCCCTTTTTCTTCTCTCTTTCAAAATGATTCAACCCACGACCAACAAGCCGAGAGTGGTCGGATCTACGATTTTGCCACGAGCCAAACGACCGATAGATATCTAGATGGAGTTTGGGGGTTTGCTACAAACAATGGTTCTCGTTAGCTTCCGCTTGGGGTGATTTGTCTGGTTTTGAATTTGCTTGGAACCATGGGTTTCGAATAGTACAAACTTCATTCTCATAGCCTGGTCATGATTCTAAATAGGATGGCTCCATGCTTTCCTTTCATGATTCTAAATAGGATGACTCCGTGCTTTCCTTACTCTAGCACCACGATTAGGCAAATCCAGCGGTTGATGAATAGGGGAATACAAAGATCTCTCATGGTTCATAAAAGCTATCGATGAGCTAATCTCTTTCTTTGCCTTGGATAATAAAATGTTATGTAATGTAAACGAGAGGAATCTAGCCACATCATGATATTCACTTCTTAAGCTAGCCTTATATAGCCATTAAAATTCTCGAGAAGATGTTGTGAATATATGCTTTTTTTCTCATTGTAAATACAGTATTTGTTGTTGTAAATAGCCTCTGGATGTGAGAAATGAAAAAAAAAATCCAGGTTTTCACAGGTTGTTGTTAATATATGCTTTTTCTGTTGTAAATATAGCATTTGTTATTGTAAATAACCTCGGACATGAGAAATGAAAAAAAAATCCAAGCTTTCAAAGGTTGTTATAAATGTATGCTTTTTCATTTGTAAATATAGCATTTATTGTTGTAAATAGCCTTCGAACGTGAGAAATGAAAAAAATCCAGGTTTTCAAATGTTGTTGTTAATGTATCATTTTTCTGTTGTAAATATAGCATTTGTTATTGTAAATAACCTCTGGACATAAGAAATGAAAAAAAAAATCCAGGTTTTCAAATGTGGCTAGGATGTTCAAGCATAACTTCCCGGTTCGAATTTAACTTCCCGGTTTGAACTTATACGAGATAGTCGATAAACAATGTAACCTGTAATGGCATGTTCGAGCTTAATCAGATTTTTTTTTTCATTTCTCACGTCCGGAGGCTATTTACAACAAAAAAAATGCTATATTTATAACAAAAAATCATATATTTACAACAACCTTGAAAACCTGGATTTTTTTCATTTCTCACGTCCAAAGGCTATTTACAACAACAAATGCTATATTTACAACAGAAAAAGCATATATTCACAACAACCTTCGAAAACCTGGATTTTTTTCATTTCTCACATCTAGAGGTTATTTACAACAACAAATGCTCTATTTACAACAACAAAAAGCATATATTCACAACATCTTTTGAGAATTTTGACGGTATATAAAGGCTAGCTTAAAAGTGAATATCATTTCAAAATATTAAGTTGTATGAGTAAGTGACTATTTGCACCTACTCATTGAACTTAATATCTGGACTTGAGAAATGAAAAAAATCCTGGTTTTGAAAGTTTGTTGTAAATATATGTTTTTTCTGTTATAAATATAGCATTTGTTGTTGTAAATAGCTTTTGGACATGAGAAATAAAAAAAAAAATCTAGGTTTACAGCCGTGAG
Source organism: Acacia acuminata (assembly GCA_019022655.1). Lineage (NCBI taxonomy): Eukaryota > Viridiplantae > Streptophyta > Magnoliopsida > Fabales > Fabaceae > Acacia > Acacia acuminata. The sequence goes on along the minus strand of JAFJYI010000286.1, from coordinate 595,133 downwards.
TCACACGAAGGTGGTGACTCGTCGAAGATTCATGGAATGATATCAGAGCATTCCGTGGAGAAGCCTTTGGATCCGCCAAACAAGTCAGATCCCGAACTAGGATGTTAAGTTCGACTATCAGATCAAGGCTGAGAAATACTAGGGAAGTATTTAACTCTTTTAATCATGGAAATTAGTCTCTCGGCCAAAGAAAATATGGAAATTATTCGGTCTGTTTTTGTGGCCGAGTGGAAATTCTTGGGTTTGAGGATATCGTTTTGTTCCTGTTTTTGATTTTTGGAGATATAAACATGATTACGGGAAAAGAGCCACGGTTTTTGGAGTTGCCAAATACTCAATATGAATACTTCAACTGGAAAATATTAATTTTTCTACAAAAGTTGCTGAATAGTAGTGGAGAAGTGAGAGAGAGGAGAAGGAAGAAGGAGAACGGAGAGAGAGAGAGAGAGGAATTGGAAGACATGAGAGGGAAGGTCAGATTGATACTTGTACATTCACAAATAATTACAACCAGGTCCCTTGGGACTTCTGTGTAATTTCATGTGCGATAAATTCTTTTTCTTGGGACCTGTGCGTAATTTTCCCTTTTTTTTAATAAGTACAGGCAAGCCGAAGCTTGAAAAGGTGAAATAAGGACTAGACTAAAGAGCCTAACCCTAGGAATAACAAACTAGAAATAACTAGCTGCGGCAGGCCAGTTGGTCCCTCAAAACCATGTGCAGGCATTCTCTAGGAACTATTGGAATTAAAACCATGTTAGCATCAGCGAGAGCATCGTGGCCTTCCTTGGCCATGTAGTCGGCATATGAGATGTTGTCTCTTGGAGTATAGTGCGGCTCTACATTCCAGTCGCTGAAGAGAAGATCCTAGTCTCCTTAATAATATCTCTGAGTGGGTGATCAACATGGTAGGAGTCTCTGATAAGGATACTAATGGCATCAAGGGAATCAGAGTAAAGAAGAATTCTCAGCATACTCATTTGTTGGCCCATTTTTAACCCTAACATAATAGCGTATATTTCTGCCTCAATGACAGTATGAAGACCTAGGGACTTATAAAACCCCATCAACCAATGACCTTGGGAATTCCGGATAACACCCCTACAGGCAGCCTGGTGTTGATGACGCACAGATCCATCTATGTCAATACGGACAACGTTTGCAGGTGGTGGGGTCCAAGACGGTCCACCCAGTTATTTGATTACATGTGCCAGCACCATTTCACATAGGATTCCAATCAATTTCTCTATTATTATACAAAACATAATTTAGCAGCCAAAAATACTTTAAACAGAAGCATATGAATATGCAGGTCGTTCGTTATACCTGTGCTGAGGGGAAAATTTTGGGCAGTGCTCCAGATAAAAGGGTTTGATATCTTTAGCAGCAAAAACCGAGCGATTGTCGAATCCTTTTGAAGGGAATGTGCCCGGCCGAGTCATTCAAGTTCTTCTAATAAACTAGACTTCAAAGCTGACAAAATAATAATATTAAAAGCAATATAAACTTATCTAATTTCTATTTTGATAGAAAAAAATTAAAACCTTTAAAGCTAGTTTAAACATGCATGTATCAATTTAAGCTTTCATTGAGAGACAATTAGTTAAGTACAACAAGGATGAAGGAAAAATACAGGCTTATACCTTCTTCAACAGACTTACAATTGACAGGGAAATTAATCAAATAAGTTAAAGAAGGGTTAAGTAGCAATTTCGTCTAAGAGGTATAGGCCGGAGCAATGTTGCCCTAAAAAAATTTTTAGTTTCAATGTCACCTCGGAAGTTCTTAAACATAACAATGTTTCCCCTAGCTAACGGCGAGGCCGACAGACGTCTGCTACATAGGATAATTTGACATGTTGAATGAAAAGACCCTTTCTCACTAAACAACAATTGACTATAATGATTTTACAAAAACCAGATTAACAAGTGATTAGGAAAAAACTCTTTTCTTCTCAAAAATAAGCACATCAGAGTCCAGGGCACAAACTTTGCCCACAAACTCGCTACGAAAATATATAACCCTGGGCACAATTATTGAAAAAAGAATACACAACCCACGAGTCTCACAACATCAAACCCACAACAAAGGGTCTATGCCAAAAAAAAAAATTCATACAAAATATGATTGTGGATCCACCAAAATATATTAGTGTATAAGATAAGGCATTCGGAAAATAAACAGTCATCCAAAAATAGTTGATGAAGTATTTCAAAAAAATGAGGGCCCTAGAATGGTAATATAAAAATCAATACAACACTAATACCAAAAGAGGCCTACAAATTTCTGGATTTCTATGCCTCTGGCTGCTTCCCTTGTCCTCTAGTAAAGTTAGAGGACCCGCCTGAAAAAAATAATAATAATATCGGGGTGAGACATAAATCCCTGTAACCAAAATTAATTTATTAAATATGCAGGAAATGATTGCAAGTCGAGAAGGGTTTATTAACATAATAATATTATTATTTAATAAATAAAATTGTACATAATAATAAACAATGATTAGAACAAATAATACACAATAGTCCAAAACAATTAGAACCATCCCCTCTCGTCCATCCTCGCTCCTCCTTATTTCCTCAGGACACGGTACAGCCTATCAGTGCTAATATACCTGGCCAAGGTTAGCTAGTCACTTCAAGAATACTATCCCCTCCCATGTCACTACCAATATACCGTAACAAGGAGGTGTCCGCCCAAAACACTCAACTCAAATTCCGGCCGGAATGAGAAAGTTGATAGGCACAATTTCACCCTCAATCTTTTCCACACAAAACAACATATTCCAACAAAGAAATAATATAATACTAAAATTTTCAACAACATTTTATTAAATTATTATTCCATACACATCATCTCACAACAAACATTATAACCATCACAACAATAACAATCCCAATAATAATAATTACTTAATTACATAGATTGGAAAACATCGCTTCACGAATTAATTTCATGTTTAAACCTACACATAATTTTTCAAAACACATACACGTAGTATATATGAAAATTAAGCTTAGAAAAATACCTCACAAATTCAAAACAAACATATAAAATAAATTAACTTCGGTTACCTCAATTCTAAACTTAACCTTAACTTGAGGAGCACCACCCGCACGCTATTCTAGGTCACAAGAAGACTCTACATTATCACAATTATAACTTATAATTTCTTATAGCTTAAAATAAAAATTCTAATAAAAATATCTATTATTATAAAAAAAATTAAAAATGACATTTTGGTCCCACGAATTCCAGAAATGACATTGTAGTCCTGAAATTTCAGAAATTATAGTTTTGCCCCAAAAATTTCAAAAATTACAGTTTTACCCCCAAAATTTCAGAAAGTACAGTTTTGCCCCCAAAATTCCAAAAATTACAGTTTTGTCCTTCATATATAAAAACTAAGCTAATTAAAATCCTAAACTTCTTAAATAGAAAAATTCATTTTAAACTCCTATAACAACTAAACAACAAGTCTAAACCAATTAAAATTCTAATAATATCTCCCTAACCCAAATAAATTATTTTCATAACATTTAATTGGTAAAACATTTTATAGACATAAACTCCTAATCTTTTTAAATAGAAAAATCCATTTTAAATTTCTATAACAACCAAACAATAAATCTAAACCGATTAAAATTTATTGTTGATCATCTACTACATATATATAGTCTTCTATTGTCAAAACTCAAAACTTTCCCAAAATCTTAATCCCAAAATTTTCACTAACCAACATAATAATATTTCCATTAGAAAGAGGAAAATATATAGAATAACTTTCATAAAGAAAGTTTCTTGAAAAGAAGCTAGTTTAGCTACCTAAATAATCTTATAAGATAAATGACATACCTTAAAATACACTGAAAAGCCCCAAACCTCTCTTTTTTCCTTCCTTCCTCACTCTGTGTAATAAAAGGGGAGGGAAATGGGTTGGAGGGGGTGGTTGAACTACCCCTTCATATAATCAAGTAAATGAGTATGGGGCACTTGCCCCATCCCATATCTCATGCTGCAACTGCAGCATTTTTAATTAAATCCTAAAATAAAAATTAGGATGTTACATTTAACGTTATGTGAGTTCACATGTGTCTTCAGTGTGTTCTAACCCTATTAGGTTAGAGTGATTAATCATGGTTGTTTAAATCCCAATGGTTGTCTATATTCCCAACAACATGATTTGTGGAGAATCTATATTCCCAACAACACGATTTGTGGAGCATAACACGTATTTCTCAGTCAGAGAAAAGGAATGGGGGAGTTGACTGCGGCTACAACACCGACAAGGAAGAGGAGTGTGACGATGCATCTACATCTCCGTGGAAAGGGTGAAAAAGTTGCTCTGTCAATGATGTGCCACTATAGGTTGGTTGTGCGGCTTTATACGTCATGAACTGACCAGAAACCAAGCAGGAGATTCTTTAGATTAAAAGATTATCAACATGTAAGTGTAAATCCCTTTTTAAATCTCATGTTTAAGAACTCTTTGTTTACATTTTTGTTATGCCATTGAAGGAGCTTTGTATTTTTCAATTTCATGATTTAGGGCATTGATTTTTTGTGATTTGAATGTACAAGGTAGGGGCTGTGGTTTTTTCTAATGGCACGACGATAAAATGGGAGAGAGGGCAAGAGAGGTGATAAACGAGCTCCTTAATTAGTCATGTGGATAAGCTTAATGATGGGAATGTGATGTGAGGAGGAGGGATGAAGGAGGAGTTGCAGAATACATTGAAGACGACATTGCAACCATTTATGCTAACATGAGGAAGAACGAAACGAGTTTGAAGCTAGTTTTCTTTGCATTGTTCACAACTTGTTTTTTTTTTTTTTTTTTTTTTTTTTGCAGTTTTATTTCTATGTTAAGTGGTGGAGGATTTGGGGATCGAATCCAATGTTTAATGTAAGTGCTATGAAGGAGAAAATCTTTTCCTTTAAAAACTCTGATGTAATTCATCTTGTTCGTGAAATTTTAAGTAATGTTCAAATCTTGTTTGCTTGATTTTCCAGATGTGAAGCTTAACAAGTTACTTGAAATTTTTACCTATATTGGGTGCTCCTTTTATTATGCCTTTGTCATTGTGAAGTTTTGCTGGTTCTTGGCACTTTGTTCGTCCCTCATATAGATGATGACACAGTAGGTAATACATGAAATATGTCAAAGAAATTTATGTCATTCATCTCCAAGTTTAAATACATTTGCAAAGGCTAAATTTTGTATTAAAAAATGAACATCGTATAAGGTAACATGTACACATAAAGGCTGAATTTGTCATGACCTGATGCAATAAATAATTGCTAATCACAATTAAAAATAACAACACAAAACCTCATGTAATATTAAGCAAATGTAGCATTGCAATTGAACATTAATAATCACAGATAGTTTCTAATAAGATATGGCATCTTAACACCCAATTGTGCTTGCCATCACCCAAAAAAGGTCAACATCAAGTGGCAATAGGTACATCATAACTTGTCAACGTAAGAGTCACTTTGATAAACATAAACCAAAACATGCCAATATCAAGTGGCAACGATGATGATGTGTTTGAAACAATATAGTTGATCCTAAAGTGACAACATTTACACCAAAATTTATCCAAGATTCATTTGGTATAACATAAACCAAAAACATGCCAACAACAAGTGGCAGTGAACAAAAGAAACCATAAGTAAGGAATTATCCCCTTCCCCTTCTGCAGTGGTCTTCTTCCTACTTCTAGAACTTTGAATCATCAATTCCTTGTGTTGAAGAAGTTGTGAGGTTGTTATAGCCGGTTGCCCTCTCCGTAAGAGGCCTGGTGAATTGAATGGTAGATCAGAAGGAATGGAGACAGTTGATCCATCACCTTGATACTAGACTATCCGAGTTGCAAGGCTTTCTGAATAAAGGTATGCTCCTTGTTTTACTCATTGTGGTCTCATTTGGAATTGATAATCTTGTTTCAAGGTCTTCATGTTAGTCCATGTACTCTTTAGTCGTGCCCTCATGTATGACAATTTGATTATTCATACCACGCTACACAATGAGAAGCAAAAATAAGTTAAGGGTTGAATTGAATAACAAGAAACTTAATTTATTGAGTAACTGCATACATTATACACAATACATCTAAAGTCCTCATCAATTTGAACACGTTTGCCACTTTCAAATCGAGTCTTATAGAAAGTCTCGTCCACCACATGGTCTTGAGCTTGTTTGAGATTGTTGGGTACTAATATTAGATTAACCAGTTTGGCTAGTGCTTTGATTTTTCTAACTAGGTGTGCTTGATTCACGGCTCTGAAACAAAACAATGGACTTAGTAAAAAAAAAATTAATGCAATACTTACATGCTTGCATGTGGCCTTCATGGTAGCAAATGGTGCATTTTCCATTCGACCCTCTTCTGGACATCTTCTCAGTAGGAGGTGGAGGCAGATCAGTGTTTGTGTCCACATTGGGGTTGTCTATTGTTGCTAACCACTTGATATTTTCTTTCTTCTCTCAGATTCATTTGTCATCTTCCTCTTCTTGTGGGGTCTACCAGGTATGATGCACAATGGAGGTGGTTACATGGGCTGAAACTGATCAACTTGCCAAAAACTCTTGCCTCTAGCAGGTTGGAATTTGGTTCTATATAACTAGATATGCATGGGTCTTTGTGATAGAATAGTGAAATTTGAGTTACTGGATCAATTTGAGCATGAAATAATGCACAAATAGCATGCTGGCATGTTATACCAGTTAGGTCCCATGCCCTAAGTATATTGCTATCTAATTATGAATACAATATGTCTATCCTCTCCCTCAAAGACCTCATATGCACCTTCACCATTATAAAACACCTTACATACACCTCATTGATAGCTCCTTATTTGTCTCATATAAACTAACACACTTGGGACTATAGTCACCTCTCCACCTTGGCTATTCATTTCACTCTCTACCCACTTACTCATCATTTTTTATCATAATTCCACCTATCATTCTTATAATAGTTAAATACCGATAGTCATCAATTCACGAATTGAAACTTTCACTGAGGTTGTTGTCCACAATTCAAGAGAAAAACTTTCATATGAAATATGCCCTTAGCTAGCTCTATACAGGATATGTGACCATTGACTTCGTAGATGAAAATTAAATTTCTCATTGTCTTTTATTAAAATAATATTCTAGTCCTCATTATAAATCCACTTGTAGATGAAAATTTTGGTTCTAATTATATAGGTATACTTAAAGGTTAATAATGATTGTTTTTCAGTCTTATCCTAATAAAAATAAATAATAAAATTACATTTCCCCCAACCGTCGCACTTTTCGCACACAGGAATTAATTCAAATTCCTATCAATTTCTCAACTATTACTTCCTCTACGGTCCTAATTATAAGAGCTAGTTAACTTTTTTTGAGAAATTAAGGAAGATAATTCAATTAGCTTAGAGTATTTTTATTTTTTCTTCAAACTAAATAGTTTAAATAATAAACAAAATATAATCTAAGAAAACAAAACATATGAAATGATTAAATAACTTATTTAGTTTCCTTAATCTTTCCAAAAAAAGTCAACTAACTTTTATAATTAGGACCGAATGTAGTATAATTTAGCAGCCAAAAATACTTTAAACAGAAGCACATGAATATGCAGTTCGTTCAATTCCTTATACCTGTGCTGAGGGAAAACTTTTGGACAGTGCTCCAGATAATTAAAAGGGTTAGATATCTTTAGCAGCGAAAACTGGGCGATTGTGGAATCTATTGGAAGGGAATGTGCCCCGGTCATTCAAGTTCTTATAATTAAACTAGACTTCAAAGCTGACAAAATCAATAATATTAAAAGCAATATAAACTTATTTAATTTATATTTTGATGGAAAAAAAAATTAAAACCTTTAAAGTTCAAACATGCATGTATCAATTTAGGGTTAAGTAGCAAATTTGCCTTAGAAGTTTTTTTGGCCCAATGTAGCCCCAGAAGTATTAAAATATAGCAATTTTTCCCTATTCCGTTAAAAAGTTAAAGGCCAATGTCACTTTTTTAATAGTCAACATTAATTTTTTAACGAAAAAGCGTAAGATTGCTGCGTTTTTAAATTTCCGGTTCTACATTGAGTCAAAAAAAAAAAAAAAAAAAAAAAAAAAAAAACTTCTAGGGTAAAATTGCTTCTGAATGTGTACTTATAAAGTAAATGTACTACTCAACCCATCTTCTATTGAGAAACAATTAGTCAAGTACAACAAGGAAAAGCAAAGATATAGGCTTATATCTTCTTCAACAGACTTAAAATTGACAGGGAAATCAAATAAATGAAAGAAATGAGCATGTTTGGCAAATTTCAAAACCTAGGTTTTGAAAATAGAACTTTAGTTTTCAAAAATTTGCCAAACACTTTTAAAAAGGGTCAAGGTGTAAATTTGCCAACCAACTATTACCCGAGGAGCGCCTGGCACAAATAACTATTGAGGGGACCAAAATGGCCAATCAACAATTAAAAAGTGAAAAAAAAAAAAACACAATTTGGAGCAGATTCGCCAACGAACTATTACCCCGTCACTGTCTTGGTGTCTCCGTCTTCCATTGACCGTCACATTAAAGAAATGTCGACGTCAAGATTTCCAAAGCTTCTATTGTTGCTGGGTGTTCCACTCACCCTCTTGAATTCATCCAGTAGTCCACAGCGTTCGACTGACATGCACCTTACACCCTGGTTCCATCCCTCTGATGCCACAAACAAGAATCGGCCGCTACCACAATGCCTGCTCCCATCTCTATTGGTGTTTTCTTTTTCCAACAAGAAGACTTAACTGCTCTTTTCTCTAGCGTTTCCGCCACCATCCTATGTCAGTGCCTCATATTTTAACTTAATTATTTGGTGTTTTTTTTTAATAGTTGTTGTTTTTTTTTCACTTTTAATAGTTATTTGGTATTTTTTTCACTTTTTAATTGTTGATTGGTCATTTTGGTCCCCCTCAATAGTTATTTGTGCCAGGCGCTTCTCGGGTAATAGTTAGTTGGCAAATCTGCACCTTCTCCCCTTCTAAAAATGTCTAGAAGCTATTCTCAAGTCGAACGTAAGTTTTGGAGCCAAAACCTAGGTTTGAGGACAAACTATTTTTTTCCCCGATTTTTCTCTCTCCTTTACCATCATCATTATTTTTTAGTACCAAGAACTATCCTTACGTATTTTTTTAGTACTCGTGAGCAAGGTAGTGAAAACGTAGTTTTTACCTAAAAACGGAAGGAGAATGAAAAATCGTAAAACGTAAAATCGTAATATAAAACGTAGATTTTACCCGTATATAAAAAAAAAAAAAAAAAAAATTAAGAAAAGTAAGTCATCTCGCCATCATCCATACATATACCGTTAATCCAATATCAATAATAAATAAATAAATAAATAAATATATATATATATATATATATATATTTTGAAATCAATTGCGTGGGTCCTACACCAATTAATGGATGGCAAGAGTCTGAGCACGTGGGATTTGGCAGCAATGGGTATCCATATATTACATGGATTACTAAATCAGTTATGCAGATTAGAGATTCAAGCAAAAAGTGCATGGCCCAACACGCAAAGCCCACGCCATACATATTAATTGAGAGGGGAGACGCACAGGAAGGGAAAGTCGGCCGAATCCCTAATTCAAGAAGCAGAAGAAAAATCGAGAACATCATCAGTATCACGAGACGCATTTCGGACGCACAGGGAGCACGATTAGAGCCAGGAGGACGCACAGGGAGCACGATTAGAGCCAGGAGAGGCGTAGATCTAAGGCATCGGCATCTACTCACGGCTAATTTCACCAGCTTTAAGACCTCTTCTTTCTTCTTTATCTTAGTTCTTGAATCTGAATTTGTCCCTAGAGTCTCCGGAGTCCGGACGTGACAAGATTAGGGAAGTTTTTTTTTTTTTTTTCGCTTTTTTAAAAACACGGCGTTTTTTACGTTTGTGCGTTCAATCGCGCGATTTTTGCGATTTCACTCTGTCTGCGTTTTTCCGGAAACGAAACACGGTTTGCTGAAAAATAAACGTAAAATCGCCGTTTTCACGATTTAAATCGCGCTTTTAACTACTATGCTCGTGAGGACCCCGGAATTTTTTTTCAAGATCCTAAAATAAATTTTTAAGATCATGAGAAGTACTTTTAGTACCAAATCAAGATCCTTAAGTATCTTTTTAATATCCATTAGCATCTTGACATATTTTTTCAAGATCAGTCATTACAATAAATTTTGAAGATCATCAAGTATTTTTTTAATATCAAAGTCGACTTCTTAAGTATATTTCTAGTTCCCTTCAAGATCTCAAATATTTTTTCAAGATCATTCAGACTCGAAATATTTTTTAAGGATCCTAAAATAAATTTTCAAGATCATGAAGTATTTTTCAACATTAATCAAGACTCTTAAGTATCTTTTTAGTTCCCTCAAAACTGAATATTTTTTCAAGATCCTAAAATAAATTTTCAAGATCATGAAGTATTTTTTCAAGATCGTTTGTACCCTTAAGTATTTTAAATTTCTTACACAAATTTATGTAATTTTTTGTAATTATTATGAAATTTAATGTTAAAAATATTTAAAATACAAGCTTATCCTCTATATGCAATTATACCAAAAGTTAATGTCTTTTTTTTTTTTTTGTAAATTTGACTCTGAAAAAGTTATTGTGATAACAATATCCAAACATTATCATTTTATCAAAATAACTTTTTTCAATAATCTATTATGCAAATAGCTATTCTGAAAAAGTCATTTTACCTTATAAATCCGAAAAGCTAGATACAAACAGGTCTAAATCAAATAGTCTTATTTTATTACGGAACAAAATGAGAAATAATCAAATAATTCTGGTGGCCGGTGACTAAAACGGAAATTAAACTATAGAGACGAGCTACTCATCAGTCTTGCTGCCAGCTTGTTGGTATGTGGAGATTTCATTTCCCGCAATCTTCTTTCTTGGGAAAGCTTTTTGGCAAATCTGCAAAAGATACCCAAACAGCTAATAAGGATTTTCAATTATTTAATCTAAGTAAATTTAATCGTTTTACTAGCTTGCATCAATAGGTTTCTTGAGGTATATTAATTAGTCTTACTTTTTAAGGGCATCCTTATTGGTCCCTCCATTTTCGACGGGTTCACACAGACCCGTCTCTAAATTGACTCTGGAGACTGGTTTCTTCAATAGCTCTTCACCAGTTTGGCATAGTTTTTTCAAATTCTCTTCGGTAGAAACATCAACCGAAGAAACTGTACCTATCAATGTATCATCCTGCATTTTGCCGTCAACAGCACGGAATCATTAAATTTAAGCTTAATGCATAGATAGAAAACACACACACACACACACATATAATATAAGGGAGATATATATATATATTTATATACACACCTGTATTCTAAGGTAATTATCCTGGGAATGAAGGGCTTGGGTAACGGTTGCTAAATGGAAATCGACGAGATCAGCACTGGATTGGGAAAAGACGTCAATCAAAGGAGTAGAACCACCGTGGGTTAACCAATCCAACAGTCCCCATTTGGAAGACATTCTTGCATCGAACTTTTGCTCATTCTTGGCTGTGCCTGTGCCTATAGAGATTATGAGGAAGCGAGCGTAATCCATGGGCCTGATGGAGAACAAATCTGGATTTTCATTGATGACCTGCTGCGTTACTTGGTTCAAGGCCACTAAAGTCTGCAACATTGAAGAATCAAAAGTAAATTAATTAGGGACTTATCATTAAAAATAATAGCTTAGTGGAAGAATAGTTTGACATTGTTTGTGAAGATTACCACTCTTGTCCTATTTATAACTTCAGTTTGAGGAAAAAAAAAATTTGTTCCTATTATAAATCCAATGCCAAAGTAATAAAGATAGGATACTCATTAACAAACAAGGGTAAAATTGAAAATTTTATCAAGTCTATATTTATTGAATTAACTAATTTGCCTTGGCAACTTATTCAACTTACAGGATTATTTGCACAAACGCCACCATCAATAAGGTTGAATTCACGGACGTTGCCTTGGGCATCTTGGTTCTTGAAGTAGTAGCCAGGAAGATAAGGAGGTGCAGCAGAGGTGCTGATGCAAATGTCAGAGAGTCGAGCATCCAAACAAGGAGACTTGTTGATCTGATAAGATGAGAATATGGTTGGTTGCATCGCCTTTATGTCGAATGTGGGGATGACAACGTTGGTGAGTGTCTCGTGCAACCGAGTCTCTCCCAACTTCTCTCTCACTACCTCATGAAGGTATTCCCCGTTGTACTTGGGCCCAGAAAACAAATTTCTTATTGCTCCAAATGTGAATCTGGAAATTCATTCGTAATAGTAGGTTAGATACCAGAAACAAATCATTATATTTAGGCTCTTAAGTTTCATTAGTTTAAACTGAAAAGAGAAACCATATATATACTTTTGTGGGAATATCTTGGGACAGTGGTCGAGGTAAAAGGGCTTTATGTCCTTGGCAGCAAACAGTGGTCGCTTCTGTTCGTTTGGAGCAGTGAGCATGGAGGCTAGGAGACCCCCCGTGCTGGTTCCTGCAATCACGTCAAAGTAGTCTGCCAGCCTTGCTTCTTCACCATCCAGTTCCTGCATGCCCGGCCCTCCAAATTACAATTATTAATCTCTACATCAACTGTTATTAAACTTGTACGTGCTTTCCAAATGTATCCATATATATATATATATGTATGTGTGTGTGTGTGTGTAGATTTATACCTGGAGTTGAGATTCAAGGAATTCAAGAATGGTGGCGGGAATGATGCCTCTAACGCCACCTCCATCAATGCTGAGAATAGTAACTCGGTTTCCATAGGTTGGGGGTTGAATCTGAAGAAGGGATGACTTTGTTCTCTCCATATGTACTTTAATGGATCTTTCTAGCTAGGTGCGTGTTAATTAGTTATGTGGAAAGGAATGGTAAAGAAAATGTGGAAGCTAGGAGATATACAGTAATTAAGGCAGCTATATATATAAACTTGTGGGCAGGCAAGGGCGCAAAGCGTCTCAAAATATGCCAAGGGCAAGATTCAGATTTTGGTTGGCCTGATTAACGTCCAATATATTTATAGTGGGATATATATGTGATTTCCAATTATCAAGAAGAGGAATGTTCATGGAAATACCGATGACAGAGGTGATCATGGAAATTGTAAAAGTATAGAATGAGTCCAAACTGAATACTTTGAGACTCACGTACGTCCACGTCCAAGGCCCGCGGGATTTGAATATTCTCTGCCCATCAAACAGTGTTCTTTTTTATGCTCCAAGTCATTCCCCGCTTCCTGAAGACCCGACAAACGGCTATGAACAGTTATTTCATAGTATATGAGAGGGGCGAGATTAGCGATTGAGGATGGACATGGCCTAATCTTCTCTAAAGACTAGGTTCGAGTTGAACGATATTGGACCGGTTCAGATTATTAGTGGCAGCAGAAATGATTTTTTTTCAATATGTCTTTTATAAACTTAAGATAGGATACAATTTATATTGCAAATGTGATTTCTGTTTGGTTTGACGGTAAAAAAATTGACTTTTTTTTTTTTATAACTAAAACTTGTTTAGGTTATTATTTAAAAAGCAAGTTTGCATGAAAAATGAAAGGATCTGATTCTATATTATGATAAAAAGTAACTTTTTTTTTTGCCCTGATAATTGTTTTTTCCACACTGACCCTCTCTCAAAACGAAATGAATGTTACTCCATAAACTACCCATTATTGGTGGAATACAATCATTCCTCAAAAGGATTTACAGTTCCTCCGTAGGTGTCATAACAAGATGATATGCAGGTGTCCTAATCAAAGCTTTCTTAGCTAAAAAATGGGGTACACCATGTTAGTATTTAGGTGTCCTGAGACAATCTGTAGGACAGATCAAGACCATTTCTACGTTATAGTATTTCATTATTAATAAATGAGCATATTTTATCTTTATCAATTTATGTCTCGCCTTTATTTTAAGGTAAATATGTGTTTGAAGATAAAAGCCCTAGAAGTAGAACATGTGTTATTCTTGAGGATCAATGATAGAGATCATGATCATGAGGACTCGAGAACACTGGATATCTATTGCCTAAAACTTGTTCCTAGTCTTGAATTACCAAGAAAGGGCATTGGTGATCTCAATAAGACTAGTATGACATTGTCTACTTATATAGAGATACAAGGTAGGGACCTCATGGAATGCGTACATGGAGATGCCTTAGGCGATGTCGCATTAGGTAGATCTCGTTAGAGAAACAGAAATCGTATAGTACCGAATCGACCACGAGAGACTCCACAAAGATTCATTGTAGAGAGTATCATTGGATATGTAAAGTCTCTCATCGTTTGGTAGTACAGATCGTCCTAGACTTAAGGATGTCATCGAACACTATATCCTAGGGTTGTACTTTGACTGTACAACTCTATCCACCTGAAAATGGGGAGAACAGTGTACTCTTGGGTGTAACTCGAATGCATGAGTATAGATGGACATGATGAGAGGACTCACAGTCCCTTATAAGGGATTAGTCATTCACAAGACCGGTAGAGCTTGGATAGCTTTTAATTAACTCGAGAGTCTGGTCAAGATGACAACATATGATCATGAAGAGTCATGATCCCTTACAGAGTTAATATAAGAAGATTCCTAGTTCTGTGAAATAGCTACATTTAGTCAATTAAGAGAGATGATACTCTATCTTTGCTCTCGACTAAATGTGAATGACAATGTGAGGGATGATGCTTGCACGGTATCCAAACATGAAAGGTAGATCACTTGATCAACTCAATTAGTTCTGGGGCCGCAGAGCATTGCTAGTGTCTTATGAGGTCATTAGATAAATTGGGCTCGTTGAAAGGGTTTTAATTGGTCCAAGTTTATTTATGTTAGTGACTAATTGGGCCTAATGGGTCACACACAAAAGGTTATTCCCGATTGTTTAAAATTAGCAAACTTGGGACAATAATTGTTATTGAGATTTATCAAGAGTAAATGTGTTTTGGGTTGGAGTGGGACTCCAAGCCTAATGAGAGAAAATGGCGTCATATATGGTGTCCCGAGTGGGAAATCAGTTTCTCCACAAAAGGGCCCAAATGTGTTGGAAGACCCAACGGGGTCTTAGGCCAAGTTGAATTTGAAATTCGAATTTTGAATTTAAGTTTAAAATTTGAATTTGAATTTTGATTCAAAATGTTAGGTTATAAAAGATAGTTTTGAATTATCTAAGATCCAATATAATGATTGGATGAAGATAGGAGAAATAATAAATTAGAATTGATTGTAATGATTTTGAATTTTAGTTTAAGAGATGAATGTGATTCATCATCTTAAATTATTATTCAATCAAGATATGGATTTAATTCATTATGATTTGGATTTTCCAAATCAAGTTTGGATTGGGCCTTTCTTATGAGCACTTAAATTAGGGTTAGATTTTTATAAAGTGCTTGATTTTTTATGTACCCTTTTTATGGATGTTTTTTGAAGGAAAAAGTAAATAAATATAATCTATCATCTTAAATGATTGATTCAATCAATCAATCAAGATATGAATGTGTTTCATCATCTTAAATTCAATCAATCAATCAAGATATGAATTCAATTCATTATGATTTGGATTGTCCAATTCAAGCTTGGATTGGGCGTTTCTTGTGAGCACTTAAATTAGGGTTAGACTCTTATAAAGTCTTGATTTTTGGTGTGCCTTTTTCCTGCGATTTTTCTCGAGAGAAAATAAGATCCTTATGCTCTCTAAATTTCGGTCTTTACCAAAGGTTTAAAGAGAAAAAGGCACCATCCATAGAAAGACAAGGTTCCAATGATCTTGCTCCTTCTATCTTTAACTTGATCCTAAGAAACCATCATCTTCTTGAAAAGATAAAAACCCAAAGAAACCACAACTCAACCTTGTCTTCGCCTAGCAAGCATCGCTCCAAGGAGTGGGAGGTTTCAAGAGAAGGAGTTCTCATTGCAATCGGGGATAGCCAAGTGGGATCAACGTTAGAGGACATCAACAACCTTGAAGTCTTCGAGTGATCTAAGGTATTCTAATCTCCAATAATCGTTTCATCAAATTATCCTAAACCCCAATAGTTGTTTTAACGAGTAATCCTAAAACTCATGAGTATTATAAATTGTTATGAATTCTCATGAGTACCGTAAAGAGTTACAGATTAATAATTATTAACTAATTAGCGTAATGAGTTAAGGTTAATAATTCATGAGGACCGTAAAGTGTTACGGGTTTCCGCATCGATTAAACAAATTTTTATTTTCAACCTCATGAAACTTTGCATGAAAGTCATGTAATAGACAAAATTAACCAACACACCATTCGCAGAGCTTATAACTTCCTTTCGATATACAGCCTCGGTCCCTCGTCATTCTCACCTCCAGTTGCAGGAGATGCCCAAGCACCAAAGTGGAAAAGGGAGACCGTGGCTTGTCTTAGCTTATAAGCTACAAAAATTGGCTTCTGCCTTACTGTGTGATTGGAGTAAATTAAAATGGGTTTTTGGACTATCGCCAACCCAAACATAAGAAAAACTCTCACTGTGTTTTTTTACTCTTTAACTGTGCTTTTCATACCTCTCACTGTCTTCTCAAACAGACTCTAAGACTATGCACAACTTTAGGTTGATACTGGATAGTTTTTGTTTAGTTTGATTATTTATGTGATACGGAGTATATAATTTGTTTTCAAGACTTTGGATTTCGTAAATGACAATCATATATTTTGAGGTAGGGAGGGAGGGCGGGAGAGATGTAGCATAAATAAACGAACCAAAAAGTACACTATACTTGTTCCCCAATTTTTCATAATTTTAATCCCCACATCTTGGCCTTTATTTTTATTAGGCTAAAGTACACTTTTAATCATTCAAGTTAATATGAGGTATATTTTTTTATCTCTTTAACTTTATAAAATGTACTTTTAGTTTTATAATTATAACATCGTTAATGTTACTAAAGGAAAATGATGACGTAGCAAACTCAACTGATAACTATATAAGTTTAAGTGTTGATCGTGTAATTGAAATCTATTAGTTTTAAATTTCAAATATGCATAAATTGAAAAATATCTAAATCCTTGATGAAGCCGTCATTATCAAAACCCCAATTATATTAAAAGAAATTTAGTTTAATGATCTAAATATAAATAATAATCTAAATATATTAATTTAATATTATAATATCAAAATCTCGATTTTATTTGCAATGATTTGTCATTTTGTCACTTTATTTTAGTTTAATAATCTAAATATATTATATTTAAAAAATTAAAAATTAAATATGCTTTGTCAATTTGGACATTCATTATGTGAGTTTGCTTTGCGTTAACATTTTCGATTAGCAACATTAATGGTGTTAGAAATGTATGATCAAAAGGATACTTTATGAAGTTAAAGGACAAAAAATATACCTCATGTAAGACTTAAAAAACTAAAAGTATACTTTAATTTTATTATTATTATTATTATTCTTGTGCATTTAAAAAATTAAAAAAATATATCATATTATTCATCATAATTAATTATAATTTTAATATTACAAATTTTTTATGTCCATTATGTCCAGGTCTGTAATTACACATGACTATATGTTCTATTTTTAAAATATTGTCACTTGATTATAAATCTGCCTGAAATAAATATGACGCATGATCATGTGAAATCGGAGAATGCTTTAATTAATTAACGGAAATAATATTTTTGGGCTACTTTTTAATGTTAATGAGTATTTTTGCATCCAAAATTGTTTACCTTACTTGTAACTCTTCTGAAAAAAGATAATGGATAGTTATCAACACAAAGTTGGTCTAAGGGCTCAGCTAGATTCCTCTTGACCTAGGTTAATAATATCAAAAAGAGAGAGAGAAAGTATTTTATATTCTCCATTTAAAGCATCAAATGAAAAATCTCTCTTTTATCATTTTGCTTATGTTTGGATCAGCATTATCAATTGTTTTCCTAACATGATTTACAAGAAAAATATGTGAAATGAGTTTTATATTGACTTACATAAATATATTTTTTAAATGCTAATTTAAATAAACCCTAACGGTTACATTGGTCGAGCAGTCTTTTTCTCTATCATAAACCGGGAAGTTTCTCAAGTTCGAAAATAATTGGCTCTCCATGCAGGCAACCCTGATGCTGATTTCTAGGTCATGCAACTTTGGAAAACCACATATTTAGCATTTCTTTCCGGCTGAGAAAAATGATTTTCCTCTTTCCTTCCCTTTTCTTTTTTTGACAGAATTCCGAACCTCTAATTTGGAATTTAACATTTGGGTACATAATTAAATTAATTAACTGAATATAATAAAAATTAGATAGATTTTTGTCGTTCCCGGTGGCGCAAGGCAGAGTTTCCCGCCGAAGAGGTCGGAGCTGGCTTGCTGGGGTTGGGACCCGGAAATCACCCATTCTTGGTTGCCAAGTAAGCACGAAACGATCACCTTCATCTTTGGCGGATTCCGTTATCCCCAGAAACTCATTACTTCTGTGCGCCATTTGCTTTTCGCATTGTTCCAGTTCAGGTAAGAACCATACATGTTGATGATTCGCGTTTCCGTTTCCAATTTCTGAATTATTCCCGCCATTATCAATTGAGAATTGAAGGAACGATTTCCATTTGGTCTTTGGGGGGTCTTCATTTGTGGTTACTTCTGTCATTGCGAAATTGCGTGGTATAAAGTCTATTGTTCGATAATTGCAGAGATTAAAAAATGGTTTGATTAATAATCTTGCCTACTCTAATTAATTCATTCGTGTGTATATATCGGTTTTCAGGAGCTGCATTGCTCATTATGAATCCGCTCAATATCTCTAGGTGTATGCTGGTTTTCTTCTGCATGAATGGTCGAAACAGATTTAAATTTGGTAATAGAATCTAAAGATAGACGGAATCAGGGAAAAATAGGAAGATGGGATCTGCATTGGAAATTGGAATCCGAATGAGGAATATGCTGACTTCTCTAACCAGGGCGTGTTACAGATTTGTGTGTTGTCATCCATGTCTTGTGTGTTTTCTGGGATTCTTGATTATTCTGTGCAGACGGTTCCCTTTTGTGGTTTCCATTTTGGTATATATGTCCCCTGTTCTGGTCTGCACTGGTGTTCTGCTGGGTACACTTCTGTATTTGGGGCAATTCAACTCAGCCGAAGTTCAAAAAGAAAAGAAGTTTACTGAAAACATTTCATCCTTTCAAAAAGGATTTTTAGAGAGTGGCACTGTCATTGCCCGGAGATATGGATATAAAAGTATCACAGAGGAGAGTAGCATTGAAGAAGCAAGTTTGGTGAAAGATAAAGTTAACAAGGCTCATCATAATGATGGTTTAGTTTCTTTAAATGTGCCAGTGGTTGATAAAAATTCTCTGAATATTCAACATGAGAAACAAGAAAAGGAGGAAATGGAGAGGGAAGTTCACGAGGAGAAATTGAAGTATAAAGGAGTTCCAAGAAATATTGAAGCTATTCAGGAGGAGGAGGAGGAGGAGGGGGAGTCATCGGATCTGGGGTCTGATGATATTGAGAGCTCCTCACCTGATTCTTCCATGGCTGACTTAATTCCAGTGATTGATGAGCTCCACCCATTACTAGAGATGGAAGGCCAACAAACTGCTCCTTCGTCCCGTGGTGGTTATGGCGTTGAATATGAAAAGTCTCTGAAAAGCGATGATGGCAGTGTTGAATCAGATGAAGGGGCGGACTACGAGGAAGATGAAGCAGAAGAAAGTGGCATAGAGGATGAGAGTAAATCTGCAATAAGATGGACAGAGGATGACCAAAAGAGTCTCATGGATTTGGGTTCTTTAGAGCTAGAAAGAAACCAACGTCTGGAGAATATCATTGCAAGAAGAAGAGCTTGGATGCAGATGACTGAGAAGAATCTAATAGACTTGGAAAGTACTGAAGCTCCCTCAAATGTTCCACCCATTGTAACTAGACGCAATCCATTTGATCTCTCTGATGATATTCCTGGATCAGCTCCATCTATTTTGCAACCTAGGAAGAATCCTTTTGATAATCCTTTTGATCCCAATGAAGAAAAACCTGTCCCCAAAGGAGACAATCCTAAAGAAGAGCCCCCTGTTTTTAATCAGAAAGATACATTTTTCAGTAGGCACGAAAGTTTCAGTTGGGGACCATCTGGCTTAAGGATGGCTAAACATGATAGACCAGATGTTTATTGGAAACCCGTCTTTGTGTCGGAGCAAATGGCTTCAGAGGGAACAAGCTATTCCTCGTACCAACAAAGTG
The DNA here is from genome assembly GCA_019022655.1 of Acacia acuminata. Classification (NCBI taxonomy): domain Eukaryota; kingdom Viridiplantae; phylum Streptophyta; class Magnoliopsida; order Fabales; family Fabaceae; genus Acacia; species Acacia acuminata. The sequence continues at coordinate 574,876 of JAFJYI010000286.1, read as the reverse complement.
AAGTAAGTGATTCGAAATTGAGTTCTATTCCTGAAAGTGAATCAGTGAGTTCAACTGATCAAGAAGAAATGATGTTCGATGAACAAGACTTGCCTCAAGAAGGAGAATCAATATCCACCATAGATCATGTTATTGGTCATGATGAAATTGGAAGCCAATCCTCCGGCGAGGTTGACTCAATGGAGATTACACCGGCAAAGCAGAGAAATGTTCACCGTGAAGAATTTGAAATAGTTTTGGGTGAAGTAAGTGATTCAAAATATAGTTCTGTTCCTGAAAGTGAATCAGGGAGTTCTACTGATCAAGAAGAAAGGATGTTCAATGAAAAAGATTTGCCTCAAGAAGGAGAATCAATGTCCATCATAGATCATGTTCCTGGTCGTGTTGAATGTGGAAGCCAATCCTCCGGCGTGTTTGATTCAACGGAGATTATACCAGCAAAGCAGAAAAATGTTCATAGTGAAGAAGAAGAAATAGTTTTGGGTGGTGTGGAAAATAATTCTGAGACCGAACTCTATTATGAAACAGGAGAGGCTGCAATTCACGAGGAAATCAACACAGTTGAAACACATTTGAGAAGAGAAGTAGCTGATGAGCGAAGCAGCAGCAAATCAAGCCAGACTTCTCTATCGGAAGTTATTGATGACGTTCCAGATGCAAAGGAATCTAGAATTATGACACCAGCTTCTGAAGAGGACTCGGATTTGCAGTTTGAAAGTGGAGAGGAAGAACATCAGCACAAGGAGCCTGTTTATGACTCTAGCCCACCAACTGCTAGAAAGCTTCAGTCTTTTTATTCTATATATTTTGATTCAACTACAGATATCTTAGAAAGAACTTCGCGTCCAGCTTCAGTAGAAAAGGCTGCAAATGTGACAGATGAAAAATCTGAACTGCGTGATCAGAGAGAAAATGATGATACTTGTGATCATGTAGAAGATCACTCAGCCTCATCCCAGCGACATACGGATCAGGATGATGGAGAACTTCATCAATATTTGGATAAGAAGGATGGTTCTATAACTTCCAATTGTCAACAAGTACAACCTGAAGAAAAACCTCCGTCCGACAAGGAGAATAACCTATCAACATCGGATGACTCTTTTGCTGCAGCATCTATTAATGATCACGATGAAAACCAGGTAAGATATACAAAATGTTACCCCTTGGAACTTCTTTTGATTTAAATATACACTTTAGTTCCATGTGATAGAGTTTGTCCATTTTTATTTCCTCATGCTTTTGCTGGTTTATGTAACAATTCACAAGCATTGCTAATGAAAGGAATTGACAAATTTGCTACTTGTTATTGGTTATTGTGTCAGATTAAGTGTCCCTTTTGTCTAGCTTCTTACTGAAGACCCCCTTTCAAGAAACAGAAGAAAAGATCACTAGTCGGAAATTCTTCAAAAATACATAATGCAAATAGATGTCAAATGGAATGATTGTTGTTAATGTGTAATTTCTGTTTCACTGATATACTTAAGGTGGGATTTTTTTATCGTATTTGCATGCGCATGCTAGGTGTACACACTACACAACCTCTATTGTATCCTTTATGTGTCGAATCAAATGAACACCAACAGATATACCGGTATTGAATTGGTGAACTATAAGTTTAGTTGCTAATCCATGACTGAGAATCTAACCATATATTCCTTTTGACATGGTGCAAAATCATGTCACGTACGCAAAATTCATTCAGGATGTAGGCACTCCCAACAATGATGGAGCTGGAGAATTTTATGATGCCATGAACATATTTGATGCATCCCAGAGCCCTGAATTTAAATCACCCGCTGGTGGATCACCAAGAGATGTAAAGAGGGAAGAGGCCGAGCCGGGCGGAATTCCAGTTCTTGAAGTAAGATCGGCTGAAGATATTGACTTGGCTTTTAAACAACTTCAAGAAGGAGCAGATGTTGAGGAGGTCATCCTTCCATCCATGATTAAAGATCAGCTTGCTAGAGAAAAGTCTGAAGAAGGTAACTCAGAAGCTAATTCATCAGACTTGAAAGTTATTGAAGCTAGATCATTGGGTGATATTGATGTTGCTTTGAGCTGAGCTCAGAAGTTAATAAAGGGAAGCTGTCAAAATCCTCGGATTTGAAGGATGGAATAGTGGAAGGAGGAGAAGCAAATGAAGTGGAAGAATAAGTGCAGAATCAAGTAGCCATGAAATTAACAGGGAATCCCTATGGATAAATCACAAAATGTACACAGGAGCACCCCCAATTATGAAGCAATATATCTCAAAAGTAAGGGATTAAGTTATAGTTCCAGCTCTAGCCCATCAGGTGACTCTGATTGACACAAGATTCACTGTGAGCGGCATTTTTGTGCAACTGAAACAATTTGAATATGGAGAGGTCAGGTTTTCTCTGTTTCTCATTTTGATACAGGGCGACCGTCATCTTATTTGTTTATTCTTGCCCACAGTTGACATCTTATTTATTTCTACTATGATACGTTGTTTATTCCAACCTTGTAGACCATAATTTTGCTTGTAGAATTGAAGCCTAACAAGTAGTTTTCTTTTGCTGTCAGTGTTCTTCAAGTTAATTTGTTTTGGTGAGGTTATATATATGAATGCCATAGCATGAAATTTTTAGGAGGAATTACTTTCAAATCCCAAGAAAGGGACTTCTTTATCAAGAAGTCCCTATGACAATTAATGAATATATAATGACAAATTTCAATATAAAAAATGACAATATCTCACTTGTTATTGGGACTTCTTTGTAAGTAAGTCATTTCCATAGAACTTCATAATAATTCTCCCAAATTTTTATGATATATTTTTTTTTATAATAAAATTTTAAGAAAAAGGTTGGGTCCACCAATAGTCTAAGGCGGAGAATGCGCCATGTGATCTCTCTTTGCACTTTGTTTACTCTTATTGTCCAAAAAAAAATGTTTGTTTACTCTTTGTTGGGCCATGGTCCACTGATATATTTTTTTTTTTATAATAAAATTTTAGGAAAAGGGTTAGGCTTTCACGTCGAAAGGCGCGGTGATCTTCTTTGCACTTTGTTTACTCTTATTGTCCCAAAAAAAAAAAGTTTGTTTACTCTTTGTTGGGCCATGGTCCACTGTAGATTGCAAGAAGCACATGACTTTTTTTTTTTTTAATAATACATTGGCAAGCCAAAGGCTTGAGGTTAACAAAAGTCTAAGACTAGACTACATCCCTTAACCTCAGTGACATTCCGCCACGCTCAAGATTTACTAAGTCCACACATTCAACAGGTTGTGATGAAATAATTACAAAGTCTTGATTCATCTCTTGAGCTGACCATGCTAAGTAATCAGCACATCTTAGAAGCACATGACTTTGCCCACGATGTCTATCGTTTGAATGGGACCAAATATTCTATTAGAATTTGCTTCCTGCCATTTCAAGAATCAAAAGCCGTAAACATGAAGTTATAGAAAATCTTAAGTATAAGCCCAAAATGAATAAAGGAAGGAAAATGCCTCCCTTTGACGTTTCAAGCTGATTTTCTGCTCCATAAGTTATGATCAATATATTGGCTAATAAATAATGATCATTGTTCCTAGTAATGATTTTAGGGACTCCAATTATAGGCCCTAATTCTGGATCAAACACTGTGAAAGAATGAATAATTTTCAAAGAGTGTAGAAGAAAAGGAATAAGCACGAAGACGTAACAAAATTTTTGTGAAACCAACCTTTTATCAGGTCCCCAATTGTGACTCACTCAATTTTCATATACGAAATTATTGTTCCAAAAGCTGATTTTGGGTTTTGATATAGGGGAAGTGTTTTCTCATGTCACACACACATAAAATGGTGAGACCCACATATATATATAATTAGCATTATAAATATATAGTAGGAATTTTCTTCTTCTCATGCAACATGAGAAGTTTAAACCCCTTGATATATCAAGTGTTAAACTATAGGTTTCGATCCCTCAAAGAGTAAAGTAGTTCAAATATTAGTTAAGTTATAGAGATCAAATGTAATCAAACTTGAGGAACCAATATCTATGATTTGAAATTTCAAGAACTAAAGGTTGTATCAACCCATTTTTTTAAAACTATCTTATCTTTTTTAATAGTCACTACAAAAAAACGTAACGTTTGTCGCGGTGATCTTGTAGCGGTCAAGAGAAACCGCTACAAATGAACAAATTAGTAGCGGTTTAAACCCCAACCGCCACAAATTAGTAACGGAAGCATTGCCGCCAAAATGCGACCATTTTGCTTCGCTTTTTGTCACGGTTCACAAAACCCAAAACAAACTACAAATATGGCGCCGGCCTTGGCGCGTTATGGCGCAAGTCCGTCGCGGTTGTTTCGTAGCGGTTATGTCAAAATAACCGCTACCAAATCACGAAACGACACACCTTTGTCACGGTTAGAAAAAAGCGACACGTTGACCGCGTCAAAAATTCAAATTTGGTAGCGGTTCTCACAATAACCTTTATTCTATAAATAGCCAATTCCATCCGTACAACAATTATAATGTTTAAAAATATTCTAAATCTAGCTTTGTCTAAAGAGCATTCTTGGCTTTGTTCTCGAAACATAAGACGGGCATATATCTCCGATCTCGGAGATGAGTCTTGGAGATATTTGTCCTGTCTTCTCATCGTTCAAGCGAGAGGTTCCTTCATGACAATCCAAATTCGATATTCATTGACCAAGACTTCTACTCCTCTAAATATGTCTAACACGCCATCGAATATTGGGTTCAATACTAGCCACCTTTGTCTCTCGGCAAATATCTCGATCAAAATGAGTCGGTGAGTTTTCCTGGGAGATCGGTGGCTATACTTCAATCCGAATATTCACGGGCATGTTGGACAATTTTCAATAGACTTGTCATTTCTAATTTTATAACGAAATTAAAGAAAATAATTGAGAATGCTTTGATTATAATAAAGAAAAAATCCAAACTAATTAGTTTGATTTTTGATAAATCAAACTAATTAGTTTGGAAATTTTTTAAAAAAAATATATTAAGATCTCGTAGCGGTTTTGGTAATAACCGTTCTCGAAGTTAAATTTTGTAGCGGTTTGTTTAACCGCTACAAATATTCACATAGAACGAGGAACATTTGTCGCGGCGGACGTAGCGGTCTTTGCATAACCGCTACAAATATGACGCGGTTATTAATTTGGTAACGGTTTTACGTAACCGCTACAAATTGTCACCCGAACGAGGCACATTTGTCGCGGCTTTAGTGGCGGTCTTAGATAAAACCGCTACACAAATCACGCGGTTATTAATTTTGTAACGTTATTTGGCTATAACCGCGACTAATTGTAGCGGTTATTATACCTTCTCACCTTTGAAATTCACGCGCGTCTTGTTCCTCTCTTTTTTCACTTCTCTCTTTTCGCTTTTACCTTTCAACATCATGGTTTCTCCCAATAAAGGAAAAGGAAAGGCGGTTGAACCACCGAAAAAGTTTATCGGGGGTGGTAGTAGTAGTGCGGGGGCCGTAGGAGAGGTCGTGGGATTCTAAATATCACCATTCAGCCTCCTAGAGTAAATATCCCGCCCCCTCAGCCAGATAACCCTCTTCAGCCCCCTCGATGGTACGCACAGGTTTAGGTTGCAACGCAACCGTTTCAATGGGCAACAGGAAAAAAGAGGACCTCCTCGCATATTATCCGGTGCAGAGATCATAGAGCAGATTGTGGATGTTGATTTTGAGTATGGGAAGAAAGACGATCCAAAGAAAGGCCGGACAAAGACGGTCGTGGCTTCGGTTCCGGACCCAAAGAATGGCGGAAGATAAGCGTCTTCTTCACTCTTCCGTATTGGAAAGATAATTTGCTCCGACATAGTCCGGATGTCATGCACATTGAAAAGAATGTGTGCGACAATGTGTTGTACACGATTATGAATGAACCAGGCAAGTCAAAAGATCATCTTCAAGCGAGGAAAGATTTATGGGAGATGGGGGTTCGTGCGTTCCACGCGTGGCCGGATGAGCATGACAGATTTCAACCGGCAAAATTCACCCCGACAAAACCGAATAAGGAAATCTTCCTCGCCACTTTGAAGAAAATAAAAGTTCCCGACGGTATTCAAGCAACATTTCACGATGTGTGGACGTGCGAGCTCGGAAGGTTATTGGGTGAAGAGTCATGACTCACATGTGCTTATGCAGCGCTTACTTCCGCCGGCCATAAAAAATACACTTTCCTCTCGATGTGTCGATCGTTTTGGTCGAGCTTTGTACTTTCTTTCGGAAGTTGTGTTCCAAGGTGTTGATCGTGGAGGAGCTCGACCAGCTGCAACAGGAAATCATTCTTACGTTGTGCCATTTGGAGATGATCTTTCCTCCTTCATTTTTCACGGTCATGGTTCACCTGACGGTACACCTTGTTCACGAAACAAAGCTTTGTGGCCTTGTTCACTACCGATGGATGTATCCTATTGAGAGGTACTCTTTTAAAATTAATTACTTCAGCATTATATTACTTCCTAGTCGCATGTTTAACCATTGATGTATCGACATTTTTCCTCATTACTTTATAGGTTCCTTGGGAAACTGAAATCTTACGTGAGGAATAAGGCGTGGCTGAAAGGTTCAATAGCGAAGGTTATATTGGGGATGAGGTCTTATATTTTTGTTCCAGGTACCTTGATGACATTGAGACGTCATTCAACCGGCCGCCTCGTGTGGACGATTGTCCCGAGCCGGACCCGAGCCCCGCGGCTTCGAGTTGTTATTCCCTCGTGTTGGTAAACCGGTTGGCGGATGTGAGAACTTCAAACTCACGGCACTTGAGAAGTTTCAAGCACATAGACATGTCTTGATCAATTGCACTCAAGTTGAACCGTACCTTCGTAAGGATTGCACACGAGATATATTTGTTATCCTATATGTTTCCCGACATTTTATAGGCACATTTATTGCTCGTCATCGCATGTTTAAATTGTAGGGAATTCGGGAGTCATGTGAAGCGTCGGTTGAGGATCCGTTCACGTACATCCTCCGAAATTGATAGAAAGGTCCACAGAGAATTCCGGGGTTGGTTTAGGAGGAGAATAATGAATGACCACAACCCCCACTCGCGAGAATTGAGCTCTCGCACTCGGCCCGCTTGACCACGCCCAAAGATTTACGGCATACAATGTGAATGGCTTCAAGTTTTGCACGGTTTCACGAGATCGGGATTGCTCACCCAAAACTCGGGTGTATATGGCACGTTTGGGACGAGGAGTTATGCGAGCAGCGCGTGACGGAACATGCGGTTCGGTGACGTCCCGTATTATGGAAAGCCGCTTGATGTGGTCGGGATAACTTACCAAGGCATTTTCTCTCGTGACGCCGCTCAAGTGTTTGTGGGCGAATACGACAACGTCCCGGGACTCACGACCGATGACTTAGGCATCACATCGGTGAATTTCTCTCGCCCTATTCACACCGGGTCGGTCGGAAGATGACGAGCCGTATATTCTCGCCTCGAGGCCCATCGGGTTTATTATGTCGCCGATGAGAGGCACGAGATTGGAATATGGTGGTTCACCTAAAGCCTCGGACTTTTATGACATGGGCGATGGTGAGAACGTCGCCTACGATTGTGAGCCGCTCCCGGCCCGCCGCTTTTGAAAACTTCTTCCCAGGCGGCGATGACACTTTACCTATAGTTCGGTACGTTTTTAAATAGACGCAATATGAAATATAAAAATTTTGATTTCACAAAAGTTTTATATATGTCTTATTCTAAATTCAACTCAAACATAACTTTTTATACAAACTTTTTTTGTAGGGATGCTTGGCAGATTGAGACGAAAAATTATCCCTTCTCTTCCTTTTATTTTATTTTTAAAAAAATGTAAAAAAATTATTTTGTAGCGGTTCATGACCGCTACAAGAATAAAAATAACCGCTACCAAAATTTGATTTGTAGCGGTTAATAACCGCTACTAGTTAGATAAAACCGCTACTAAGCTAACCGCTACAAAAACCGACACAACAACCGCTACAAAATGTTGCGCGAGATCAAAATAAATACCTCGCCACCAACCGCTATAATTATATGCTTTTCTCTCATCTTCTCTTATATTTTCACGTTTTCTCTCTTATATTTTCACGTTTTTCGAACGAGGCAAAGTGTTTGGATGGGGTAAGTGTCTCTAAACTTCATCAAATCTAGCCATTCTCGAAATATTTGTTTTTTCTTCTACCTCGATGATATTATTTTATCTTATTTTACAGGTATATTTTGTCAATTCTCAACTTTCTTTCTACTTTCACCTACTTATTCTTTGATCAACTTTCCCACATTTTTGTTTTTTAAAATTCATTTTATTTAACTAACTCATAAATTGTTGATTCTCATTCTTTTTACACATTTAAAGACATCTTATACAGTTTTCTATCAAATGTTAATATCCATTTATAATTAGTAAAAATATAAATGTTTATTAATTCAACATTTTATAATCACAAAAAAATTTTTGTAAATTTTTTTTTTAAATTTCATCTTTTTGTCGCGGTTATGACACCGCTACAAAAAACGAAAATAACGAGGGACATCTGAAATTTAAAAATTAGGGCGGAATTTGGTCACGGTGATATCACCGCGACAAAAAATTGTTTTGACACCTTTGTCACGGTTTTAAAAACCGCTACAAATAAAAAAAGCGGCAAAATTTTTTTAAAGAATAATGGCTTGAAAATGGTCACGGTTGTATAACCGCGACAAAAAATTATTTAAACAAATTTGTCACGGTTTAATGACCGCGACAAATGTGATGGCCGAATGTTTTTGTAGCGGTTTTTTGACCGCGACCTTAATAGCGACAAATTTAATGGCGGGAAAAATTTGTAGCGGTTTTTGACCGCGACTAATGTGTTCATTAGTTGTCGGCTTAGCCTTATATAGTGGCGGTTTATGTGCGTTGAGTAGCGGTTTTTTTAACCGCTACAAATGTTCTTGTTTCGGTCGTTTTGTGGCGGTTTTAGTAACACGACAAATTTCATTTGTCACATTTAAAACCGCTACTAATGTGTATTTTTAACCGCTACAAATGACCGGTTTTTTTTAGTGAGTAAAGGTGAATTACAAGGAACATCCTCCGAATTTCATAAGAATTACACAACTTTCTTCTGTATTTTGAAAATCACCACAAGCTTCTCAAAAGAACAAAATAAATCACGTATGATATCTCTTGAGCTTCATTGTATTATACGTAAAAGGATGTTTGAATATATTTAAAAGATGAGCTTGGAACACCAAAAAGCTATGCGTTGATAGAGTAAGCAGTCTCATCACTAGAAGGAGGAGAACACAAGTTCAAATTTTGGGAATCTCACTTATTGGGAGAGAAAAAAAAACCATTTGCCCTCTAAATCCCTTTGACCAAATAAAAAAAAAAAAAAAAAAAGGAAAAGAAAAGCTAGTACAAATATTTGGGGAAACAAATTTGTAATTTACTCTTTTATCCTGCAAAAAGTTTATATGTATTAGGGAAAATGACAATTCAAAACCATGATTATATTTTTAATTTTAAATTAGTATTTGGGTGGCATTGGCTCCCCAGTTTTATGTGAAATGTAGAAGCAACTTTTGGTTGTGCATCATTTAAGGAGCAAATTAAATGGACTTGGCTTTCATCCAATTTATCTTCCCGCAGCAGCGTACGGTGCTTTGCATAAAACAACTGTTTTTGGTGCAAAACCGATCCCTCTTTTTTTAAAAAAAAATATTTAAATAGTTCAGGCATTAACTGACTTAAAAGATGCTATAAAAAGATATTTTAGAAAATTGACTAGTATACTTCATGATTTTAAAGTATTATTTTAGGATATCAAAAAAAATATTTCAGAGTACTAACTGATACTAAAAAGATACTTAAGAATACTGAATGATATTAAAAAATGCTTCATGATCTTGAAAAGTGATCCTGAATTATATTTTTAGTATTAATCAGTAGTTAAAATATTTTTTCAAGATCCTAAAATAATTTTTCAAGATCATGAAGCAATTTTTCCAATGTTTTGAAAACCATACCGGACCGGCCAGTTCAGACCAGAAACCGACGAACTGGACGGATAACCGGTCCGGTTTGAGGGGTGACCCCGGGTTCCGAGTGGAACCGGGGTCAACTTCAACCTCACCGGCCGAGTTGGCCGAGTCACAATTAGCTGGGTTCTTATTAAAAAAGAAAAAAAGAAAAACCTTGCCTGAAACTGTCAAGCAAGATCTGGAGCCAACTTTCCAACTTTTTCAGAACAAGAAAGCTAAGAGAAGGAGAAGGAGGTGAGAGAGAGATCTGAAGAGTCACCAATAGCCTCAACGACTGCCATGGATTCTCCCTCTTGCTGCGATGTGGCTTCCTTCTCCTCTGCTTGTTGGTCCTCTACTTTAGCAGGGTCCTCTCGTCTGCGAGCATGAGACAAAGCAGAGGTGGGTTTAACGGAAATGGAAGCCATTGTTGACGATTTGAGAGAGGAGACGACGAAGAAGGGAGAGAGAGTGAAATGCCCGTGAAACTGTAGGGGAGAGAGATCTTCATTCTTCAATACCCGTGCTTTTGATCTCGTGTTTTCAAAATAATAATATTCACATCACACGTACAGAGCCTAAAACACTGTTAGGGGTAATAGGCTGTATTTGTTCTGTGCTTGAGGGAGTCCTTTAACTTTTGTTTTCGCAATCTGATTGGCCAGTGAAAGGCTGGATTTGACCCCACCACCCAACAACATTGAATATTGTACTTAAAAGGCTATATGGAGTGTGGGACTGTTGAGTGAATGTCTGATTGGGGTCCCTGCAAAAACATACTCAAGGGATTTCTTAAGATTTTGTTTCCCATTACTAATTACATTTTTAAAACTATTGGAAAATCTCTTCCTTTTTTTCTAGTTAAAAGTTAAAAATATAAATAAATCATATCCTCTCATGCTTTGATCATAAAATATTTTTATTATTAAAATACCTTATTTTAATTAAATTATTTATTAATTAATACCTTTTTGACTCCGACCTATTAACCATTAACCCACTACCTCTACCGGTTCAGTGACCGGTCTGATTTTTAGAACCTTGATTTTTTTTTTTCTGGTCGGATCCTCAAGTATCTTTTCAAGATCTGGAGTCGATCTTTGAAATATTTTTTTGATATCCTAAAATAATTTTTAAGATCATGAAGTATATCAGTCAGATTCTAAAATATATTTTAAGTAACAATTAGTGCCTAAAATATTTAAATTTTTTTTGAAAAAGGAGGGATCAGTTTTGCCCCAAAAATGGTGCTGTTTTGTGCAAAGCACCGTCCACAACGGTAAGGTGAATTGGAACAAAGCCAATCTAAATTAAATGGAATGAAAAGGTATGGAATTAAAAAAAATAGGGGAAATGATTATAAAATATATATATATACTGTTCAACATATGTAAAAGACAAATAAGGGTGGTGAATTTCAATAATTCCAAATTGATCAATTTACAAATTTGAAATATTGACAAATGCATGAAATTACATAAGTGTCCGTACTTTTTATGTTTTTTTTAAATCCTTAAAATCCTTTGCCAGCCACTGTCGGCGGGCCATCACTAGAGCTTCTGTGCCCCTGCTCGCAACCGATGACCGAAGCTCCGATGCGCTAATATATATTATTTTTAAAATTTCTCAAATAAAAGTTGTCAAGATAGATACTTAAGTTATTGTCTTGTTGATAAATATACTAAAGTTGTAATCGATATTATATATTTTTTGAATTTCTTAGGTAAAAGTTGTCAATATGAATACTTGAGTTGTTAATAGTGTTACTAAAGTTGTAAATGAGATATTTATTGAATATTTTCTAATAACTTTCACCAAAGCTCCACCTAGTCTTTTTTTTTCCCCCTTGCATTTCTCAAGTACAAGTCATCATTATTAATACTTGAGTTGTTAATAACAATACTAAAATTGTAAACGAGGTATTTATTAAATATTTCCTAATAACTTTCATTAGAGTTCTAGTGGTCTAATATTATTTTTGAAAGGTAAAAGTCATTACAATTTTATTATCGCAATTAACAACTCAGGCATTAAAATTGACAACTTTTTACCTAAAAAATTCAAAAAAAAAAAAAGTATTAGACTGATACTTACAATTTTTGTATCCTATTAACAATTAAGTATGTATATTGACAACTTTTGTTTGAGAAACTTTTTTAAAAAATATTAGGTCATTGGAGCTCCAGTCGGAACTTCCGGTTACAGGCTGCGCCAACGGTCTTTAGCAAGGGGTTTTAAGGATTTTTTTTTTAAAAAAAAAGAATTAAGAAAATACATGCTATCATCACCTATCCATTTTTTTTTTCCTGAACACTTAATTATTGTCATAGCCCATAACTACCATCATAATATTCTGAGGATAATTTTAAGAAATAGAATTAAGAAATCTGAAATAATGTAAGCCACAACTTTTTGGCCTTTTGCTTTTTCAAGAAGTGCTTGTCCCTTTCTGTCTCCTATTCATAATTATCTTTCAGCTTTATTTATTTATTTATTTATTTTTTTTTTTTTTAAGTAATTCATATCTTTGACACTTGCCGTATGAATAATTCCTTGGCAGGCAAAAGTCCAAGCACTCTGGTCCATGAGAGGGCATATCGACCAAGGAGAAAAGAACAAATGGTCAAAGACTATGAACTATGGAGGATGAGAGCGTTGATTTTAAATATTTTGGGCAAAGTTTCTTTTCATGTGAATCTCAAATTTTATTGTAAATTTTACAAAAGTAATTAGAAATAAATTATAAGATGCAGAATTTTTATAAATTTTGAAAGTATTAGGGTGTCAATTTCAGAAAATCATTAGTAAATCCCACAACTATGTAGTAAAAATAAAAAATCAAAAAATAAATCATAGTTAAATCCTACACCACGTAATTTTTAAAAATAAATCTACAAGTCCTTCTTCAATATTTTAAGAAAATAGTAGACATTTTTAACTTATTTTTTGAATTTTTGTACAATATATTAATACTATGTCAAATTTATAAAAATACTAATAATTAATTTTTTCTATTTCTGGCCTAAAAAGTACAAAAATTATTTTCTCTTTTTTTGATATATTGTGTTCACGAAAAAAGGGACAATCACCAATTTTTTTTTAAATAAATAAATTTATAGCCAAGAGTAATAATTAACTTTCAATTTTTTATATGAACGGCCACGGATGATTTAATTACATTTAATGAGCTGTCGGCAAAATAAATTACACCACTTAATGAGATGTTAAAGTCCTTTGATAGTGTTATGATTTGATTCAATTTTATATCTTCTTTCAAATTTCCCTTTTTAAAAAAAAGTATCTTTAAGAATTAGCGTGGCCAGAAAACATGCAGCCATGTAATAAACTTTTGGGAGCATACCTCTTCCACTGTTTATTCACTTGCCGACAAGCCAAACGTGCTCTTATTCTCTGGAAAATGTTAAGGGTAGAAAGGAAAGAAAGATAAGCAAATTCTGTTGTTTGGTACTCAGTCTTTTTAAGAAGGGAAAATTACGTCTCAAGAATCAGAAATAATTATAAAAAAGTCTCTTAAAATCACCAAATTACACAGAAGTTCCAAGAGTTTTTTTTGATATTATTTGTATAGAAAAAAATCCAGGTTTTTAAATTTTGTTGTAAATATAGTTTTTTCTATTGTAAATGACCAGATTTTAAATTTTATTGTAAATATAGTACTTCCTATTGTAAATCTAATATTTTTCTGTTGTAAATGACCTCTCTACATTCAAAATCTAAGTGTTTAAATGTTGTTATAAATATGACACTTTCTCATTGTAAATATGACTTTTTTTAAATGGTAGATTTTAAATTTTGTTATAAATATAAGACTTCTACTATTGTAAATCTAACTTTTTTCTTTTTCTCATTGTAAATGATCTCTCTACTTTCAAAATTCCAGGTGTTTAAATGTTATTATAAATATGTTGTTATAAATATAGGCTTTTTCTTTATAAATTGTCGGGTGTTTAAATGTTGTTGTAAATATACACTCTCTATTGTAAATATGACATTTCATGTTATTGATACAAACAATATAAAAAAAGTTATTTGTGACTTCGGTAAATTTAGTGATTTTAATGGACTTTTTGTAATTATTTTTTGTCCTTTAGGGACCTGCACCTGATTTCCCTTTTAAGAACTCAAGTTGTTAAGCCCATCAATATTCTTTTAAAGGTGGAGAGATGAGATCCACCAAAATTTATGGTAATTCATCTTCCTTAGGAGGAAGGTAGATCCAAAAGACAAATATACCCCTTAAGAATTTAAATTATAAGGTAGGAATGTTAAATATTTCTCATCATGTGGTCCTTGGGAATCTGATTTTTTTCATCAACACGTTTCAAAACGTTATCCAACAAATATGGAAGGCAAAATACAAGCAAAATATCTCAGATTTCTCTCGTTCTTTCTGTATTCCACCACATTTTCGCTTCTTTTCTCACGCTAAACCAACTAAGGTTTTTTTGTATAAAGCAAATTTAAAGGAATAATCTTTTAATTTTAAAAGATCAAAACTAAATTTGAGGACATCACACACCGCAACAAAGAGGAAGAATAAAGAGAAACGAAGGAGCTAGCTGTGACAACAAGATAAGAGACGATGAAAGCTTGCTCTATTTTACAACTTCTAAAACAAAAGTCAAAAAAAAAACATTTGCTTATTTTTAATAAATTTGAATTTCATTCTATAGAGAAAAATTTCGATTGCATTAATAAATAAAATAAATTTGATTCAATATTTTAACAAAACACAATCTTCATATTATTATTTACATTATTTATTTATTTAATTTAATCATTTAATATCTTAATAAGTCAAAATCTTTCAATTTCTAACTTGCTTAACGGTATTGATAGATGAGACAACACCTGTAGAAGTAGTTGTAAGGTGAGATTTTTGAACTTGAAAGATGGGGTTATGACAAAATGATATAGGAGAAATATCTTTGTAATAAACTCACTTTTAATTATATAATATTTACAGTTATTTTTATATTTATTTTCAATATTCATATTTATTTAATTATTTTTAATTATTTGAAATCTTTGAGAAACAGCTCCAACATGGGTAGAGAGTCACTTCTTTGGAGAAATATTTGGGATTAATTAAGTATTTGAAGCTGTAAGTTCCGCATAGGTTAAATTTAACTATTTATTTCAGTTAATAGAGTTGCTATATAAGGTATGAGTGTCAAACTAAAATGATTTAATTGAGTATCGTAAATTCTTTTCGTTATTATTTTATATTCATTTATTATCTACCATTATTTTTTAAACTATACATATTATTTATTTAGATTATATTTTTAAATTTTTATGCTGGTAATTATTTAATGTATGAATTGAAATATAAATTTGATTAATATATAATTATTAATTCATTTTGAGAGTAAAGTATTACGGGTATTTAACAAATGCTTACCACCTCTTTTCTTTCTAACATTGAATCACCTAATGTTTTGGGCTAATTAACCTAAAAGAAATTTCCTCAAAACCAACATATCGTCGCAAAACGGATAAATAGCGTCCAATCCTCTGTTGGCAGGTGGACAATCCACGTATAACTCTTACTATTAATAACGCCCATTCTTTGGTGTTGGAGATCATTCTGGGCGCTTCCTCCGTCACTCTCACTCTCACTCGATCGTCACTCTCTCTGGTGAGTCTTCTCTGTGTGTAGATTGTTCTACTGAACTCACACTCACCGATAGTGTTAGCTAGAAATTTTTATCATGGTTTCTATGTGAGCTGCGATGAATAATTTTGATTTTTCTGTTTGAGTTCGTTTCCGTCTGCTGGTGTTTGATTTTGTGCCCTGTTGTACTCGGTGATTGTTGGTGAGCTATTTGAGGTTTCGATCGTACATTTTAATCGGGGTTCTGGTCGTCAGAAAAGCTTTAGGCTCGGTAATTTACGACTTTGAGTTAATATATAGTGTTAGAGAGCTCACTTCCCGAACCTTGGAGGAAGACGTAATGATTATTTTATATTTTCACTCGGATAATTTATATGTTGATGTTAAACTCAAAGCCACTCAGAGAGTAACTCGGTAACTTATTAATTAGTCGGGACTCAAGCAGTAAAGCTAAATGGGCCTAGTCATTTGGGGACCAAATTATGAGGGTGTTCATTTTCGTATATTAAACTGCGATATCAGGGATGCATCTGAATAAATAGACCAAATTGGTTTATCTGTTGTTATTACTCAATTTGACTTGGAATTCATTATGTTCGAGATGAAAGTTGGAAGAATGTTTATGCAAACATAAGATGTCAAGGCACTAATTTATCTGCTGAATTTTTCTCTGATATAACTTAATTCTAAAAGGAGTTGGGGCAGTTTGTTTGCTAGATCAATCTCTTTCTGATCACCAATTCTGTTATTTTCTCATCAAGTTGATGCGTCGTCTGGTTGTGTTACAGCTCTAACAATATGGCTGAGACTACGGCAGTTGCTCCTAATCCAGAATTGTTCGAATGGCCAAAGAAAGATAAGCGTCGCTTCCTTCATGCTGTCTACCGTGTTGGTGATCTTGATCGCACAATCAAGTAGGGTTGTGCAACAATACAATGATTTTTTTAATTATTATATATGTGCCTTTAGATGCTCAACTTTTCTTCACTTCTTTCAGGTTTTATACTGAATGTTTTGGAATGAAGGTTTTGAGGAAAAGAGATGTTCCAGAGGAAAAATATTCCAATGCTTTCCTTGGATTTGGCCCTGAAGAAAACCATTTTGTTGTGGAATTAACATATAGTATGTTGCTCAACCTTTTGCTTATTGTGTTATGTTTTATGCATGCAGTGAGTGGTTCATGGCCATATATCCTTGTACGTTCGTTAAGTGTTTGCTATCATATGGCGTGGAACCATTTTGTGAAGAATGCAGTTGTGTGATTTTGAGTTGAAGAGAATATTCACATGAGACCTTCAAACGAAACATAGAAACTACTGCACTTGAATTTTGTTCGTCAAGTATAACTTGTTTGTTTTGCTTTGAGTACTTGACAATCACTTATCCTATGAACTGCATTTCATTGAATTGCACATGAGATAATTTCTTGGGAACAAAAATGATATAGTTTATTCTTAACTGTATAATTATAATTTTTTGCCAGATTATGGGGTGAGCTCCTATGATATTGGAACTGGCTTTGGACATTTTGCAATTGCAACTCCAGATGTAAGCCTTTCATCACCTTCACAGATGCTCAAGTATCAATTTAAGCTTGTCGAAAAGTTATTGAATATGTTGTTTTCTAGGTTTATAAAATGGTTGAAGACATCCGGGCCAAGGGTGGAAACATCACTAGGGAGCCTGGTCCAGTTAAGGGTGGGACCTCTGTCATTGCGTTTGTGAAGGACCCTGATGGTTATATTTTTGAGATCATCCAAAGAGAATCAACCCCTGAGCCACTTTGTCAAGTAATGCTTCGTGTTGGTGATTTAGAGCGCTCAATTAAGTTCTATGAAAAGGTAGTAGTCCATGTCCAATTTATTTCGCAGTTTGATGCTCTCCAATTTCATTTCTGCAAACTTTTTCTTAATACTTGAAGATTGTTAATTAATGTAATTGAAGAAGAATCAAGATGAAGAATCATGTATTCTTACAAAAGAGCAACATGCTATTACAATGAATATCCCTCATGGTTATCTCTAAAATCTCCTAAACCTATTAGGATAATCTTGAAGGAAGACCAAGTTAACTTTCTCAAGGAGAGAGACCAAGTTAACTCTCTTTTGGAGGGAGACCAAGTTAATCCCCTCTTTACACACAGTCAGGACTCCACATCCAACACATACTAAACCACAATAAATGGACCCTCTATATAGAATGGGTCTTAACCAACTATTCAACTAATCACCTTATATTTCTAACACTCCCCCTCAAGTTGAACACTATTTATCTCAAATGTGCTTAACTTGAACAACATAAAAATAAGGGATAAGGTGAATTAATTTGAATAGTTCTCCAATCACAAAAATAATACAAAGATTTCTTCACAACCCTCTTCTCCATGTCCATTTGCTGATTTACTTTTGAACAGCTTCAATCTATAAGCTTCTACAATCATTGCCTTACATATTGTAGTGCCTGTAGCCCATCATCATCTGCACCATTATTTGATAATCCAATCCATTTTGGGCTTTCCTCACCCTTTAATCTATCCACTTTTCCAAGCGGACCAACCAGCAGTACACACAGCTTTCAAAGTTCACTGCTTCTCCATAGTTGAAACCATGACTAAATCCAGCATGATATGCTCTAGGAAAAGTTACTACAAACTCCCCTGGCTTTTGAACCGCCTTATAGATAGGGACTTCATTATCCAACAAAATATTTGGAGGGAACAGAGTTATTTTCCCCAGAAGAACATCAAAATCCATCCTCCCCATCACCAGAAAGAATATCATTAGAGTATACATGCTCTCTCACCACCCTTTCAAAATCCAATGCAGCATGACCTGGAATGCGATACCAAGTTGACAAATGTAATTGAAGAAGAATCAAGATGAAGAATCATGTATTATTACAAAAGAGCAACATGCTCTTACAATGAGTAACCCTCATGGTTATCTCTAAAATCTCCTAAACCTATTAGGATAATCTTGAAGGAAGACCAAGTTAACTTCCTTAGTGAGAGAGACCAAGATAACTCTCTCTTGGAGGAAGACCAAACGCATGGTGAAGACTCCACATCCAACACGCATTAAACCACAATAAATAGACCTTATATAAAATGGACCTTAAATAACTATTCAACTAATCACCTTATATTTCTAACACAGATGTTACTTTGTAGAACCTCACTAAATTAAATTCCAAGAAAGAACGTTTGCCTGCTGACATGTTTAGTAAAACAGCAATGCAATTGTAGGCCGCTTGGCTGAAGTAGTGCTTTGAAGGGTTGTTCTGTGTTTGTTGTCATTAATATTTCAATTTCACATCCTATACGCAGATCTTTCAGCCATGGGTTTTAAAGTTAGATGACCAACTAGCTACATTTTTATGGTTTATTATTAGTTCACTGAAATTCACGAGATAAAACATTGACCTTCTATTTCACATCAATTTCAGAACCTGGATTAGGAATTGCCAGATTTTGTTTGTCATGCAAACTTTAGGGCATCCAAGCTGCACTTGTATTATGATCCAAATCAAATAATCTAATTTTATATTCTGATGTTATGCTCTAATGGTATATCTTTGTAGGCTTTGGGTATGAAGGTGGTAAAGAAAGTTGATAGACCTGAATACAAGGTAAATTTTCTTAGACTGACCTTTAAAAGCAGTCTAAATACTTTTATCATGAACTACTCAATTTTTCTGAACTATCTTATTGCTTGCTATTGTAGTATACACTAGCCATGCTTGGGTATGCAGAGGAGCATGAGACAACCGTCTTGGAGTTGACATATAATTATGGTGTCACTGAATACACAAAGGGAAATGCATATGCGCAGGTTAGTTAATACTTCATAGGTTTAATATCACCATTTGCTTTCTAAATTGGTTCATCTCCTCATCTCTGTCTGCCTTTTCTGATAAAAATTGTGATATCTCTTTCAGGTTGCTATTGGCACTGATGATGTATACAAGAGCGCTGAGGTAGTCAACCATGTGATACAAGAGTTAGGAGGGAAGATTACTCGTCAACCAGGACCAATTCCTGGCCTCAACACAAAAATCACTTCTTTCTTGGATCCAGATGGTTGGAAAACTGTGAGTTTTAAATTTTTTTCCCCATGCTATGGATGACTTTTTCCCCTCCCAGTTGTTTGCGCACAAGAGAGCAGTTTTATGAATGATAGGTGAATTAGAATGTTATTTACATGGATATCTATTTGCTTTTAGGGTTGCCAATGTTGTGATTTGATGCCATTTTTTATTTATTTTTCTTGTGTCATCAAACTCATCTTTGAAAGCTGTTGGAAGATCAATAATCATAGTTATAACATTAGAACGAAGTTGTAGATTACTTCTTAATGACCCAAAGATGTAGACCTCCCTTAATTGTAGAATTCAACATTTATTATGCGTGTAGTTCTTTTTTTAATGATGCATATATATAGTCCACAGCATAAAAATTAAAAACTCATCTTATTTTGGGTTTAATAAAAACTCTTATCTTTAATCTTCTCATTATCTGCTTTCTTAAAGTGGATAAATAGGTCTTGCTATGTTGTTCAATGGCTCATGACAAACCTCCAACACTATTTTTAAATATATTTTTTTGGTGTAGGAGTTGGTTTTTTTTTTTTTTTTTCCCTTCCCCTTAGCTTCAACCAAGACATTGCATCATATGCCATGCATATTCTGAAATCCCTTTTCTCAAAAGAAATAGAATGATGCCATGATTGCAGCCAAAATGTGAATATTGAACTGTAGTAACTCTGAGCATGCACTTTCCTATGTTCTGCTGCCATTGTCATTGGTAAGTGTATTCCATTAATTCACTTTTGGTATGATTTTGCAGGTGCTGGTTGACAATGAAGACTTCCTGAAGGAATTGCAGTGAATGAGTGGAGGCGGCTCTTCTAGTGCTTTTGTAATAAATATAATAATGGAACTTGTCTGTGATCAGTGAACATACAGACGTCTTTGTGTCTATTTCTCTACTATTTGCTATCAGCGATGTGGTTGTGCAGTTGTCCCAGAAACAATGTTTGATGCATCTATCTACCTATGTATGAGCTAAATTTGATCAATCTACCTATTGAAATATGTCTCTTTCTTGTGGCGTGTGTCTGTTATTTCAGATTGCACTCGCATCTTGAGCAATTTATGTCTACGTCTAGGATACATTATAGGGAGTATTGTTGGTCAATGAAAATTTGGACTGGATAAGGATGCGGTTTTTTTGGATGGCAAACTAATGCGTATTAAGGGGGAAAAAAACAAGGAGCTTGGTGTTCATTAAGAGTTGAGTATTCAAACTCGTTCCAATCACCATTAGGGATGAAGTTGATTGGTCTAAGCCCAAGGCGTTTGGCTAATAAAATACTTTGATATGGTACTTATGGCATTCAGTTTAACACAGCTTAGCTGCCGGCAAAGAGTGATACAGTTGGTTAAGGTGTCGTCCTTCACATTAAAAGAGAGGAGGTTTGATACCTGTTGGTTGATGTGAGGACCTTGTTGGTGAGCAATTTGGAAGTATTTTTGTAAGCGTTTTTTGAAGTTGGAGGCTTGTCTTGGCCTTAATGAGTTATCGGTGTCTACTTCCATCTAAACTTTTCTTTTAAAAAAAAAAAAGAAAACAGAGCTTGGCTAACTAAGCAAGAGATTCAGTTATAAATATTGGAACTGCGCTATTGAAGAAGTTTTTAGGAAGTTTTCCAATTTTAGAACTCAAATAATGCAGAAATTTTACAACTTGATTATTTAAAGCCATTGCGTCTCCACCAAAGTCATGGTGTGTCGTTACCCTATTGAATGGTGACATGGATGCAATGAGAGAACAATAGGACGTTCAAAAGCTGATCCTCGTCTTCCTCCTCCTACTCATGGGACCACACTGGCTTCCCTCTCCAACTCGTGGATCACGACTCACCAAGCTCCTTTTTAAAAACACACAAACACACATGACACATATAGATACATAGTATAGTATGTATATACAGGGGCGGATCAAGAAATTTATGGAAGGGGGGCACTATTGGTGGGAGGGGTGTGGGGGTTTGGGGGCAGCGCCCCCGAAATTTTTTTTTCCACTTGTCATCAAAAGCACAAAAAATAATATAGGATTCAAAAGGTTTTCACTTGTCATGGATTCTGCGAAGTTTGATCATCATCAATAAGAAAAATAGCAAGTGTTAGCTATAAAATGTTCATTACGGAAAATTAGCAATCTACATGCTCCAAGCAATTTTTTGTGCTGCGAATATCCGCATAAAATACAAAGAAAAAGGCAATAAAATGTTAGGAAAATATCTTTAAAAAGGAAGTAGATCTTTCCTAATTAAGGTCACAATGCTAAAATATGTCCACAAGGTGAACCGATTGAATAAAATATGTCCGCAAGGTAAGCCGTGCCCCTTCTTATGTGAATAAAAGCTTTGATTTTTTTTTTGTTATTTAAAAAAAAAAAAAAAAAAAATCAAGGGGGGCACGTGCCCCCCTTATCTTATACTTGCATCCGCCTATGTGTATATATGCATGCATGCATGCAAGTGTGTGTGTTTAATCTTTTGATCTAAATATAAAACTTAGTTGACTTTTCTAGGAGATATTAAAGAAACTAAATGTGTTACTTAATTATATTATATGTTGTGTATGATTAAATTATATGTCAAACAAATTAGTTTGAAGAATAAGCGATGAATATAAATAATTTAAAGTAATCTAATTAGTTTCTTTAATCTTATTAAAAATCAGTTATGTTTTATATTTAAGATAAAGGTAGGATATATGGAAACAAAAGACTTTTTTCCCCTGCCAAAGCAACAAAAAACTCGGATACACACTAGTCCTATTTTCATCTCTTTTATATATAATATAAAATAAATAAAAATTTAAATTGTTTATAAATTATGAATGGTATAATTCACTTCCTTCAATATGGCAAGCCCATCTTCTAGTTTTTAAATACTCCATATCTCTTAATAAATAAAAACTATTCTAAATAAAGAGTGTGAACTATCAGTTACTCCTCTCACTCCCAAATGCTGAAGCAATTTGAGAGGTTTGTTTTGATATTAATTAGAAGATTTCAATTCACTTTAGGAAAAATCCATACGAATTTTAAACATGGTAAGGTGAGACCTCCTGCCCGATGTCCAGCTCGAAGGATGAACGGGCTGCATTTTATAGCTCGATGCTTGGCCTTGCCCAATAAAATCCCCAACTAGGGGTGAGCACGATGCCTGGTACTCTCATCAAAGCTTGGCAAAAAATTGTCCAACTCAGCCTTGAAAAAGTGGTCCAAAATTTTTTTGGACTGGGCTAATAATCGGATATCGAGTAGGCGGTCTGCCGAAAAATTATTTTTATTTATTTAAATATATAATTTTATATCAAGATATATTATTTTATTTAAAATATATATTGTCCCTAGGGCTAAGCAAGTGGCCCGCACCCCGCCCAACCGCCCGCACCCCACAGATATTTCCCCAGATTAAACCTGCCCAAATTGGGCTCGTAACGGATACGGGGCTGCCCCGTACCCGTTTCATTATACGGGCGGGGTACGGGTTGAGGGGCGGGGCACCCGTGCCCGCCCGTTACCCGTTTACTTAATTTTTCTTTTGTTTTTTCCCCTCAGTCAGACTTCAAAGACTCTGAGACAGTCACGGGTGGAGTCTTGGCTTGGACTCTTGAGCAGAGGTGCAGAGCATAGGCGCAGTCTAGCAGACCTCAGTTTTGTACTTCCCCTTCAAACCCTCGCATGCAGACGCAAGCTCGCAGATCGCTCTGAGTTGCTCGATCTCGCTCACCATCGCCGCTGCCAGAGCCGTGTCTCTTCATCTCGATCTCGCTCTCGCTCACTGTCGCTGCTTCAGCCGCAATCTCGACATCTCCCTCTCCCTCTCCCTCTTGCCGTCGACTTCTACCTCTCCCTCTCGTCGTCGACGTCTCCTTCTTGCCCGCGACCGACCTCACACTCTCGGCCTCAGCCAGTAAGTTTTCGTTTAGTATCTTGAAAATTATTTTCTTGAATCTTGCTTCCTATCTCTGTCTCTGTATCATATATAGAAGTCGATTGTTTGAATCAGCCCCACCATCTCTCTGTATCATAGTTTCGTGAATCTTGTTCTTGTCTCTGTACCTGTTTTTTGGGGGAAAAAAAGAGGCCAGATTCCTTAAACGGGTTCCCTGGACCCGTTTAGGCGTACCTGTTTATACGGGTTAAACTGGTTTTTGCCTCGTACCCGTGGTGCCTCGTCCCCGTGAAATTTAAACGGGCGAGCTGCGGGTTACTCCCTGGAGCAGTCCCGCCCGCCCGTTGCTCACCCCTAATTGTCCCAGTCTATTACTCTGTTTTGCCCTAGCCGCTTAACCCTCTCGTCTCATGCTCTCGCTCTCGATTTCGTTCTCAGCTTTATCTTGTCTCTCTCGTCTTAGGATCTTAGGCTTTCAAGTTTTGTTTTCAGCTTTCTCTCGTCCCTCTGACAGAGATTTACTGTGATCTCCCAAAATAACCAGATTAGAAAATGATTTGCAGTATAATGTAACCTGGGTCATTTCCCAACGAATTTACAGTCGGTTCGATTTGAACAAAGAATAGAATGATGGGGGTTTTGATTCAAAGAGAATAAAAATGAAATAACGAAAAACGAAATGAAATTAACACGGATAAACGAAAGATTAACCCAGGATTTTGAATTCCACCACTTCCCTT
The DNA here is from genome assembly GCA_019022655.1 of Acacia acuminata. NCBI lineage: Eukaryota > Viridiplantae > Streptophyta > Magnoliopsida > Fabales > Fabaceae > Acacia > Acacia acuminata. Next base: position 550,533 of record JAFJYI010000286.1, on the reverse strand, counting down.
CCTCGGACGAAAACATTATAACCGAACTCGTGATCGACTCTGGGCAAACCGAAATCTCCGCATTTGCCCGAAATTCCCTCAAATGAACAATCGTCCGAATTTATTTGAATAAGTGGCGTATCTCTCGTACGATCGCACGGTGATACTTTAACCTAGTTCAAACTACGTCCTTGGGAAATGTCGATCTGGGGTTATCAAAAACCCAATCCAAATCCAAAAATCGAATCCGATTAAAGAATGCAGAAACGAGTTAGACGGTTACCAATTAAGCACGAATCCTCTGGATAGTGGATGGAATCCTCATCGTTGGGCTAATCATAGAAATTTAGCCGAACATAATTAAGAAAGACGAAGAACTGATGAAGAACGTGAAGAACACGAAGAACATTACAGAGAATTTGAAAACTCTTATTTTGATCCACTAAAATCTAAAAACGTGAATGAGAATGTGTTTGTGGCTGCTGCCTCACTTAACCTAAAATGACAAAATGAAATGGGGCTCCAATCCACAATTCGGCCCGAACGAAAATAAAATAAAATGGGTTTTAATTACAAAATTCGAGCCCAAAAATACATATGACTTCCGGCTCCAAAATCGACCGCCCTCTTGTCCGAATTTGCTCTTCATGTCTTCATAACAATTGTAGCTCTCTGAATCATCTAAAATATGAGACAAAAATGAGGCAAATCCAATGTCTGGTTCAAGAGTTATGGTAAAAATGGTGAAGCAATGTAAAACTAGAATGTATTATTAAATAATGGCTAAAATATAATAAAAGGCCCAAGGCCCAAATAAGTATAAAAGCCATTATTTATTAGCTAAAGAGTCCTAAATTATAAATCAAGAGACAAAAAGTAGTGTATGAAATATTCAATTATCACTCTCCCGTCTCAAGATTTCAGGCTGTCAGTGACTCTCTCGTCTCAGGTTCTCTTGTCTCTCACGTTTCATTCTTCACCGTTGTCAAAGCTAGATGTCGCTGTCTCTTTCAGGTTTCTTCTTCTTCTCCCTTTATCCTATTTCTTTTGCTCGTTTACTATTAGTGGTTGATGTGCTTAATTTTGCACTATCTTTATTTCGTAAACGATTTCTTGCTTCCGTTTATTGTTGTTTGTTGCTGTACTTAATCTGGCTCTCTTGTCTCTATGCTTACTGTTGGCTTTGCCTTTGTGGCTCAAAGAATTTTCCCCCCTTCTTGTGGTTACTTGGTGTTCATAGTATATACATATTATAAATTTTTAGTCCTGTGCCCTCCCTTTTCCAGATTTCATGACGAAAAATATATAAATATTGGTTGTTGGTTTGTGATTATTGCATTAATTATAAACTCAAATTGTCCAGCTATACGTGGAATTGAAATATTGACATAATTTTGTTCCACACTCTTGGGAACTTGCTGATGTAAATAGTGGACTTCAAAGTTTGATGTGGATTGTTTCTTGACATTTGGATTCTATTTATAATAAGAAATTTTAATTGAAAATTAGTGTTTGTCGGCATCTTGGAGCAGCCATTTGTGCTGAATCTGAAAGCTAATATACCCTTGATTCTAACAAGCTAATATTTAGCATGTTAATTTTCCTTCATAATATGAACTTGTTGAAGTTCCGGAATCATATTTCAATTGTTAATTTTTGTTTCTTACTGTACTTAATTTAATTACCCTGTGTTTATAACTTTATACATATATGTTGTTTGACATATAATTGTTTTAACAGTTTATCATATAATTACAGGTTTAATGGACGGCCAAGCTTCTAATTCATCACCCTCCCTTGAACGAAAATCTAAAGGTGCTTCAACCCATTTGCAAACACCAACTTCTAGAGGACCTATTCAATTATCAACTCCTAACTCTAATGGACCTAGTGAAACTCCTACCCCTACCCTACTGCTGCTCCACCTACCACTCGATCTGCCCCCATTCTTCTTATGGTCTTGTAAAAACTGTGACAAACCTGTCACATAGATAACAGATGTTGAAGGTAGGGTACAAAGAGAAAAGAGAGAGAAACCAAGCACATATAAGAGGTGTGAGAATACTTCATCAGAATGCCAATAGAAGAAACTAATGGGGAGCACTTTGTAGCTTGCAAACATTGCCATACCAAATATAAAGCCGATTCAAATTGCCATGGAACACACTCTATGTTAAGGCATATCCCAAACTGTTAGAAGAAGCCAAACAAGGCTACTAAAGATAAAAGTCAAGCTATGTTAAATCTTTTCTCTGGTGGGACGAATGGGCAAGGAAGAGCTTTAGTCCCGCATTTATACGATGAGAGGCAATGCAGAAGAGTTTTAGCAAAATTTATAGTATGTGCTGAATAGCCATTTAGGATCGTGGAGAAATTTGTCTTTAAGAAATTGTTAAACGTGTTCAAACCTTGCTTTCCAACAAGAAGAACAATTGGAAGGGATGTGTGGCAATTATATCTTGAAGAACTTAAGGTATTGAAGAAATTCTTGAAGCAAAGTGCTAAATGTGTTTGTCTCACCTCAAACTGCTGGACATCGAGCCAAAATTTCAATTACATGTGTTTAATAGTACATTTTATAGATGATGAATGGAATCTGCACAAGAGAATTCTGAATTTTGTTATAATTGAAAATCGTTGAAGCGATACTATAGGGAGGGCCATTGAGCAATGCTTGTTGGATTAGCGGATTGAGAAGGTGTTTACCTATAACCGTGGACAATGCCTCAGCCAATGACTCAGCTTTGGGATATCTTAAGAGGCAATTGAGGAGTTGGAAGGGCTTAGTTTGTCAAGGTGATTATCTACAGTTAAGGTATTGCGCACATGTCCTTAATCTAGTTGTCAATGAAGCTATTAGAGAAATGAAAGATAGTTTTGAAGCAATCCAAAGTGCAGTTAGATATGTTCGTTCTTCTCCTTCACGGTTTCTGAAATTTAAAACTTAGGCAGAAGCTGAGAAAGTAGACATCAAAAGCCTTGTTTGTCTTGATGTAACCACTCGATGGAATTAAACCTACATGATGTTGGAAGCTGCCATGAAGTTTCAAAAAGTATTTGACCGTATGCGTGATAAAGATTCTAATTATATTTCATACTTTAGCTCGAGCTCTAGGCGTGATGCTTTTGGTAGTGTTAAGCGAGATCGAGATGTTTTTGGTTCTGCTAGGTATGAGTGTGATGCCTCTAGTGGTTCTAAGCGTGATCCCTTTTATGATCCGATTACTAATGATTGGGATAATGCTCAAGTCTTCATCAAATTCTTGAAGGTCTTTTATGACATTACATTGAAATTTTCAAGTTCCCTTTCTGTAACATAAAATGAATGTTTCCACCAGATTACTCATGTTCAAAAAATGTTGCGGAAGAATACAGTGAACAATGCTAATAACTTGGGAGAGCAATAGCATGTAGGTGAAGTTTGACAAGTATTGGGATCAAGCAATTAATATGAATCCGTTACTATTTGTATCTGTAATTTTAGATTCTCGATGTAAACTAGCTTATGTGAATCATATGTTTGATGTTCTTTACACTGACCATGAGTTTGCTCGTTTATGAAAGAAAGGGTCAAATATTTGCTTGTATCAGTTCTTTGATGAGTACTCTACAGGGGTTTCCATTGAATCAACAATTGTCTCCACAAGCACAACAAGTGCAACTTCATTGCCTTCTTTTGATGATGATGAAGAAGAGGATCCAGGTCATACGTGGTTAGAATCTATGAAAATTAGAACCTCGACAGATCCTCAAACTGAGTTAGATAGATATATTGCAACTGACTCGAGATGAAATCCCTTCTCAGTCTAAGTTTGACATATTATCATGGTGGAAAGCTAATTCTAAAAATATAAAATTCTCTCCCACAATGCACAAGATTTATTGGCTATGCTGGTTTCTACAGTCCTTCGAGTCTGCATTTAGCACAGGAGGATATGTAGTTGTTCATTATAGGAGCTCGTTGTCTCCTAAAATGACAGAAGCACTGATCTATAGCCAAAATTGGCTACAAGCTAGGCAATCTATCTTTGAAATTGTTGACAAGCTTCACGAGGTCGATAATTTTGATGAGACAGAAAATATCATTCAGCTTGCAAGTAAACTGTTATTTTAATGCTCAAGAATTCGTACACATGCATTACTTCATAATTTTCAATGTAATTGTTCTTTCGTTGTTTTCCTAGATGCTACACTTGGAGGGGAGGATGTAATGGCTAGTGGTGATTGAAGGGACATTTTGCAAGTATGAGTTATAGGTAAATTGCAACCTTTAAAATTTACAAGTACATTTTTTCCTTTCTTCTTTACTTTATGATATACTCCCTCCGGTCCTAATTATAAGACAGATTTAACCGATTTTGGAGAGATTAAGGAGAGGAGTTAAATTAGTTAATTTTATTTATTTTCCTAAAATGCCCTCATATAAATTTAAAATGACATAAGTAAAAGTAAATCAATAACTCTTACCACATACTTCTCCAACCTAAAATTTTTCTTTCTACACGCTTTCTAATTGAAATAATGATTTTTTTATATATACATATATGTATATATATATTACACACACACATATGTGTGTGTACATATATTAACAAACACACACAAAGATAGACATATATGTTCACACACATAGATGCACAAATATACATATATGGATAAACACACACACACATATTTATATATATCTCGTATACACACACACAGGTATACATATATGTACACACATATACATACACAAATATACATATATGTATAAACACACACACACACACATATTTATATATATTTGTATACACACACACCTTGACAAACACACACAAAGATATACATATATGTACACACACATAGATACACAAATATACATATATGTATAAACACACACACACACACATATCTATGTGTGTGTAAATGTGTGTCTATATATATATATATATGTATTAGAAAATTAATGTTAGCTAATTGATAAATAAATTAAAATCCAACAATTTAAAAGTTTTACTTACGGTAAGAATCTACGTATCAACATACATACACTCACCAAAAACTAAATACACTTGAGAGAATAAAATAAGGGCATTTTAGGAAGAAATTGACAAAAGTTAAAATATTGTCTTATAATTAGGACCAAAACTAACTCTCAAATGTTGTCTTATAATTAGACCGGAGGGAGTATTAAATTATAGTGGCTCCCCCCCCCCCCCCCCCCCCAAAAAAAAAACTTCATCATTTAATCAACTTTAGGGACATTGATGCAAACCACTTGGACTTCACGACTTTAATTACATTCATTTTGTTGTCTTATTTATAATGTATTATAGATGTTGTTTAATTAATTACCTATAACTCATACTTGCTATATGATTCTCCAATCACTACTAGCCATTAACAATGAAAGAACAATTACATTAAAAATTATGAATTAATGTGTGTGTATGAATTCTTGAGCATTAAAATAAGAGTTTACTTGCAAGCTGAATGAAATTTTATGTCTCATCAAAATTATCGAACTCACGAAGCTTGTCAACAATTTCAAGATAGATTGTCTAGCTTGTAGCCAAAATTGGTTACTAATCAGTGCTTCTGTCATTTTAGAAGACAAAGAGCTCCTATAATAAACAACTACACGTCCTTTTGTGCTAAATCCAAACTCATAAGCTACTGTAGAAACCGGTATAACCAATACATCTCGTGCATTGTGGGAGAGGATTTTATATTTTTAGAATTAGCTTTCCACCATGACTATATGTCAAACTCAGACTAAGAAGGGATTTCATCTCTTAAGTCAGTTGCAATATATCTATCTAACTCAGTTTGAGGATCTGGCGAGGTTCTAATTTTCATAGATTCTAACCATGTATGACCTGGATCCTCTTCTTCATCATCGTCATCAAAAGAAGGCAATGAAGTTGCACCTATTATACTTAGAAGGCAATGAAGTTGCACCTATTGTAATGGAAACCCTTATAGAGTACTCATCAAAGAACCGATACAAGCAAATTTTGACCCTTTCTTTCATAAGAGAGCAAACTTTAGGGTCAGTATAAATAACATAAAACATATGATTCACATAAGCTAGTTTACATTGAGGATCTAAAATTACAGGTACAAATAGCAATGAATTCATATTAGTTGCTTTACCCAGTACTTGTCAAACTTCACCAGCATGTTATTGCTCATCTCTCCCAAGAAGTTATTAGCATTATTCACTCTATTCTTTCGCAACATTTTCTGAACACGAGCAATCTGGTGGAAACGTTCATTTGATGTTATAGAAAGGGAACTTGAAAATTTCATTGTAATGTCATAAAAGAACTTCAAGAATTTGATGAAGACTCAAACATTATCCCAATCATTAGTAATCGGACTATAAAAGGGATCACACCTAGAACCACTAGAGGCATCAGGCTCATACCTAGTAGAACCAAAAACATCTCGATTGCACTTAAGACTACCAAAAGCATCACGCCTAGAGCTAAAGTATGAAATATAATAAGTACCTTCATCAGGATATGGTCAAATGCTTTTTGAAAATTCATGACAGCTTCCAACTTCATGTAGGTTGAATTCCATTGAGTGGTTACATCAAGGCAAACAAGGCTTTTAGTGTCTACTTTCTCATCTTCTGCCTAAGCTTTGAATTTCAGAAACCGTGAAGGAGAAGAACGAACATATTTCATAGCACTTCGGATTGCTTCAAAACTATCTTTCATTTCTCTAATACCTTCATTGACAACCAGATTAAGGACATGTGCGCAACAACTTAGTTGTAGATAATCACTTTGACAAACTAAGTCATTCCAACTCCTTAACCGCCTCTTTAAGATATCCCAAAGCTAAGTCATTGGCTGAGGTATTATCCTCGGTTAGGGAAAACACCTTCTCAATCCCCCAATCCAACAAGTATTGCTCAATAGCTCTCCTTATAGTATCACCACTATGATTTTCAATCCTAACGAAATTCAGCATTCTCTTGTCCAGATTCCATTCATCATCTATAAAATATGATGTTAAACACATGTAGTTGAAATTTTGGCTCGATGTCCAGCAGTTTGTGGTGAGACAAACACATTTAGCACTTTGCTTCAAGAATTTCTTCAATACCTTAACTTCTCCAAGATATAACTACCACACATCCCTTCCCATTGTTCTTCTTGAAGGGATTGGAAAGCGAGGTTCAAACACATTTTAACAATTTCTTAAAGACAGGTTTCTCCACAATTCTAAATGGCTACTCAGCACATACAATAAATTCCGCTAAAACTCTTCTGCATTGCTTCTCATCATATAAATGTGGGACTAAAGCTCTTCCTTGCCCATTCTTCCCACTAGAGAAAATATTTAACATAGCTTGGCTTTTATCTTTAGTAGCCTTGGTTGGATTCTTCTAACTGTTTGGGATATGTCTTAACATAGAGTGTGTTCCATGGCGATTTGGATCAACTATGGCAATGTTTACAAGCTACAAAGTGCTCCCCATTAGTTTCTTCTATTGGCAACCTCATGAAGTATTCCCACACCTTTTATGTGTGCTTGGGTTCTCTCTCTTTTCTCTTTGTAGTCCTACCCTTCAACATCTGTTATCTATGTGACAGCTTCTGTCATAGTTTGTATAGGACCATGAGAAGGAGGGGGAGGGCATATCGGGTGGTAGGTGGAGGGACAGTAGGGGTAGGAGTTTCACTAGGTCCATTAGAATTAGGAGTTGATATATGAATAGGTCCTGTAAGAGTTGGTGTTTACATAGGGTTGAAGCACCTTTAGATATTCCTTCAAAGGAGGGTAATAAATTAGAAGCTTGGTCGTCCATTAAACCTGTAATTAAATGATAAACTATTAAAATAATTATATCTGAAAAAGCATATATGTATAAAGTAATAAACACAAGATAATTAAATTAATTACAGTAAGAAACAAAGCTTAACAATTGAAATAAAATTTTGAAACTTCAGCAAGTTCATATGATGAAGGAAAATTAGCATGCTCAGTATTAGCATGTTAGAATCAAGGGTATATTAGCTTTTAGTGACAAATGGCTACTCCAAGATGCTAACAAACACATATTTTCAATTAAACTTTGCTATTATAAACAGAATCCAAATGTTAAGCAACAATGCACATCAAACTTTGAAGTCCACTCTTTACATCAGCAAGTTCCCAGGAATGTGGAACAAAATTATGTCAAAATTTAAATTCCATGTATAGCTAGACAATTTGAGTTTAGAATTAATGCAATAATCACCAAGCAGTAGCCAATATTTATATATTTGTCGTCATGAAACCTGGAAAAGGGAGGGGCATAAGACTGGAAATTTATAATATTTATATGCTATGAACACCAAGTAACCACAAGAGGGGGAAAAATTCTTTGAGCCGCAAAAGCAAAAGGCAACAGTAAGCACAGAGACGAGAGAGCGAGGTTAAGTAGTACAACAACCAACAGTAAACGAAAGCAAGAAATCAATTATGGAATAAAGATAGTGCAAGATTAAGCACAACAACAACTAACAGTAAACATGCAAAAGAAATAGGATTAAAGGAGAAGAAGAAGAAACCTGAAAGAAGACAGCGACGACTAGCTCTGACGACAATGAAGAATGAAATGTGAGACGAGAGAGTCGCTGAGAGCTTGAAATCCTGAGACGAGAGAAAGCTGAGAACGAAACCTGAGAGCCTGAGACGAGAAAGAACGAAACTTGAAGGCATGAGACGAGAGGGTTTAGCGGCTAGGGCAAAACAGACTTAGGCAAAACAGACTTGGTATGTTTGGTTTGAGAGAGGGGAAGGGAAATAAGGAATTGATCATATTGTCATTAATAAAAAGAATATTCTTTTTAGTTGAGAGTATATTTTTGGAAATATTAAAAAGTTTTCATGGACAATTTAGTAAAGATGAGACCAAAGATCTCCTCCTCCCCCTCCCCACCCTCAAACCAAACATACCTTAGAAACCATTGAAAGAGGTGAAGAGCATTTTACAGTATTAGACAATATATATTTTAAATAAAATAAAATATATGTGTATGTATTTATTTATTTGATATAAAATTATATATTTAATAAATGAAAATAATTTTTTGGGAAGGGCCAAATGGCAGGACCCCTGCCCGGTTATTAGCCCAGCCTAAAACTGTCCAAAAAATATTTTAGACCACTTTTTCGGGCCGGGTTGGGGAATTTTTTGCTAGGCTACGGTGGCCATACCAAGAACCATGCTCCATGCTCACCCCTAATCAATAGAGTAGTTTCAATGCAAAGTGACTAAATAAGTACTTTAAGAAAACCAATACACATATTTTACAAATAACTAATATAACTAATTTTCTAAATAGTTATCTAATAATTTTAATCATAAATCAAGGGTTATATGATTAGGAATTTATTATTCATGACGATTGATGACTAATCAAATATTAATAGCATCGTAACTGGTTCATAAATTTTTTTTACGTATTTAATTAAGGTAATGATGGAAACATATACTTGGCCCCATAGGAAACATAACTGGTAATGATGGAAACATACGATTTAAAATCAAATGCAACAAAGTTGCGTTCTTCTTTTGCAAGAAAAGAGAACATATAAAAAACAACTGCTCCAAGTATCATGTTTGCCTAAAAAAACGGAAGCTACTACTATGTAGCTAAAAACCCATAAATATTTCTGTTTGAAGGTGATGAATTTCTATGACTATACCATATTGTTCATATATTATTATAGACTAAAGTAGAATCCCCTTATTGATTAATTTTTTCTTTTTTTTTTGGGATTTACAACACTGTAAAGACAACATGACATCATATTCCGGTAAGCCTCCTTAGGAGATGCCAAGAATGCTTTCATAGGATGTTTTATCCTCTTCTCTCTCGTTTGTATATAAAGTATTAAACCTCCAGCAATTATGGCTTGTTCTTGGATCAGTAAACTGTACAGCTACAGGATTAGAGTTGATAGATGCCCCTCCCAGTCACAAAGCTCTGCTTGTGTGAATAACATAACATCCAAGAACACGGAGAAACCGAGCATATTCCTGAAATTGAAAACAATTTTTTTACTGCGTTACAATACAAGTCAACAATTGAATTTCACTTACAATGTTTAAAGCCGCCAAATGAGATATCGATATTATTGCTTGTTAGTCAAGTAATGTCAGAAGGATGCCTTTGGCAGAACCATAACGAGGACATGACTAGGAATTCTTGAATATCAAATATGAAACACAGGATTTTTTGAACGTAACATGCAACTGACTAGGAAATTAGAGTTTAATTTTGTCGAGCATATGTTGTCTATACATGTGAGGCTGCTTTCTTAGGAACATTTTCAGATATAGCAGCAAAAGCATTGATTAATAGCCATTCTAATTTTAGGTTCTCTGAAGTTAAAGAAGCCCCAGAAAGTTAGAAAAAGGATGACACGTGTGGTGGAATAGTCTATTGGAGACATTTCTTCTCCTTCCACCAACTCTCTCTTTTCTCTTTATATCTCTCTCTTACTTTAGAAGCATTTCACAAGCTTGTAACTTCAGAAGATCTAAATCCGCAAACATTCCTGTAATATATCAATCAATTGTTCTACTGAAAAGCTTTATAGGAAAGAAACACCACAACATTTGATCATAACAATATTATAGATTTTCTCTCCACTTTAAATTATTTAAAGTATAAAGCAATTTGAACAAGATGGTGAGCCTTGGCACAGCAGTAAGGTTACTTCCATGTGACTTAGAGGTAACGGGTTCAAGAAACAGCCTCTCCCCTTGTGGGGGTAAGGCTACAAACATCCATCCCTCCTAAGACTCACACTTGGTGGGAGCCTGGTACACTAGATTACCCTTTTGTTTAAATATTTGCACTATAGACTAGGTCCTGTATTTAGGACATGAGGTAGTCTTATATATCTAAAAATCACAATGGACGCTTCAGGCTTGAATAACTAAACAGTCTCGTCCAGTGTCAGAATATAAAAGTTAGAGAAAATGAATTCCATGGATAGTAGAAAACGTCAGGCTAAGAGAATTGTAGATGAGAGTAATCAAAAGAATATTGAATTAAATTCGGCAATGACATCGCACGAAACAAAAGATATTGAACTTGAGTCCATGAAATATGGTGGGCTAACCTGCAAATGTCTTAAAGCATACTGTGCACGAGGCTCTGCCATAGAAGCTTCAAAGTCAAGGTAGAAGAGGTAGTCAAAGTACCTGCCACCAGGACATTTAGGTCATAATCATAATTTCACAACAAACTTCCATTTAGAATACCAGAATGATTTGATCCTGCTCATGAAATAACACCAAAGCCCTGTCCCTCAGCTTTTTCTGTGGTATCATGAAAGGAAGTGGAAAAAATAAACTTTTAATGATAAAGGGATGTTGAAATTGATGAATTAGCACTTGAAAGTTTGAAACAACTTCAAAGTTATTTGATCATCTAAATATTACTAGTATAAATTATTTCACACCCCCTCCTATTTCATCTCATCTTCATGTATGTTGACTGGATCAAATATTCATAACAGTCAATGTGCGCCTAAACTTGAAAGATTTATCTATGACTGCAGATCTCACAAACGGGGGTAAGTCCATACTCACTTGAAACTTCCCTCATTAGAGTCATCAACGACCCTTATTGGACATTGTTTCAGTGGACGACTCTCTATCTGAAATCACATAAAAAAAAGAAACCATAATAAATGAGTACCTTAAATAGTTAAATTCTACATTGTAATAAAGATCTTCATTATTCCTCACCTTTGCCAAACTAATGTTCCTTAGAGAAAACACTGCCAGGGCTTTAAAAAGTAAACCAGGACCTTCTTCAAGGCTGAAAACAATGCTAGTCTGGGAGAAATGTCATGAATTTGTCAGACAATTCATATATATATAGAAACGAAGAGCTATGATCGCTATACCTTAAAGAGCCTGTCGGTTCCTGGAATTATTGGCTCCCTTGCAAGAATCAAGAAACGAGTGATATTCTCATCGTTATCCTGACAAGACAGCCAATAATAAGCACAACTCTAGTCTGACATACTAGCAACTACTAACATGTTTTTAAGTAAATGCTCATGAAAGGATAGAAAGAGCGGCATGTTGTAAGTTTTAGAAGTTCAACACATTCCTCAGTCAATTATAAATGATAAACATTGTTTCTATAGAAAAAAGACATCTAATGAATGTCTCAGCTCTGTATCTTGATAATGGACTTAAATAGTATGATAAAGCGCAAGCATATGAATTTCATACAAAGACAAGTCTAAAAATTATTGTTCAGAAAAGTAAAAGTATGATTGATCGACACAAGCGAGATATAGGGCTCATTTTCCAGTCTTATAATGAAGCATCAGATACAGTATACGTAGTTGCATCAAAATTGCATACTTAACATATTACAGAACTTATTCCCAGATTCGATAATGATGACCAAATCTCAATTTAAAAGACTGTCATCAAAATTTAGAAAATAACGGCTAAATATCTTCCTATCCAATGCTTAGGCAGAAAACCAAAAGTTTGAATATGAGCATTGGGGGCAGGATGCAGCCTCATCCCAAGACATTTGCAGATCTTAGTTCATCTTACCTGCAATAATATATGTCTTTTCAGTTAAAAAAAAAAAAGAAAAAAAGAAAGAAAGATTGAAAGCATGTTGTAAGAGAAATAGCATAAGATAAGATCTTAATTTATTGAAACTCTGTTTTCAAGCTAGAAATGAAAGTCATGCCTGGATTCTTTCCCCAAGAATGTTAAGGCCATATAATTGTGCTGCTCTGGAGCTTGCAATAGCTCCAGTATCTCTTCGACCTTCTACAGACACTTTCTGTTCAAAACTTCCAAATTGTTAATATAACCAATCCTTGCTTTCACTCAACCAAAGAAAATCTTAATATACCTGAGCAGAACCAGCAGTATCTGGAAAACCAACTTTAGTAACACCTAAATCATCAAGCATCTCTTCACATTGAGCAAGAGCCTGGATGTAAAATTATTATCTTAATAATTGAGATAACTATATCTAGATATTTTTCTTGCCAATTGGTACGGTCATCTACATGATAAAATCAGAGTATTAAAAAATATCAGCAATAGCCAGAATGGATCCAATTCAAAGATATCAGTTGACTTGCACCAGTAATTCTATTCCTACATTTAATTAATTATCATGTAATGGAAAAGTTTAAAAAAACCTAATTGAGAAATAATTTCTTCTATTGAACTTGGGCAAAGTTGATGGGATCATGAGGTGGGTTCATATGGACTATTCATTGTGATCAGAACAGGAAAGACAATGCATCATATTATGACGCAAATTGAATTGAAATGTATATGGTTTAAGAATCAGAGACTGGCCTGAGGATGACTTATGACATAGTTGAGCTCCTCCTTTCTCACACCAGGCAATCCTAAGAGGCAATGGTCAATTTGCAACTGCACCTCTCCAACAATGTGCAGTCTATGGCGAAGAAGCAAATCATAATTACGGTGGATGCTTCCATTAACAGAATTTTCAATGGGTACAATGGCTTTATCAACTATCCACAATTCAACTGCCTGCATTAAAGAATACAACTGCATCATCAGTAAAGCAATTTACTAATGCAAAGAGAAATTATAAGGAGTCAAGTATTGAAACCCTAAATGCAGCTTCAAAATCATCAAATGGAACAGGTTCGCAATTAGGGAAAGCTTTTAAAGCAGCTTCCTCACTGTATGCTCCTGGTTGGCCCTGTATCAGGCAACTGATTAGTTAAGAGTGGCCCTAATGCCATGAATGTAAATCTTTTTAACAAGAAATGAATAATTATACCTGATAAGCAACCTGCACCTTTGACCCATCACCAGGAGAAGATGAGAAGTCATCTGCGGTTAATGGCTCTGCAATTAAGAAAATTACATAAGAAATAAAGGACGAAAGGTTTTAAGAGCTTATCAGTAGCATGAAAGATGTAGTTTGTGGTATGATATGAATATTCCATTTGTCTACGCACTCACAGATGCATATGCATGCATATTTGCATGGTTCAGACTGTACTTTTGACAATTAGAGTTCAACTCAACTGAAATCATCAGTAGCATAATTATATTTTATTTTATGAGATCAATTATAATTATGCAATACTTGGAGCGCATACCAGCACTGAAAACCATGCTTCTTCCATTACATTTAGAGTAAAATTCGTGGAGTCATACATTACTGGCGTTTATATTATATTTAGCTTCGTAACCATTTATGAGATCCATGGGAACAGGGATCATTTAACTAACCACATGTTTCTATGTTGGAATCTAAGATATCTAAGGTTTAGGAGCATGGAGTGCATACCAGCACTGAGAACCATGCTTCCTCCAGGCCATCATACTGTGTCAAGAATTTAGATCATACACCCTGAGTCCACCTGTTGACTCAATTCACCAAAATGACTCCATATGCAAAACACTAGATTAAACATGAAGAATAATTTATCTTCTATGCACAAGTAGACTATGCTATCTGTATAAACACATCGCATGGTTTCTTTCCTCTTTATATTTCCTTTTCAAACAGGACTAATCGCATCATGATCAATTTCTTTATTCTAGTAGTTCTAATTTTCAGGATTATGGAAGGGAGCGGGTAGGCCAAAAAAATCAGGTAATGCTGCGAAATAAGTAATGCAAAATTCAGAATATGACTCGCTATGTCTCCTTTGTGAGCAGGAATTTGTTCCACTATCACGCCATTAGTTACCCTCAAAATATCAACTAAGAAATAACATTAAGAGCATTAACAAATACAACCAGCTCTCTAATACTCAGTAATTGACAAAAATATGAGCCATTTTCTCCCTCGTATGTTTTCATGTAAGAGCATGAGCCTGAGGGAAAAAAGTCTTGGGCATTTTATAGACCCATATGAATCTGATCAAAAGTAAAAAAGACGCGCTTTAACATCTTAAGGAGTTTTGGTGTTTCCACTACAAAATTCTGTGGAAACAGAACAGATAAAGCATGGATCAAAATTATTCTTCAAACGTCACTCAGAGAACTTTGATTCTGAGAAATGCAACACTGATATAACTAATGGTCACAGAATCGAAGTTGTGCATGGAGAGAACCAGCAATGATCAGGAAAAGCATTCTCCAAATTCTGATAAAACATTAAATGCGAAATCTCTTTCTGAGAAATGTGACATGGATATAACTCACTTGGAAGAAGGTTTAGAAAACCCTTGGATTCATTCTCCTGAACTCCAGTAATGGACCCAGAAGACTCAGCCCCGGTCACGGTTGGCTTCTTGTCGTCTTCAATAGGAGTCGCAGCTTTCTGAGTTAAAACGCCCAAACAACAACACTCCCATTTCCTGCATTTCTCAAGATCATATCTCAGACTCATACTTAGCCCAGAATTTCCGGGATGAATATTCGCAACCGGTAATTGAGGAGTTTTCGAACACCCGCCTATATATACACACTTGAGAGCCATAAGAAAACCCAAATTGTCTACTCGCAAAACAACAACAGAGTGTCGGAGAAATTCAGAAGAGGTCCACACCCATCAACGTGATTGTGATAGGTGAAGAGATAGAAGGCGAGTTTCGGTTAAACCGAGAGTGACAATGTGGAGGAGGAGGAAGACGAAGGTGTGTGTGTGATAAGGGCCCAAATGAAGAATGGAGATTATGGAAGGTAAAGCGATGAGATGGCGGTGAAAAGGGAACAAGTAGGTGAGCAGAGGGAGGTAGCAGAGAGAAGGGAAGCTAGCTAGCTATACACGTTTTCTCATATTGGAGGGAGAATCAGAATACTACTACGAACATGTAACTGAAAGCTTGCATTAGGCCAAAAAAAAAAAGATTTTTTTTTAAAAAAATATATATATAATTAAAAAGGTATAAAAGAGAGTGCATGTGAACATTGACTGGAGTCTGAGCAAAAAAAAAACAGAACATTGACTGGAGACTGGAAAGTGAAGGGTGGAATGCGGAATACTCTTCCATGAACGAATTGATACTCTTTTTATATTTTATGTATTTATTTAATTTAATTAGATCATCTCTTTTTATTATTATTATTGAGGGAACATTAATATAAATAAATTATAAAAAATGACAAATATAAAAATATTATATATCATATTTAAAATTAAAATCAATTCTTTAAATATATTATATATTAAAGAGAGGAGGGAGTACTCCCCTCATGACTCATTTTTAAAGAAAAAAATATGAGTAATTGAATTAGGTAAGTTAAAGTCTATTAATATTAGTTAAAAGGTAATTAATAGGTAAGATTTTTTATTTTTTATTCCAAATCTACTCTTAGGTAGGGCTGCGTGAGAGAGAGGAAAAAAAAAAGAGTTATAATCAAAACAAAAAAAATGCATTAAAATTTTAGATATATCTAATGTGCAATTTATAAAAATGACCACATCTATTCAAAAAAAAAATTATATTTCTATTATCTTTAATGTGAGACCTAATTAATTAATTATTTGATTAGATTAAAAAAGGTTAGTTAATATGAATTTTTAAAAACACTAATCATCTTTCTTAATTTCCTCTTTTTCTCTTGTACTTAATTAATATCGAAGGAATATCAATGTGACTCATTTAGGTAAAATTAAGGGTTAGTTGCATGCAGAGAATTTTAAAAAATATATCATATAAACTGCTACACTAAATTTTCTAAAGAAGTCCGACATTGGAGTTCAATAACACTCAATACTTCTTATAGTATTCTTATACAACTTAGACCCTATGGTTTTTGGTATGTTATGACATTTTTAATATAAAACTAAATATGCACAAAATAAAAAGACTTGTTATACCTTTTATATTTGATGTTGATTGTTGAGCCACAAAATATATATATTTGATGTTGATTGTACAACAAATTCATTACTATGTGATTTAATTATTTACTAGTTTATGATCATTTGGTTCACACTTAGCAATATTAAATGTAACTTCCTAGATTGATTATATTTGTTAATTCTTGTAATCTAATTAATAAGATCCTACATTCTACTGCCCAAGAAGAAAAATAAGATCCTATATTTTTGTGTATATATAAAAATATATTTACATATGATCATAAATATAAAAATTGTGAAGTGTTAACCAAATATAAACATGATATATTTGAAGTGCCTACATGCTTGATATAAGTATGTTTGAGTCAGCGTTTAAGAAGTATGATTACACAACTTGAAATAAAACTAATCTCACATGCTTGCTTTATACAAATCGAAATCACATTGAAAAAACTAAGTTATTAAGCCCGACCGGCTCTAAACTAATCTAGGTAGTAAGCCAAGGGTTAATGGGTCAAATCGAAGTAAAACTAGAGCTAACCGAGGGCTAAATTTGTTACAAAATAAACTTAAACGATAATATTTTTTGAAATAATTTTTTAGTTTGATAATTTTTTATGATCAAATGATAATATTTTTTAGTGATTCTTTTTGCACTAGAAAGTAGTTATCTCAAGTTTTCTATAGAGACTTATTTTGTAATTTTTAGAAATATGTAGAATTAGATATGAATTTTTGAAACCAGGAAATTCTAAATAAATATTGAACCTAGGTTTAACCTGGTCGGATTAGACTTGTTAGATAAATGGTTCGATAGTTTTGTGGTCGAACTGGCCGGTCCGGTTTGAATAACATGGGAAAAAACAGATTCTCCCACTAAACCAAACATGTACATAAACATCATATATTTATATTATCTATGTCACATATCTATTTTACATCTCATATATTTATATTTTGACTTTTAAATATTTTTTATTAAGATTTATCCAAACTTCACATTTTTTCGTCTCGCACTACTTCTCTTCATATTGTTTCTTCTTTTCAAATTTCTTCCTCGTAAGGGTTCTTTCTTAAAGACTTTAATAAAACTCCTTTAGACTTATAAAACATTTTGATTTGAAATTAGCAACAAAGTAAATACACATGTATGTAATAATTCGTAAAAAAAAATTTGTATGTAATAATTCCTTTTTGTTTTCAACTATGATATGAATTGGCTCAAGTGGCGTCATCGATCCCGCTCCTCCTCCTCTCTAGACTTAGTTTCCATCCTCTTCCTTTTCCCGTTCTCTTCTTCATCTTAACCGTTTCCGTTCGATTTAATCTTTTATAAAAATATTATTTTAAATATTTTATTAATATTTTTTAATAATTTATTTTTTTATTAATATTTTTATAAAAGAGTAAATCGACCGTTAATCTTTCAATCTAACGGTTGAGATGAAGAAGAGGATGTGAAGGAAAGTGGATGGGAGTCAACTCCCTCCTCTTTAGGGGATCAATCCCCCACATGGCTAAAGGGGAACAATAGTGTTTGGGGGTGTGGGTGAATCCCTCCTATAAAAAGGACTCCTAAAAATTTGGAGAAATTTCATTAAAAGACCACTATAATAACATTATTTCCATTCACATTCCCAAACAATTCTAAAATTTCAATGCACTCTTTTAGGACAAAAATGAAATTAACTTGTTCATTGAGACATGAACTTTATATATATATATATATTTTTACTCTCTCAAAACTTGTGAACCTATAAAATGACAGTTGTTGATTCTTTTATGTACGTGTTCCTGTTAAACACATATTCTTAGCAGTTCTTATGCATATTTTCACTTGTTCATTCAGTATTAGAATTTATGAGTCTGTAGGAAAATTAGAATTGTTAATTCCCTCGTATTTTTTAATATCACCTATTTGTAGTTGTTATGTGTCTTCTTTTTACCGGGTTTATTTCTATCTTTTCACGCAATAATATACATATATGTTATCCCTTTTATAGCCTAGTTTTTAAATTTGTCACTTCCAGTTCCCTAAGATAAATGTACAGGGGGTTTTAGTATGTAACCAAAATAAAAAGAAAAAATATTTTAGTCGAGTACTTTAAGCACTGTCCTTTAAGATTTTTTTAATGTGAAGTTATGAGTTTGAAACTTTTGTGAACAATATAACGAAGGGGAGAGTATCATTTTTGTCATGAAAGCTTAGTCTAAGGAGCATTGGACATTATAAAGTTTTTTTTGACATCATTTTTATCTTGGAAGTTTGTAAAACATAGCATTTTCTCCCAACCGTTACGGTAGATCCATGGAGGCTAAGGTGGTACATGTGTTAGGGCAGACCATCTATCCATGTATACTTAGAGTCGGAGAAGTGAAATTAGGGCAGAGTGATTGGGAGAGAGATAGAGAAATTGTGACAACGAGAAAGAATGGAAGAGAGTGAAATAGCGACTGCTAGAAATTGGAGCAGAGCCATTGTGAAAGAGAGTGTTGAAATTGTGAGAAAGTGGGGTGCATGTGCTGTCTGAGTTAGCGACAAGCAGAAATTAGTGTAAGAGAGTGAAATTGCGAGAAGAAAAAATTAGGGTAGAGCATTTGGGAGCAAGAGGGGCGCACGTGTTGTCTGAGTTGGTGGTAGAGATTCATCCTTGATTTTCAGGTATGGAATCTTTGAATCACTTGTAAAGTATATTACTTGTGAAGCTTTTAGTTGCTTTATTTGTTTTCATATTGTAATGTCGAACTGGCCTTTTGTCTATTTACCTTTTGTCTATTTTCCTTATGTTGATTTGGAAAAATTAATGTAGGGTAAAGGTTAAATGGCATTAGAGGGGTATGGTGGTCCTATCGGTGATCCAAAGGGTGTTCCAGAGGGTGGGACCAATGAACTATCAGATTTCGAGGATGTGGTAGATGGGGAACATATTGAATGAGGAGGGAGACGATGGAAATAGAAACAAAGGTGATAAATCATTGGATGAAATAGGACACGATAATGGAGACAACGCAGGGGTGATTCCAAGTGAAGGTGAGGATGAAAACGATCTTCATTATGAGGGTGATAATGATAGTGGCGATGAAGAAGATCCATATAGGGATGAAGGTATGCCATGTTTCATATTGGGTGAGACATATGCAAATAAGGAGTTAGTTGCAACCATAAATAGCCATGTATTGTTGATAACAATATTAGTGAAAGCCTTAACGCTTGGATAGATGACTTAAGGTATTTGCCTATAATTAGGATGATTGATGGGATGAGAATTAAGCTGATGACTAAGTGGGCTGAAAGCGAAAAAATGCTTCTAGGTGGAGGGGTAACTTTAGTCTTAAATGTGTAGCATTATTTGAGGACAACAAGAAGTTTTCGATGAGATGTAGAGTATACTTAAATGGTGAAAATGGCTATGAAGTGACTCAGGGGGACGATAAGCATAACGTCTTTATAACTACAAAGTTGTGCTTATGTAGGGCTTGGGACTTGACTAGTGTCCCTTGTCAACATGCAATTTGTGCCCTATATCATGCCAACATAGACCTATTAACTCAAATATCTATGTCTACCACAAGGATGCATATATTGCATGTTATAGAAATAAGTTCCAACCTGTGAGAGGTAAGACATTTTGGGAAAATTATCGGTTTCAACCAATGGAACCACTACCAATGACAACAATGCCTGGCTAGCCTAACAAGAAGAGAACAAGGATAGAAAAAGGTGAAAGGAGAAGGAAATTGTGAAGGGACCACAACAAACACCACAAGGGCCACAAAAAAGTTCTGATTTGCCTACCCTACATGGCCAAGGAGCTTGTTTATCACCTTAGTCGACCTCTCACACATTTCACCACCATGCCATTGGAAGAACCCACAATCAATGCCCTGCACATTACTTTTCATCAACCATCACCATTAATAATATACAATTGATTAGCTTCCATCAATTAAATAAACACTAACATACTTATTGATAGTTTCGACAGCCAAACAATCTTATCCTTGGGTTTTGCTCAGTCCATGACATACACAAAAGAGTCACGTTTCCACAGTGACAAATCTTCGTTAGCCGCGTATTGCAACTCTCGACGTCCTTGTCTTAATCGCGCCACCCTCTGCTTGCTCCCAGTCATAGAACTTGTCATCGACCCACCCATGTCTTCTCTTCTCTATACAAACACCTTTGGTTTCACAGATCGATTGGGATTTTGGCCACCAAATTTCAATACCTCCACTCTGACTGAACCCTTTTTCTTGCTAAGTGAATCTACTAACCAAACCAGTACCTTTTAACATGGAAAATGACAACCCATGAGTCAAACGTGGAAGCTTGTGTGGCGTTTCTTCCGACGTGGCAAACGTCGTTGGAGCTACCGTGACAATTGGGCAAAAATGCTACTTTTACAAACATTGAAGGCAAAAATTATCCCAAAAAGCCTTTTCGGGTGACCTGTACTCCTTAGACTATACTTCTATAACAAAAATTATACTTATCCTTGTAATGAATGCATGAGTTAGGGTAAGAAAAAGTATTACTGATAAAAGAGAGACACAGAGATTTTACCATCCAAGTTAGAAGGTACTATTTAATTATTTTATTCTTATTCTCACTCGTTATTTCTTATTTTTATTGCAACTTTCTTTTTCCCCATTTCTTAGTATGAATTCCACTTCTCAAGTAAAAATAAAAAAATAAAAAAATACTTAACGGAAAGATATATTGAGGAGTTGGAATTGATTCTAAATATAAAATATATTTTTCTTATTTATTAATTTTTTTTTAATTTATCTTTATTGATACTCCTTCAACAATAATAAAAAAGGAGAGGCAATGAAAATTAATGAAGATTATTATAATATTTTAGTCATATTAACTAACTTAACTTACTTCTATACTCTAATCAAATTAGGTAAATTGATATTTTTTTTATATATATATATCCTACATTACATTAAGGGTGTGCATGACAACCATTCTGTTGTCCAGCACTATTTCTGAGATGAAACAGTTTTTTCTGATTCTGTGTTTTGGAAGAATTTTGAGAATCAGAATTACGTTTGTTAACCCATTTTATTTTTACTCCGAGAATCAGAATTACGTTTGGTAACACATTTTTCCTCCCCTTGTTTGGGAGTTAAAAAAATAGTAAGGGAGGAAGATGAAGGATTAATGAGTTATTTTTACTATTTTGTCCTTTTCTTTAATAATTCATATAATTATTATACTTTACAAATAAACTTAAATTTAAATTTCCTAAAAAAATTATTTATGTAATTTTTATATTCAAAAAATTATTTATGTGGTAGCAATGGAATGGCGGTGGTGGTGGGGGTGGTGGCGGCGGCGCGGCGGTGGGCTGGTGTTGGTGGTGGTAGCGGGGTTGGTGGTGGGGGTGTGGCGGCGGTGGCGGTGGCGGCGGCGGCGGACGATGGCGGTGGTGGTGGGGCGGTGGCGATAGCGGTGGGGGCGGCGGTGGTGTTGGGGGTGGCAACGGTGGTGGTGGTGGGGCGGTGGTGGTGGTGAACGAGGGTAAATTTCGCTTCGATTGAGAGAAAAATAAATTCGATTTTTTGCCTTAGAATAGAGAAGCCAAAATTTTTAGCTTCTTTTTTTTACTCCCAAAGACAAAAAAATAAACCGGTTCATCCCGAGCAAAAAAAAAAAAAAAACAGATTTACCAAATACAATTCCTATCCATTTTTGTTTGGGGCACAAAAATTAAGAAAAAAATTATTCTGGAGAGTATTATCACGCACACCCTAAAAGTACGAGGAAGAATGATTTTTCTCTGATCCGCAATAGAGACAATCAGTCAACTACGAATAAATTACGATGGAATCGGCGTACGA
Source organism: Acacia acuminata (assembly GCA_019022655.1). Classification (NCBI taxonomy): domain Eukaryota; kingdom Viridiplantae; phylum Streptophyta; class Magnoliopsida; order Fabales; family Fabaceae; genus Acacia; species Acacia acuminata. The sequence goes on along the minus strand of JAFJYI010000286.1, from coordinate 527,914 downwards.
ATTGAATGAGACCAGGGATTTTTTTGTCTTTTTGTTTTCTTTTGAAATATATGTCAATTTGGAAGATAACGTCAAAGATGAATAACTTGAGATTGAAAAATATATCCTAAAATATATAAATAAGAATAATATTAAAATTTAGAATTATTTCCATGGGAAAAAGTTATTTTTAAAATTTATAACATTATTTTAGGAAAATAATTGTTATTTTTATAAAAATTTATTGAAAAATAGATCTTGAATACATTTTTATTGTAGTGCTCGATGAGTAATATCACAAACTATTTGTCACCATATCATTGACTACAACATTTATTTGAATAACAAACATATACTCCTTTCTATCTTTAATATAAGATATATTTATCTAATTTAATTAGATTAATTAAATTAATTTATACTGCATATAATTTCTAAAACACTGGTCTCCTTTTTTTTAACTCCGTTATTCCCCCTCTCATTGATTATTATTAAAGAAATATTAATTGGAGTAAATTAAAAAATTATTGACATATAAACTATATCTTATATTTAATATCAATATCAACTTTTCAAATATATTTTGTTTTATGGAAGGGAGGAGTAATTTTTTTTTTTTACACCTATTGAATTACATGGGTAAAAAATTCATTCAACAATATTCTTTTGTATTTTACATGTCTCGATCATAAAATTGCAGAATCAAGAAGGCCAGGTGAGGATTAAACATCACCTACCAAGGTTCAATGAATGACTATTATACTAACAAACCAAAGGTTTACGTCAGTTAATAAGAAACTGTCCTAATTTAATTACGGATCTTGAGTTTGAGACGTGGGAATGTAGCGTATGTGGGTAGTAGAGGCTTCTCCCCTAAAAGGGCCAACCCGATCTCGGTCCGGATTAGTCTGGGACCGTTGATGTGCCTGAAAGATGACCTACCTTAGAACACCAAATGTACTAAAAAAAAAAAAAAGAATGACTATTATGGTCCAACTAATTATTACCTTGGGTTTTGTATACAAGAGTTTTTTTTTTTTTTTTTTTTTTTTTTTTGGTTGTTGTCAAAGTATACTTTTTTTAAGACATGACTTGTTCTGATTATAAGAGATAAAATAGTGTGTTTAAAATTTCTAGTATCATTCTCATTTTTCCCACATTGATTATTGTTTACTTTTGTTACATGAAGTAATTATTTGATCGTCATTTTTCAGATTTACTCTCTCTCTATACAAATAAAGGTATTTGTTTTAGAATAAGTTGTCTTTTTTTTTAAACATATTTCTTCTTTATAATTAACCTTTTGATCTACCTAATTTAATTATTTATATCTCATGAAAAAGATATGAGAGATTAACCTTAAATATTGAGATAATTGGTATGCAAAATTAAGGATGAATATAAAATAAGAAAAATGACAAAAAAAAAAAAAAAAAAAGGCATTTGAATTATAAAAATCTCAAAGTGTCTACTAAATTATCAAAGAGATAAATAGGTGATCTGATAGGAATATGATATTTTGAAATTTGATTGTTGACAATTTGACTATAAATAATAACAACTTAAATAACAAGTAGCAACTTATGTATATACAGTAATAACTTAGGAAATTTAAGTTGTTAATACTCAAATTTTAAAATTTCAAATTCCTATTGGACTACCCATTTGCCCTTAATTTATACTACCTTCGGTCTTAATTATAAGACCTAGTTGACTTTCTTTAGAGAGATTAAGGAAGCTAAATAAGTTACTTAATTTTTTCATATGTTGTGTATCCTTAAATTATATATTATTTTATTAGTTAAGCTAATTAGTTTGAATTAAAAAAAAAAAACTCTAAAGTAATTTAATTAGTTTCCTTAATCTCTTCAACAACGTTAATTAGATCTTATAATTAGGACCTGAGGGAATATACTATAACTCTGCCATTACACCGCACGCCAATTGCTTGTTAATGATTAAGTTGGAAAAAAAGTGTTTAGTACCATTCTAATTCCAAATATACAGTAAGTCGCTTCTAATTAAAATATTAAAAAAGGCGTCATATAATATAGTGATGAAATTATAAAATAACAGTCAAAGTTTGACAAACCCCCCCCCCCCCCCCCCCCCCCCAAAAAAAAAAAAAAAAAAAAAAACTACACTAAAAAGTCTAAGATGCAGCCTAATTAAAGTGATATTGTTTGAACTTTGAAATTTGTTTCCATTTTTTTATTGTCTGTATTTTACTAAGAGTAAGATTGATTGATTTGTATAGACCAAGCCAAAATTGCTATTTAAGATATTAAACGATGAGATTATTAACTTTCCATGATATTCAACTTTGAAAAAAGCTCCATATGTTTCGAAGAAAAATTTGAAATATATATATATATATATAAAACTTTTTATCCTAACTTTTTCTTCAACTATCAATTTAATCTGTAAATTTTGATTTAGAACAATTCAATTTTTATAATTCCTTGACATAAAACAAATAACTGCAAAGGGATTTTTTTTTTTTTTTTTTTTTTAGTGGATATATGAAATTTGAGAATTCATTATAAAAAATATAATCCAACTCTCAAAACATGCTCAATTGGTCCTAAATATAGGATTTAATTTGGGATTAAATTTAGTTCTAAATATAGGCCTTTTTTTCATTTTATCTTTTATATTTATCATTTTTCTCTCAATTAAGTTGTCGTATTTATAGATTGATATATAATCTAATATTATACATAAATATTTTAGATATATAATGTATCATATATTTGTTATAATTTATTTATTCATTTATTTATTTTTCTTAATATTTTTAAATTAAATAAATATATCTTATATTAAGAATAAAAAGGAGTATAGCCAAACAATAAATTTAGATTCTTTTTATGTAATACCCAAAATTTCTTTTTATCTTAAATACAATATTTTGATAGAAAAAGCCTATTTAAAATAGGTGAATATGTGGTCTCAAATTTTGAGATGTGTTTATTCTATTTTCTAGGTAATTTTTTAGGATTAGAATAACCAATGATTTAATAAATTTTGTAAGGCATCATAAAATACCATAAAATATAATAAATACCATATTAAGCTATGGTTCATGTAGAATTTAAAAGAGTAAGAAAGTGTTATGAAAATACCTAAATAAATTTAGAGAAATCAATGGCAATTAATTACCAACTAAACATTCACTAAATTAAATAAATTGTGCAAAGTCTTCATAATTAATTAAAGGACCATAAACACCAATTTTCATAATTTGTTAAGAGACTAAATTTTCTAATACCCTATAATTAATATTTAGTTCATATTTATTTCATAAAAGGCCATAAAGAATTATCAAAACACTTGAACAATTAAGGGGCAATTGCTAATAATTAATGAGCAATTAAAATTACACTAATGGAATATTTAGGTAATTCTTTAATAATTAATATTAATAGCCATTAATTAGAGGTGTATTAGGCTAATTAAAAGTCAAGAACCAATAAGGGATTAGGATTGTCACTAATGAATTGTTAACAATCATAAATCACTCCATGAACCAATAATGCAACAATCAAAAGATAATTAAGCTTATGATTAAGATGTTAATCAAATGTTAATCAAGAGTTGAAAAGTCAACAATCTCAACTATGATCTAAAGGCCAAGAATTAATCTCATAAAGCTTATCCAAAGGCCCTAATTAATTCTAATAAAGCTTAATCCATGAGATAAAGTAAACAACCAATGGTAAATCCCCCACATGGAATTTTAAAAAGCAAGAAAACATAAAACAAAAATAAAAAAAGGGGGGGGGCATGGTTTTGCAAGGGAAAAAGAAGAGGGAAATTAGTCAATAAATAAAAATACCCACTTGCATATGAGTCATGAGCAAAACATTAATTCCATGAAGACTTTGAAGGCTTTGTCATAAATTATGGAAGAGGATATAAAATGGAATGGAAGAGGATAAAGTGGTGGGAGGAAAAAAAATCAAAAGGAAGAGTCAACACATCATCCGCCAATGAGAAAATTACATATGAATTAATTAGATTAATCAATAGGATTAATTCAAGACTTAAGCAAAGGGAAATCTATACAAAATAAATTGTATCTTGAGATCCACTAATCATAAATCAAATATAAGAAGTGAGTATTAACAAGCAAAATTCAAGCTTGAGATTGACTATAATCAAAGTCATTTCCTCAACTTGTGGGGATTGTGTCCAATTGAAAAAATGAGAGATTATGGTCTCTAATTAAAGCCAAAAATCTCAAGAGTTCAAAACCAAAAAGAAAATTTGAATCAAATTTCATTAAGGTCCCCAAAATGAATTTTTATCTAGAGATTCTATCAATAGAAGTGGTAGGAAATTCTAGAGGAAGCCAAGAAGTAGTAGGATATTTTGCAAAAAGTTTTGGAAGAGGATATGATACTTTGGGCTAGGATTCATCATGAAAATGGAAGGGGATGAAGGAGAGAGAGAGGGGGGACAAATTTGAGAGGTGGAGGGCAAGGATAAAGGCTTGAAAACTATCCTAAATCCAAAGGTTAAAAATGAAAGAAAGTTGCTAACTAGTTAACTCCTAAGATTGCTATAAATAGGGAGGTAAGGCTTTCATCTTTTCTCACCAATTCACAAAGAAATCTAATATAGAGAGTTGAGAGTGAGAGCAAGGAGCTTCTTGAAGGATTAGCAAGGTTCTTGGTAAATTCTCTAGCTTTAGCTTTAAATTCTTTAAGTTCTAGTCTTAAATTTTTAGATAGAAGTAGTGTAGATTTTAAATATGCTAGGATAATTTTATTTACATGTTTTTATGGCCAAAATTGGCTTTATTTCGAAAAAAAGATGAGGGAGGTCATATAGCAAAATTTTTGGAAGAAAATCATCAATGTAACGAAGTTCTGACAAAATTTCATCGGTTTCGGAATTTCTAGAGGTAGTGATGAAAACACCAGAATTTCATATTGAAACTATGGTCAAAAAATTCTGAGAAAATTCATGGTTAAAATAGACATATAGGGATTTTTAAATATTTCAAGAACATGTCAAAATGATTTCTGTACAGAGAGATAAAAATCTTCAAAGTTAGGCTACGAATTTCTGAAAAAATTCTGGGCAAAGGTTCAAAACTTAAAACCTAGGAGTGATTTGTGTAATCTGGGTAGAATTAATTATTTTTACTTAAAAATAGACATCCTAAGGATTCCAAGGAATTTTACGGATCCTCGTTTCGATTTTTTTTAGAATTAATTATGATTTTTCAAAGTTAGATGAAATGCTGCCCAGATTTGTACCAGCGTTGTTCTATGAATTTTGGGGGAATAAAGTGAAAAATAAATGTTCCAAGGGCAAAATAGTCATTAGTGGCCAAAATATCTCTTAGGATATTATTGGCGAATTAATAAATACGAAATTACCATTATAGGATATACGTGATCACAATCCGACCGACGTATGTACCGCAATCACCGACGAAGGTACGGACGCTTACTGTAACACTAACTCTGATGTTTATTGTATACCTATATGTGATAGTTGTATTCATAGACTGAGACTCTGTTTTAAAAAGTTATTGAGCATACATATATAGCTGTACACGGGTTATGGTATTTATAATGCCGTTGAGTTTTCCTAGCGCTGAGGACATGACCGTACATCGTGGCACTGGTGAATAGTGTAGACTATAACAACATACATATGCGAAGTGGGTCGTGTTCTCGTTATTATTTTTCATATGTGAATATTGCTGGTGTGTATCATGAATATCTCATCATACATAACTATTACATAAATATGAGGTTAACCGTTACACGAGGTTCAATGGGCATTGAACCTCGCTCTTACCATAGCTTCGGGATCCGGAGAACAAGATCGAAGACAAGGGTAAGCAAGAGCGTAGGGGGCTTGCTGAAGGAAAGTTTACTTTGATATGTACTTTACAATGTAGACATTTGAAAATTTTTGTATCGGGTGGAAGCTAACACATACATTACAAATGTGAATGTTTATCAGTTACTTTTCAATCTAAAATTACTTCCGATGTTCAACTCTGATCAAAACACAATGAAAACATTTACGAAAATTGGGATGTTACATTTTACACCACACTTCCACTTCGGTTGAATTGGTCAATAAGCCTTCATTAACCTTTTTTTTTTTTTTTGGCCAGCCAACAAGTCTTAACATTATTATTAATAAACGTAAAATGGCAGCTTAACATATTTAAAGTATAAGCCACTTTCTAAAAAAGTATTTTGATCCATGATATATATAAGTAACTTGAAGAGTAATTATTGCTTCCTATTAGCTAGTTTTACCAATATAATTACATTTTCTATGTGACTTATTATATTTAAGATGAATTTAATCAGCTAATTATTCTTTTTTAATTTTGATAAGGTTGTTAAAACTTAAAATGGTGGTTTATATTTTAGATGGGAGCATAATTTATAAAGGGTTGCTTACATTCTGATTAGTGGTGTGGTAGGTGAGAGATTATGGAAGTGGGCTTGTTCATCCAAAAAAGCAAAAGGAAGTGTTAATTAATGAAAGAATTAATATGGATTAGTGGGACCCTTTTCCTTAATTAGTCTGGTAATGAAATCATTTTCATTGTACTGTGGAGTTGACATCCAATCAGTAGTAATCACCACTTACATTGCACGCATTCACAAATAGTGATTTCATCTTTATGACTTTGCCACGCACGCGTCTGCACACGCACATCTAACTAATTTGGTTAGGTGTGTATTTGTTTTAATTTCTTTAAATTATTTTTATATTTTATGAGATAAATATACGAGAAGAGTTTTATCTCGAGTTATAGAAAATAGTTTCTGAAACTATAATTTGGTTGTTTTTCAAACAGGCACTAGGTTGGCCAAAAAAAAAAAAAAAAAAAGATTTGGTTACATTTAAACATTGTCAGATTTAATATGTATTAGCTCTTAAAAACATTTTTTTTTTTTTTTTTCATTCACATGACTTAAACTCAAAACCTTATCTTTTAAGGGACCATAAACCCTTCCACTAAAATTAGTGTCTATTGCTGATAATTTTAGAGTGGACCCCAAAAAAAATGTATTCTTTAGCAAATTAAGCACCCAAAAAATGTATTGGAATGAGAGTTTCTTTGGTTCACCAACCTAGAAATTTAAGGTTGTGAGAGTAACACACGCACAAAACTCTTAAAAAAGAATAAGACTTACCTTTTTTTTTTTTTTTTTGTCTTTAATATTAGATATATTTATTAAATTTTGATTATTTAAGAATATTGTTAAGTTAGTAAATATGTATATGTATTTTTAAAATATTCTAATCATTTTTTTTAATTCTCTCATTTCCTCTCCTTCTTAATTATTGTTGAGGGAGCATCAATAGGGATAAATTAGGAAAAGAGTAAATACCTTATTTGGTCCCTGGAAAAAACACGAATAAATTTTTTAGTCCTTGAAAAATGAATAAGGGTTGATTGGTGAACATTTTGATAAATATTTTAGAAAAGTATTTTTTATATTTAAAAACTTGATAAATATGAAAAATATCTTTTATATTTAGGATAAGATCAACTATCCAAATATATATTATATTTAAAACATTTAGAACTAGAAGAGTAACTATTAAAAATATTAATATTGTATACGCCGCAATTGTTCTTGGCGAATTTTCATAATTTAAAAACATTAAATAATTTGTTCAATAGTACTATAAGTCTATTTTGCACTAAGAAAATTCCGATTAAAACTTGGTTCTTGAGCTTTAACTAGTAGTTTAATCGGTCTTGATTTGTATTGCTGGCTCTAACTATAATTGGATTCTTGCCTAGGTTCACCTACTTCAATTGAATTCATAGCTTCACTTTTTATAACATTTGAATCTTCAAGCTTCAATGCTTTTATAGGACCAGCATTATATATATATTTGTCTTTTGCTGCTAACATGTCTTTTTTCCAACCTAACCTAAAACTTGGTAAACACACCTATATAGTTAGACAGGATGGTCCACAATATTTTATTTTAGAGTTAAATATCAATTTTGTCATGGAAGTATTGGTAAAGGGACACTTAGCACCCAGAAGTTTTTTTGGTATCATTTTTGTCCCGAAAATTTAAAAACTTGTAATCTCACCGATCGGTTGATCTTGACCGTTAGATCGTTGCTCTCTTTGTAGACTTCCAGGGCAAATTTGATCCTAAAAAAAACTTCTAGGGTATATTTGCTTCTTTTTATAAACTTCGCGGGGCAAAAATGATACCAAAAAAACTTCCGTGATTGAATGCCCCTTACTAATACTTCCATGACAAAAATGGTATTTAACCCTTTATTTTATGCCATAACTTTAAAAAAAGTTATAAGTGAAATTTCACTCGTAACATCCTATTTGGTAAGAGAATTTGTGTTCTGCTAAGTCATATAACTATAAGTGTATTTTTAATTCAGAGAGTCTACTCATCTTAAGTGTATGCTTAAATTAGCTTTTGAAGAATAACTTTTACAATTTATAATATAAGCATGTGAGATGAGTTTTATCTTAGTTGGCAGAAAAAGACTTCTTAAACTATAGTTTTACAAGGCTTTTGTATACGAATATGAGTCACCATTTGAATTTTGGTCAAATTAATTCTAAACAACTGAATTATAGTTTTTGGAGTTGCTTTTTAAAAAAAATTTTTTTACTTTTTTCCTGAGTAATTACATTGCATATTAATTTTATTTCCTATGAATTTGTATATAAAAGGAATATAGTTTTATGATGCTGTATAACATTTTTTTTTTTTTGTTACAAGTGAAAGATTCAGAAAGTAAATAAAAGCAAACTACAGCAAGGGAATTAATCCCAACATCTCGTTCGACACTAAAGTCCTTAAAGATTCAGGACATAAATCTAGGAAGGCAGATGAGGATAGTCCATTATTGTAGTTGTAATATTATGAACAATTTGGACCAGGGGCATGATGGGCTTATGGGCCTGGGATTGTGAAAATTTTGAAGAGTCCAATCTCAAAACAGCCATCAATATTTATGTAAGTTTTTAATGACATGACCTCCATTCTAAGCTTTATGTAAAGTTTTTTTTTAATAAAAAAATGTAAATAAATTTTTTTTTTTAATTAATGTAAAATATTTCTATACATTTATTAAAGCATCTTCATTTAGGATGGAGAATGAAAAATAAAATTATTATTTTTTGGGAAAATTATAATAAAAGAGCTAAAAATAATAATATTTATTAAGAAGAACTATAAAAATGGTAATTATTTTGAAAGGACCAAAAATTAAAATATTAAAATAGAAAGACTGATTGTTCTCAGCTAGATTTCCTATATTCTCTCTAATTAAATTAGAATTTGGAGTGATTGATAAATAATGATAAATAGAAACCAAATCAGAACGTGTAAAACTAATGGTGATCATCATCATCATCACAATACTTGTGTTTTCTTAATAGCTAGCTGGATAAAGGAAAGGCTTTCTTATTATGTGTAAAACCAATGGTTTTGTTTATGACACTATGAAGGAGCGTCCTTTTCATTATTTTATCCGAATGATTTTTAAGTTCGCAGTGGTGGAGCTTTCCGAATGATTACTTTATTCCAAAAATATCAAAGACATCAATTGTTTAAAGATAAATGTTACCATCAATAAATCAAAAAGTCGGCACCATTTTTTTTTTTTTTTTTTTTTAGGGGGGGGGGGGGGTGGGGACTTTAGAAGAAGAAGTGTAGCTATTAGATTTGAAACAAATAATACAAAGGGGATGTAAGATCCCTGACTTAGAGGATGAGAATGAAGGTTGCCAACGTTAATAGTAGAGTTGGTAGAGGTGATGCAAAGTGAAAAGAGTGGGCTATTCATCTTTAAAAGTGTATGGCTACCTTTAATTTGAGAAAGTTCGCATCGCCTTGAAGTCTCATTAAAGTCTAGATTTGGGAGTTGGGATGGTCGTAGGTCATTGGCGACGGAGGTGGAGAGAAGGTGAGATAATGGAGGATGAAGATCGAAATGAAGTTCGCATCAATTACTCTAGATTCTGATTTAATGATAGAGAATAAATGAAATCTGGTTAAGGGATAATTTAGTCTTTGTATTTTAATGTTTTAATTTCTGATCTTTTAAAATAATTACTATTTTTATGGTCATTCTTAATAAATATTATTTTTCTTAGGTCATTTATTATATATTTATATTTTTTAAAAAAAATACAATGCGTGAAAAGAAAAATGATAAGAAAAATATGATTATTGAATGAGATTATACGCTTTTGATTTATATTTTTAAAATAATAAAAGTTAAAAACAAAACAAAAAGTCTAAAATAACAATAGAATGAAATGGAGGGACTTTTAGACAAAAGCCTTATTGATGGCTTGATGGCGTCACTTAGCAATATTTCAGTAGGGAGGTTGCATGATCAAAATCTCAAAGTGGATGGTGGAGGGTATGTGTGTTAGTTAGGGGGAAAAAGCCGTACACTTTTAGAATTTGAACCTAAAAATTCAATTTCAAAAATCCAATTTCATATGTGTGTTAGTTAGGGAAAAAAAACCATACGTTCTCAGGCTTAGAACTTCATTTGACAATTTTCTAAAGCTTGGTGTGAAAGCCTTGATAGTATTTAATTTATGAGTTTGATTAAAATATATATTATGATAATGCGAATTTTTTTATATCAAAAATCCAATTTGCATGACACAAGAAATCAAATTAAAATGTTCTAAAGTCTAAATTGGATAATACATTTAAAAATAAAAATAAAAACATAAATTTTGTAAATTCTAAATTACAAATACAAAAAGTAAATATTTCTTTATCCTCATTTCATCATTTTCTAGGGTTAAACACAAAGGGAGGAGGCTATATTTTAGCGTTTAGTCCTTTTAGGAAATTGGAAAAAATTGGGGGCTTGCCGATTAGCATGAGCCCAAACATGTTCTTTACAGGCTTATACGGAATGTGCTGGAAAAAAGATCCTTTAATGCTAAAAATCTTTTAATTAGAGGATATTATGTACTTATTTAAGTTGGTGTCAGAAAAACATATTCACGTAAATTAAGATAAAACTCATCTCTAGTACTTATCTCATAAATCGTAAATTTCGTTGAAAAAATACCTTCTACAACTAACTCAAACGCACATGTCACGTTTGCGGAGAGAATAAGTCTCACATCACATGCATGAAACATTGGCTTCATAGAGTATGAAACAAATCACTACTAGTTGGACCAATTTTTAACAGCCAAACATCATCTTTATTGACAATTATATTACACATGATCAGGATTCAAAAACCAAAGACAAAACAAAACGCACACATAAATGGGATTCCTGTGATGATGGTATCGGAAAGAACCCAAACAAGTGTGTCATTATGATTCCGATGATGATGATTGTTGTTTTGTGCCTGTGGCCTCCTCCTCACTGCTTCACTTTCAAACTCCTCGCAGCTCACTCTGCTTCTTCTTCCTCCTTTCCACAAACATCTTCCACGCCATTCTCACCAGCACCGCTTCCTTTTAGTCTTCTCTTCTCCCTCTCCTTGTTCTTCTATATGCTCCATCACTTTGCTCCTATACATACAAGCCAATCGTTTTATGAACGATTTATTCATTGTTTCTATCCATAAGTGACATTAATAGTTTGTGTAAAATTTTTATTATCATTTTCCATTTTCACTCCCATATTGATTAATGGTTAGTCTCACCGCATTGGTTATCCATTGATTCACTTACTCTTCATAAATAATAGTGTGTTTGAAAAATAAGTTACATTCTAAGAACATGTTTGACCGCAATTTCACATGTATGTTCATAGTATGAATCTATGTCTGCATGTACTTACATTTATGGAGTTTCATTTTAACCAATTTTAGGCAATGGTTCAATGAATCTAATAGTTTTAATCATTATCCAATCACTTTTTCTTGGGCCAACATAGCAATCCCGTCCCTTTCAATGATCTAAATTTATTTTTTACCAAAAATAATTTTTTAAATATATTTATGCTATTTTAATTAATTCAAATAATTAAACTTCACTCAAAATCGCCAACAGTTCTCCAACGTCGGATATGTACAGCATAAACCCAAAATCTAAACTAAAATAAGTTAAATTTAAATTTTGTGTTAATACATTATTAGTTCTTATAAATTGATTGAATTTTAATTTTATTTATTATAGTTTTAAATTGTTGATTTCAGTTCTTATAGTTTCATAAAAAGGTTATTTTATATCATCTTGAAGATGTGATCATCTTGAAGATGTGATACTTAAAGAGGTATGACTTCAAGTTATTACTTCTCTTTATAAATACCTATCACCTTGATCCGTTGGACATACAACAAATGGATTAAAACATTACAACACACCACACAACAACAAGATCAAACTCCAAGAGTTTGATAGATAATTTTTTTCTTTTAATAAAATTCAATTTGATTAGTCCATATCACAAAAGGTTATTTTATGCCATAACTTAAAAAAGTTATAAGTGAAATTACACTCGCAACCTCCTATTTGGCAAAAGAATTTGTATATTGCTAGGTCATAGTGCTATTGATTCATCACATGATGCTTTTTAATCTTAAACTCACAGTACTTATCATATGATGAAATAAAAGTTTATTTTTAATTCATTCAAGAGATTTTACTCATCTTAATATTACTCCTTTTAAAATGTTTTACTTTTTTCCTAAGTAATTATATTACATATTAATTTTATTTCCTATTAATTTGTATATAAAAGGAATATATTTGTATGATGTTGTATAACATTTAGGCATGGAAATAATATTGCTCCTTTTAAAATGTTTTACTTTTTTCCTAAGTAATTATATTACATATTAATTTTATTTCATATGAATTTGTATATAAAAGGAATATAGTTCTATGATGTTGTATAACATTTAGGCTTGGAAATATGTCGAGTCAAGTCGGGCTTTCGCTAAATAGGTATGAGCCTATAATGGGGGGAAGAAGACTGAACCTGAATGCGAGTTGTTTTTTAGGCTTAGGATTGAGCCTTCATAAAGTCATTCAAGCTGAAATCTTTTTAAAGACCTACTTACAATGTAGGCCTTTGAAAAGACCTCATATTATAGGCATTGAAAGCCATAAATAGGCTTTGTATACTTTGAGCATATTAAAACCTATATAAATCTAGGCATTTAGTAGACTTCAAAGCATAATATTCACAAAGTGGACCCTTTTAATAAGGTTTTAGCCAACATATTATTAAAATAAAATATTATTATTATTATTATTATTAAAAAAAATGATTTCACCAACATTTAAATCTAATAATATAATAATCCAAAATAAAACATAATTGTTTTAAAAGAGAATAGTAAGGATGAAGCCATGAATAGTTAGGGGGATATTCCAATTTTTTCCCCCAAAGAATAGTAGGGGTAATACTATAATTAACTAAATATAACTTGAAATTAGAATATAAGAATAAAAAAATAAATATATGTTATTTATATGATAAAAATATAATTATATTTGCTTAATGTGTATGATCCAGACCTAAAGGCTTATAGGTCAGGCCTTAACAAAATAGGTAAGGCCTATTTATACATTTAGGCATTTAAATAGGCATTGACTTGACCTTTTTAACAAACAGACCAGGCCAAATTAGGCTAGACTATATGTCGCCTGATAAGGACTTGGCCTATTTCCATCCCTACTCTTGGTGTTTAATTATGTTGGTTAATTGTCTTTTTCTTTTTCTTTTTTTTATATGAAAGAAAAGGCAATAGCCTACATTACATGGAACAAAAATTACACAAAAGGGAAATTAATCCTAGACACTCTTAGTCAACCCAAGATCTCAAATAAGGAACTTGTCTTGGAAATCCCCATTTTGGCTAATGCATCCGCAACCCTATTAGATTCACACAGCACAAATCTCCATCTAACTTGCCACTCCAAACTGGTCATTTCTTTGATCCTCATGACAGTAACACTAGTGCAAAAAAGTGAAGATGGAATATCACCTAGAGGGGGGTAAATAGGTGATCTTTAAAAATTTAAAATCTTTTCTCGTGTATGAACGAAATAGAGACCAATAAGATAAAGGAATACAAGACTATTTATACTGGTTCGGTCTAATACTTTGACCTACGTCCAGTCCCCAAAACACTTGGGATTTCACTATTTCTCAAGAACAATTACACACTTAATAAATGAAGGATGGTCCTCTCACTCACAGACTCCACTCCTCCTTACAAGTTGTAATTGATAAACCCTCTCTTAAGGTTCCTTAACCTTAATATACAAACTTAACAATGAAATAAATGTTTAAGTACTCCTCACGAGTTGATAAAAAGATGAACACTGAAGTACAATTAATGACACAGATGAAACAGGGAATGATATTAAACTCGAATTGATTACGCAGTGTTTTCGGTAGGTGGTGAATTGAATGCTTCTTGTATTTATAGTTGTTCCCATTAATGACCGTTGTTGAAGCTCATGAAGTAGTCATTGAGTCTCTTGAATATGTCCGTTAGACCGATGAATGAAGAGTTCGTGAGTTTCGCTCGTTTGAATGTTACAGCTGGAATTTGCAGAGTTGATATTCTCTTTCATTCCTTTTGTTTTTCCGTTGTGAAATGTGCATTTAATGCGAAGTTGGAGAATATCAGAGTTGGCTTTACTTTGTTCAGAATATCAGTCTCCGAGAGTATCACAGTTTAGGTAGCAGCATTTAATGCCTCTGTCAGACAAGATCACTTTATTCAAATCTGCTCGTAATCCATGTCTAAATGATCTGAAACTCATGAATAGATTGGTTAAAAGCATTTGGTAATCACAATAAGTAATAATCAGAAGAAATATCAATTCATTCAATGATCCATGAAACTCGTAGAACGGTGATTAGAATGCAGGGATGACATGCTCGAGCAGTGATCTATGCTTGCTCGAGCAAGCTTCTTTGAATTGCTTAGAGATTGCTCTTGGTCGTTGATGCTCGAGCAACAAAATCCCTTTGCTCGAGCATAATTTTATCATGCTCGGGCAAGCCCTTTATGAATCAGTTAAAGGCACTTCAGACTTGCTGATGCTCGAGCAACCTTTTTTGTCTGCTCGAGCACGATGCTCGAGCATGAATTGATTCATGCTTGGGCAACCTTCATTCAATGATGAGATAGCTTGTTGCTCGACTCGCTCGAGCAACCTCTTTATACTTGCTCGAGCAACCTTTTGCTCTTTGCTCGAGCGAGACTATGCTCACGCGAGAACACGGTTGCTCGACTTTGCTCGAGCAACCTTTCAAGCCTGCTCGAGCATGCCTTTACCTCTTGCTCGAGTATGATAGGCTTTGCTTTGCTGATCCTTTGTTCGATGTTGCTCTAGCACGTTGAGGCTTCTGCTCGAGCGAGGCTCCAAATTCTTCATAGTGCTTTCACTTGATGATGCTCTGGCAAGCTCGTGAGATATACTCGAGTAGGACGCCAGAGAAATTGAGAGCTCGATATTGCTCGAGCAAGACTATACAGTTTGCTCGAGTAAGCCTTCGTGAAGCACTTGCTTTTACCTTGCATTCGATATTGCTCGAGCAAGCTTGATACTCGCTCGAGTAACCTTCTCGAGAAATGCTTTTATCGATTATCTTATTTAAATGTTCTTCGCTTGTTTTAATTCAAAAACATGGAAATTTCAAAACACAGGAGCTAACAAAAAGGGCTTTAAGACCGGATTTAAAGAGGTATCGTAAGACCGGATCTGCGTCCGGTCTTGTTCCGGCGGTCTTAAAAGTCTCGAACTTTTAAGACCGGATGAACGACCGGTCTTAAAAATTTAGACCAAACTTTTGAAATATCCGGTCTTAAAAGTGTTTCAAAATAATAAAAAAAAGAAAAGAAAAGAAAAAACCCAAATGAAACAATCGGTCCCAAATCACCAGATCTGGCAATATTTTGAATGTCCCTATGTCATCAGCAACGGAGAACCAAGAGAAGGTTGGAAGCAACACCAACAAGAAAAACAAAAAAGAAGAGAAGATTGGAAGCAACAACAACAAGAAAAACAAAAAAGATGAATACAAAGCCCAGAAATAAGAAAACATAACAAGAAATAGAAATCATTCACCATGGAAATCAAATTTTAATCAATATAAAATCAGAGGTGAAATTGAAGTCCAGATCTACAAAAAAAAAAAAAAAATCACAAGCTTAAAGTAACCAAATCTGAGCAGGATCCTCTTGTTGATGCTGGCAAAGCTTCAAGCAACCAAAATCAAAGTCTAGATCTGAGCAGGAGCGGTCAAGGTAGGAGCAAAAAGACTTAAGCAAGAAGAGATATGGGTTTGATTTTAAGCCAGATCTATGCGAAGGAGGTGTGGGAGGAGCCATAGATCGAAGAGGAAGGAGCCGCCGTCGTCCAGAATCCTTGAAGCAGTACGCTTGCGCCGTTGCTGAGAATTGGAGTTGATGCCATCGCAAAACCCTCAAAGCATCTCACTGCCAACGTTACCAAGGATTTGATTGTGTGGCTCTTAGGATGACTTACGAAGATTGCGAGTAGATTAGAGGAAGAGGATGTCATTCTTGCTAAGGATTTGACCCGTGAGGCTCTTGGGACACTCGTTGAATCTATAACCAAGCAAATGTTATATCAACAAGAAGACAAGCACGCTCACGGACTTAACGAGTTTAGCGAATTTAGTTTTTTTTAAAACACTTTTAAGACCAGATGTTTGTAAAAACAGGTCTTAAAAGTATATTTTTAAGAGCGCCTTTATAATCCGGTCTTAAAAGTATATTTTTAAGACCGGATCCTTTATAATCCGGTCTTAAAAGTGTTCTATATATTTACTGAAATTGCAACCGGTCATTCCTTAAAACCGGATTATAAAGGATCTGGTCTTAAAAATATACTTTTAAGACCATATAAAGGATCCGGTCTTAAAAATATACTTTTAAGCCTATTTTTACAAACATCCGGTCTTAAAAGTATTTTATATATTTGTTGGAAATTCAGATTTAATTAGTTAGCATATATGATTATATTGTGTGATTATTTTAATTAAGTTGTTAGAGAGATTTTAGGAATCCAGTGAGCAGATCATGGTTTTTTGAATTTCGTAATTATATTCCTGATTGTAATCATCTTAATTAAGTTGTTAGAGAGATTTTAGGAATAAAGTTAGCGAGATCATAGTTTTTTGAATTTCATAATTATATTCCCGATTGTAATCCCTAGATTATAGGAACCGCCTTGCCGAAGATTATTTATTTATTAGCATTTGTATATAATTCCAATTAAGCGAAGGAATAAATCATCACGTTCTCGGACTCATCTCGATCGGTGTCTTCTCACAATATTTACAAAATTGCCACCGGTCATACTTTTAAGACCGGATATTTTATAATCCAATCTTAAAAGTGTTCTATATATTTACGAAAGTGCCACCGGTCATACTTTTAAGACCGGATCTTTTATATTCCGGTCTTAAAAGTGTTCTATATATTTACGAAAGTGCCATCGGTCATATTTTTAAGACTGGATCCTTTATAATTCGGTCCAAAAAGTTCTTTATATTTACGAAACTGCCACCGGTCATACTTTTAAGACCTGATTCTCTATAATCCGGTCTAAATGAGGCGGTCTTAAAGCTCTTTTTTGCATTAGTGTAAGGCTTACTAATTGGCAATTAGGATCTGTTATCAAATTAAGAACCCCCTCAGCATCAGATCCAATCAAGACATGTTTGAGCCCAAGATCATAGGCTAATCAAAGGCCCTCCCATATGGCCCATTCCTCCACTACATGTGGTTGACAATCCCATATAGCTTTTGTAAAACTAGAAAACCATTTCTCATATCCGTTACACAGCAGCCCCCCACACCCCGCCTTAGCAGATGATAAAATCATGGCACCATCAACGTTTAACTTCCACCACCTAAATGGTGGTCTCTCCCATTGAACAAACTAAGGTATCCGATAGTTCTCAACAAGTTCAACAAAGTCATGATCTACAACATATCAAGTTCTCAAAATCACAGCAGTAGGATTAGAGGGTTTAGCAAAAGAACTATAAAAAATACATAAGTTCCTCCATTCCCAAAGTTTCCAAATTGCAACCCCAAACAATAAGTTCCAAGGTTCTTTGCGTCTCTTACCAAGCGGATTTTTAAGATTAAGAAACAACCAATCCCGAAGATTGAGAGAAAAGAATTCAGATGCGTACCTGCTATGGATTAGCTCAACCACATATCAATTGCAAATTGACAATCCTTTAAGATATGTAGAATGTCCTTTACACCAGAATTACAAGCCCTACACAACGCCGAGGCTTGCGACCACAAACTCCGTCAAAGATTTGTAGGGAGTTTATTAAGTGATACTCTCCACATAAATACTTTTATCCTTTCAGCACCCCTCCACTTCCATATAACTTTGTAAAGGTTGTCCTTAGGAAGTTAGTATTGGGTTCAATCAAAAAATAGGCACTTCTCAGAGAAAATTTCCTATCAGCTGTGGCACGCCAGGCCGTAACATCAGTTGCTGCATTAACTCTAGGCGGGAGGACATAACAGATCCGTCTAATACCAGCCTGACTTATAATATATGAAAGAAGCGACAAGTTCCAGGATCCATCCCTCACCCAGTCTACAACAAATGACTTTTCCTCCTCCTCAATTAGGGATCTAATACAAAATTCATTAACTTTAATACCCTCCCCTAGCCAATAGTCGTGGAAGAAATTAACCTCAGTACCATTCCTAATCAGCCATTTAGTACTTTGTTCCACAACCTCCTTTTGTGAGAAAATAAACTTCCAAATTCTTGAATCACCAGCCTATAATTCAGTAGATTCTCCTCCCCCCTCCACATATACCTTCGGGATAGGACATCAGCCTAAAGCCCTCTAGAACCCATAATACGATTCCATGCTAACTTCACTCCACAGGCTTGGTTCACAGAAGATAATTTCCTAAAGCCTAGACCACCATATTCCCTTGGTCTCGTGATCCGGTCCCAAGCAATAGGATGATAGTTCCTAGAAGACTCATTATGGCTCCAAATAAAATATCTTTGAAACCTTTCAATTTCAAGACATACATTAGCTGGTAATTGAGCCACTTGCATAGGATACAAACGAATTTTATTAAGTACCGACTTAGCAAGTGTGATCCTCCCGCTAAGGAAAGAACACTTGCCTTCCAAACACTAAGTTTAGCTCGACACGATCAATAACATATTGAAAGTCTTCTTTCCTTTTCCTATTACGAATGAGAGGGAAGCCAAGATATCTCCCAATCTCACTGGAAACCTGTATCTGAGATATAGACTTTATCCAAGCTCTAATATGCATAGAAACTTTGGGGGAAAAGAAAATAGAATATTTATTCTTATTAACGCTACCACTAGAGGCTAACATAAAGTCTTGCAAACAATTCATCATGCACTTTGTTTGAGCTTCCGTAGCCACCCAAAATAGAAGGAGATCATCCGCAAACATAAGATGAGACACACTAAGGCCCCCCTTAGAAACAGAAATTGGTTTCCAACTACCATTAGTCACCACATCACAAATAAGGTGAGATAGCTTATCCATGCATAGGACAAATAATAAGGGAGAGATAGGATCCCCTTGTCTAAGATCCCTACAAGGCAAAAAATACTCAGTTTGCGAACCATTCCACAACACATTATAAGTAACTGAAGAAACACCAGAGATAATAAGATCCACAAAGGCATTATCTAAGTCAATTTCAACCAAAATGTGCTTGAGGAAACTCCAGCTAATTCTATCATACGCTTTTTCAAGATCAATTTTCATAGCCATTAGACCTCTCCGACTTCTAGTCTTACTCATAATATGAAGAAGTTCCTGGCCAACAATAATATTATCCTGAATATGCCTTCCTCTAATAAAGCTAGATTGTTAAGGGGAAATTAATGTATCCATAATCCCTCTTAAACATAAAGAAATAACCATGGAAACACACTTATAACAGATCATACATAAAGAAATTGGCCTAAAATGACTAACCAATTTAGTACTATCCGTTTTAGGAATCAGGGAAATAAGCGTTTTATTGGCATCAACAATAGGCATCTTACCTTGGAAAACCTACTTAACAAAATCGCACAAAGTAGGCCCCACAGTGCTTAAATTGGACTTGTAAAAGATTGGAGGGAATTCATCAACTCCTGGAGCCTTGAAACTACCGATAGCAAATAAAGCAGATTTAATTTCAACCTCTGTCGGGATACTAGCCAAGCTGGAAAGGACTGACTGATCAATTATGGGAAACTTGGAACTAGTATTCAAGGTCAAAGTGTCATGATTAGACGGGCTGAAAAGATTTTTGAAATGGCTAACAACCATGCCTTTAAGCTCTTCTTCATCGTCCACCCAAACATCACTCTTAATTTTTTAACATAGAGACTTTATTTCTCCCTCTTCAAATTTTAGTCTTCAAATGATAGTACCTAGTGTTACGATCTCCCATAGAAATCCAATCTGCCCTGGATTTTTGAAACCATTTGATTTCTTCAATTTCCAGTAATCTCTCCAACTCATCCTATAGGTCAGCCTCTAATGAACACAGAAACTGAGAACGAGGATATGCATAGGAACATTAAACTCCTTCTAGCCTTTTCAAAACTAAATGTTTTTGGCGTTCAACAAGACCAAATATGTTATTATTCCATGATCCTAATGAATTCTTTAACAATCCCAACGATTCATTAAGGTCACCCCTTGACACCCAAGCGCCTTCCAGGAATTCCTTATAATGCGCATGTTTGAGCCACATTGACTCAAAGTGGAATGGCCGATCCCTACTTTGATTAACTTCATTCTCCCATTTAAGACAAATGGGGTTATGATATGAAAATTTGGTTCTAGAGAGTACCTTAAGCACACAATTCGTAAACGAGGAGAGGAAAGCTTCATTTGCAATAGCTTGGTCTAGTCGCTCAAAAATTCTTTGACCCCCATAATAGACATCCCCCTCCAAGTGAACTTAGAGCTACAGTACCCAAGATCCGACAACTCACGCGCCAGAGACAGTCAATAAATCGACGAATTTTGGAATCATTGCTACCACAACCACTAGATTTTTCGATGCCAAACCTATGTCGTTAAAGTTGCCAAGAACTACCCATGGGATGGAAATAGTAGAGGCGAAGTCCTCTAAAACATTCCATGAAGGTGGAATATCACTTAGAGGGGGTGAATAAGTGCTTTAAAAAAATTGTTTTCTCTTAAGCACACAAGAATAGGAGACAGAGAAGAGAGAAAAAGAACACAAAAGATTATACTGGTTCGGTCTGTCCAGTCCCCAACACATTGGGATTTTTCACTACCTCAATGATTGTTACAATTATACATTAGTACTCGGATGATCCTCTCATTAGGACCCACTCCCCCTTACAAGCTGTAATTGTATACCCACACTTAAGGTTCCACAACCTTGAGATTTAACTAAGTAATCAAATAAGTGTTTAAACTCCTCATTGAGTAGATAATTGATAAACACTGAAGTACAAGGAAATAGCCAAAGATATTAAGAGAAGTTAATGAAACAGTTGATCACAATAATATAGCATTGAATGCGCAGAGTTTTGGGTAGTTGACGGAATTGAATGTGGTGAGCATTTATAGTGAACTTCAATTAATGCCGTTGCAAAGAACTTGAATGTAGCCGTTGTGACTATTTGAACTTCCGTTAGACAAATATGAATTACGTTGAATTTAATCAACCGTTGATTCATTAAATGTGTTTGCTGTCGATGAATATGTGCAAAAGTTGACTCAAAATAATAGCTAGAATAAGTATGTCTCAAAGGAATTTCTTCGTCTGCTATAATGCTTTATTACGTTTGTATGCTATGTTCTCTCGAGGTAATAAATGCTTTTGACATGCTAATCTTGAAAAATGACAAGGTTAAGTATCTGAAATTCACTCAAAATATGATTAGATATGATATAGATAAGTTTGAGTGAGATTAAAAAGGAATAGATAATAACCCAAAAAATTTAAGATAGAGATTAATGTTACAGTGAAAATTTCAACTAAGTTGAGAAACCATACTCGAGTAGCCTCTAAATCATACTCGTGTAACCACATAGAAATGACCTTACGAAAGATCATTGATCGACTTTACTCGAGTAGAATTCTTCTCTTACTCGAGTATATACTCGAGTAAGCTATATCTACTACTCGGGTAATATCGCAGAACATTCATATCGGAGGATTTAACGACAACCATACTTGAGTAGCTAGAGCATCATACTCGAGTAGCACCTGTTTTTGCTGAAAGTATATAGTAAATGAAACACATTAGTAATATGTACTCGAGTACTCATATCTTCTTACTCGACTACATATTCGAGTACCAAAATATTATTACTCGAGTACTCATCAACCCGAGAGGAAATAGCATAAGAAATTAAGTCTACTCAAGTAAGCTCTCAACTTTACTCGAGTACCACTTACCCCTTACTCGAGTAGCATAGCAGAGAAGCTCTGCGATGATTGATATGATAAACCTTACTCGAGTATACCTTACCTATATTTGAGTAGCATCTCCTGAAACACTTAAACAGAGATGTTAAATATACTCAAGTACACATAGACTCTTACTCGAGTAAATATTGATGTAGTTAAATTAATACTAATTCAAAACCTTAAATACTTTCAAGTCTTAAGTCATGTTATCATCAAAACTTTGAGAGCTAACATCCCAAAGGATCTTTTTTTTTTTTTTCTTTTTTTAATAGAATTGGGAATCGAGTAAACCATAGTGATGAAGAAGGGCGGCTATCCATTACAGAGGCATTGGAAATGAATAAAATGGCGATCAAGACTACATACCACCACGCCGATTTGGTCAGACCACCAGGCCGCAACTATGCTGTCGGAACGCCTGACACTCAGCACAAAAGCCTGCTCGTCAAAACCCATTGATTGGAGGCACTTAAACAAAGCAGCATCAACACTCTTGGTTTCGAACATCACAATCAGACAGGGGAGATCATGATTACACGCTAATTTCAGATTTTGGACCAATTTCTTTCCATAGGCCCCATGCACATTCCAATAAACAATATTAATCATTAATAAAATAATGACAAATAAGAAGCTCTAGCCACCAGGCATTAAAGACATAGGGCTTCAAGCCCATTATCATCCACATATCTTTCCAATGGGGTTTCCTCCACCACTTCCCCATTGAGATCCAATAAATCATCGCAGGCCCAAAACTTGCCTTGGGGTCCATTGGTTAGGCCTAGAGATGCAATGTCTTGAGACACATCCATAAATATATCTTGACTTGACTTCTCATCCTCCAAACCATCGCCGTTGACCATCTCATGAGTTGTCATGATCTCCATCTTGTCGTCTTCTTTATTCGAATTCTCATATGTTAATCTCTGAACCTCCTTTCTTGTCTCCCCTTTTGCACAGTATCCCTTATTCTCTTGACTACCCTCTACTCTTGCCTACATGTCAGCTTTGTTGCCTTCTCACTAAGTAAGCTCTTGCTTTTTAATTTTTTTTCTTTTGTAAAGATCCCTTTTTCTCCTTCCCATAACATACCACAACGACGAGCCTGCACGTTACCCCTTCTTGCTGTCATTGTAACCCTTGTTCCCGTAGGCACCACCTCCTTTGCCGCCAGTTTGACCCCCTTGCCCCTTCTTCCTCAACTGCTAAAACGTCAAAGCGAGAGCCCCTATTATAAGGTTGGTTGGAATCGAGACTGCTTTCCTTTCTTTGATCTTTTTTTTCCGACTAGGCTTCTTGACTACTTTCCAGAAGCCATAGTCTTGCATGGTCGCTGGCACCTGACTCCCTCCTCCCATGTTCTCCCGAGCATGAATGGATACAGCCGGCTCCTCTATTTTTCACATTTGTTTCCCAACTTCACAAGTCTCCACCGTATGCCCATAAATCCCGCAACAAGTGCAAATAGAATGTAATCCTTCATATTCTAAATAGTATTCCTCACCATCAAGGGTAAATCCAGACATGAGTTGTTTGCTCAGATCAACTAACACACAAATACGAGCATAATGTCCCCTTAATTGACCTAAAGTATTAATATCAATCTTGATAGTTTCTCCTATCCTGTCTCCTATCCATGTTAAAGCCTCTTTGTCTTGTATTCCACAAACACACTAGGTAAACGTACTCAAACCACAACTTTGTCGATAGTAGCTCGCTGCGGCTGAAACAGGGGCTCCCATGGGCGTACCGTTAGGTAGTGATCAAATAGA
Organism: Acacia acuminata; assembly: GCA_019022655.1. Classification (NCBI taxonomy): domain Eukaryota; kingdom Viridiplantae; phylum Streptophyta; class Magnoliopsida; order Fabales; family Fabaceae; genus Acacia; species Acacia acuminata. The sequence continues at coordinate 503,722 of JAFJYI010000286.1, read as the reverse complement.
ATCCAAGGGCCACCAGGTTAACACGTTAAAATAGTCTTCCTTATTGGTAAGCTTAACAAAAAAGAAACCATTACCAATATTAATCAAGCTAATCACCCCACGCTTAGCCCACAGCGACTGGAGAATAGATAGCAATAACTTATATCCAATGTTACAACCAAGAAGCTTCACGATCACTGCTCGGTTCCAAGCTTTGTACAGTCTTTTCTTCATCTTCTCAAAGAATAAGAAGGTCAGAAAATTGCGATTTGGATCTTCCACAATGTTGCACAATGGCTCACTATCTTCCTTTTCAGAGTCATTATTAGATATGGAATCGTTTGATAGCATATGTTCATTCTCAACCAAATCGTTATTGATCTCCTTACTACCAATGCCTTTCAGTTTTTCCATGAAGGACGTACCAGCACTCCATTGCTTCTTCCCTAGAGAAGGCAAGCTCGACCATTCCTTAATATTACCAGAACATTCACCATTTTTTATTTTCTTTGAGCTCCTACTCAACAAGTCATCATCTTTAAATGATGGTGGGACCGCAAATGATTTTTTTCCGGTGATAATGAGAGCCATTAGAATAACCACCTTTAGGAGAGCGTCTTCTTCATCACACAATTTGCAAAGACGTTAATTGTCTAGTTATTTAATTTTGACCATCCGAGGCCCATAAGCCCATCATGCCCCAACCCAAATTTTTCATAGTATTACAAGTACAATAATGTTTTTCTAGTTGTTTAATTAGGAAAACGTTATTGTAGTTGTAATGCGATGAACATTTCGGGCCGAGACATGATGGGCCTCGATGGTCAAAATCTTGAAGAGCCCAATCCCAAAACAACCATCAAGATTTATGTAAATATTTGATGAAATGACCTCCATTCTAAGATTTATGTAAATAATTTATTTATTTATTTTTGTATAAAAAATGTAAAGAATTTTTTTAAAAAAAAAATTAGTGTAAAATATTGCTATACATTTATTAAAGCATCTTCATTTAGGATGCAGAATAAGAAATAAGATTAAGTTTTTGACAAATTACAATGGGTGAAAAGAGAAGCTGATAAGAAGAAAATATAATTATTGAATGAGATTATGGGCTTTTAATTTCTATTTTTAAGCAATAAAAGTAATAAAATATATATATATATATATATAAAAAATAACAATAGAATGAAATGGAGGGACTTTTAGACAAAATCCTTATTAATGGCTTGATGGCATCACTTGGCATCTTTCAATAGGGAGGTTGCATGATCAAAATCTCAAAATGGATGGTGGAGGGTGTGTATGTTAGTTAGGAAAAACCATACACTTTTAGAATGTGTACCTAAAAATTACAATTTAAATTAAGGTAATATATATTATCCTCTTTTTTATAGAATTGAAAAAGTGTATAAATAAAGTAAACATTGAACAACTTTATAAGAATCAAGACTAGAGCCTCAAAATGAGCTAACCTAGCCCATACGTGCTCAGGCTTAGAACTTATTTTGACAATTTTCTAAAGCATGGTATGAAAGCCTTGATAGATTTTTTTTTTTTTTTTTTAAATTATATTTTAATTAAACTTAAAAGGACAAACAAAAAATAACCAAAATCCAATTTGCATGACACAAGAGATTAAATTAAAATGTTCTAAAGTCTAAATTGGACAATACATTTAAAAATACAAATAAAAACATAAATTTTGTAAATTCTAAATTACAAATACAAAAGGTAAATATTTCTTTATCCTTGTTTTAGGTTTAAACATAGAGAGGAAGCTATGTTTTACCGTTTAGTCTTTTTAGGAAATTGGAAAAAATGGAAGGCTTGTTGACTAGCATGAGTCCAAACGGGTTGGGTTTCTCTCCCCATCCTTTTCTCATTATCCCTCATCATCTTTAAATCATATCCATCCAATCAATCACAATACTACTTTAACCTCTCTCTCCTCTTCCCAATCCACAGCCCAGATGGGGCCAATGAGAAAAAAAAAGAAACAAGATTATGAGAAAATCCTCTCCCGAGTCAAAACATGTTGTGTACAGGCTTATACAAAACATGCTGAAAAAAATCCTTTAATTGAAGGATATGTAGTGCTTGTTTGAGTTGACATTAGAAAAACATGTTCAAACAAGTCGAGATAAAATTCCTCTCACACACTTATTTCGTAAACTATAAATCACGTTGAAAAAGTAGCTTCTACAGTTAACTAAACGAGCACATAATATTAGCATTGGAATGCCCCAAATAATTAATCAACACGTTCGAAGAGAGAATAAGTCTCATGAGTGATCATCACACAATTTCCCACATGCGTATTGTAATTTGAAGCATTGGCTTTATAGAGAGAGTATGAAACAAATCACTACTAGTTGGACCAATTTTTAATGGCCGAACATCATCTTTATTGACAATTATATTACACATGATGAGCAGGATTCAAAAACCAAAGACAAAACAAAACGCATACAGAAATGGGATTCCTATGATGGGATTGGAAAGAACCCAAACAAGTGTGTCATTATGATTCCGAGGATGATGATTGTTGTTTTGTGCTTGTGGCCTCCTCCTCACTGCTTCACTTTCAAATTCCTCACAACTCACTCTGCTTCTTCTTCCTCCTCCTTTCCACATAAAGCACTCAAACATCTTCCATGCCATCCTCATTGGTACCACTTCTTCTTGGTATTCTCTTCCCCCTCTTCCTTGTTCTTCTATACGCTCCCTCACTTCGCTCCTATATATACAAGTGAATCGTTTTATAAACGATTTAATTATTGTTCCTATCCATAAGAGACATTAATAGTCTGTGTGAAATTTTGATTATCATTTTCCATTTTCACTCTCATATTGATTATTGGTTAGTCTCACCACATTAGTTATCCACTCATTCACTTACACTTCATAAATAAGAGTGTTTTTGGAAAATAAGAGTGCTTTTGGAAAATAAGTTACTCCGTTCGATCCTAATTATAAAACCTAGTTGATTTTTTTAGAGAGATTAAGGAAGCTAATTAAATTACTTTCGAGTATTTTTATTTTTATTTTTTTCTCAAAATAAAATAGTTTAACTAATAAACTAATATATATAATCTAAAAATACACCTCATATTAAATGATTAAGTAACTTATTTAGCTTCCTTAATCTCTTTAAAAAAAGTCAACTAAGTTTTATAATTAGGACTGGAGGTAGTAACTTATTTTCCAAAAACACTCTTATTTATGAAGTGTAAGTGAATGAGTGGATAACTAATGTGGTGAGACTAACCAATAATCAATATGAGAGTGAAAATAGAAAATAAAAATAAAAATTTCACATAGACTATTAATGTCTCTTATGGATAGGAACAATAATTAAATCGTTTATAAAACGATTCACTTGTATATATAGGAGCGAAGTGAGGGAGCGTATAGAAGAACAAGGAAGAGGGGGAAGAGAATACCAAGAAGAAGTGGTACCAATGAGGATGGCATGGAAGATGTTTGAGTGCTTTATGTGGAAAGGAGGAGGAAGAAGAAGCAGAGTGAGTTGTGAGGAATTTGAAAGTGAAGCAGTGAGGAGGAGGCCACAGGCACAAAACAACAATCATCATCATCGAAATCATAATGACACACTTGTTGACCACAATTTCACATGTATATTCATAGCATGAATCTATGTGTGTATGTACTCACATTTATATAGTTTCATTTGAACAAATTTTAGACAATGATTCAATGAATTTAATTGTTTTAATCATTATCCAATCACTTTTTCTTGGGCCAACATAGCAATCCCATCCCTTTGAATGATCTACATTTATTTTTTTACCAAAAATATTTTTTAAATATCGTTATGCCATCCTCATCGGCAAGGGCGGAGCCAGGAATGGAAATTAGGAGGGGCGACAATTACAGAATAAAACCCAGTAGAGTCAGCATTTGAAATTAGAGGACGAGAATTACAAAATTGGACCCAAGATTTTAGAAAATTATGCTTTAGCCTCATAAATGTTTCAATATTTTCATTTTAGTCCCTTTATGAGACTTTTAAATAGGGACTAAAGTGAAAAGATTAAAATTTTTGTGAGGCTAAAGCATAATTTCCAGAAAATTTGGGTTCAATTATATAATTTTAGGGGCGGGGCCACCCCTAGCCCCCCCCTAAATCCACCCCTGCTCACCGGCCAGCACCGCTTCCTCCTAGTATTCTCTTCTCCCTCTTCCTCATTCTTTTATATGTTCTGTCACTTTGCACTTATATATACAAGCGAATCGTTTTATGAAGGGTCTATTCATTGTTCCTATCCATAAGAGACATTAATAATATGTGTGAAATTTTTATTATCATTTTCCATTTTCACTCCCATATTGAGTATTGGTTAGTCTTGCCGCGTTGATTATCCACTCATTCACTTTCTCTTTATAAATAAGAGTGTTTTTAGAAAGTAAGTTACATTCCACGAACATGTTTCACCACAATTTAACATGTATGTTCATACTTCATAGTATGAATCCATTCACTTTTTCTTGGGCCAACATATAGCAATCCCATCCCTTTGAATGATCTAAATTTATATTTTACTAAAAATAAATTTTAAATATATTTACGCTATTTTAATTAATTAAAATAATTAAACTTCACTAAAAATTGCCAACATTTTCTCCAACGTCGGATATGTACAGCGTAGTATTATTATTATTTTCTTAAAAAAATTACAATGGGTGAAAAGAAAAGCTGATAGGAAAAAAATATAATTATTGAATGAGATTACGGGCTTTTGATTTCTATTTTTAAAATAATAAAATTTAAAAACAAAATAAAAAGTATAAAATAACAATAGAATGAAATGGAGGGACTTTTAGACAAAAGCCTTATTAATGGCTTCATGGCGTCGCTTAGCATCTTTGAATAGGGGGGTTGCATGATCAAAATCCCAAAGTGGATGTTGGAGGGTGCGAGTTAATTAGGAAAAAAACCATACACTTTTAGAATATGAACCTAAAAATTACAATTTAAATTTAGGTAATATATATTATCCTCTTTTTTTATTGAATTGAAAAACTGTTCAAAATGAAGTAAACACTGAACAACTTTATCATAATCAAAATTAAAGCTTCAAAAAAAATTCGCATTATCATAATATATATTTTAATTAAACTTAAAAGGACAAACAAGAAATATCTAAAATCCAATCTGCATGACACAAGAGATCAAATTAAAATGTTCTAAAGTCTAAATTGGATAATACATTTAAAAACAAAAACAAAAACATAAATTTTGTAAATTCTAAATTACAAATACAAAAAGTAAATATTTCTTTATCCTTGTATTCATTATTTTTTAGGGTTAACACACATAGGAGGCTGCGTTTTAGCGTTTAGTCTTTTTAGGAAATTGAAAAAAATGGGAGGCTTGCCGACTAGCATGAGCCCAAACATGTTCTTTACGGCCTTATACGGAACGTGCTGAAAAAAAAAGAAAGAATCATTTAATTCTAAAAATATTTTAATTAAAGGATATGTAATGTCTCGTTTGAATTGACGTTAGAAAAATACGTTCATACAAATCGAGATAAAACTTGTCCCTCATACTTACTTTATAAACCATAAATTACGTTAAAAAAACAACTTCTAAAACTAACTCAAACAGGCATGTAACATCAGCGTTGGAATGCCCCCAAATAATTAATCAATACATTCATGGAGAACAAGTCTCATGAGTCACCATCACACAATTTCTCACATGCATATTGTAATTTGAAGCATTGGCTTTATAGAGAGACTATGAAACAAATTACTACTAGTTGGACCAATTTTTAACGGCCAAACATAATCTATATTGACAATTATATTACACATGATGAGAACGATTCAAAAAACGAAGACAAAACAAAACGCATACAGAAATGGGTTTCCTATGATGATGGGATTGAAAAGAACCCAAACAAGTGTTTCATTATTATTAGGATGATGATGATTGTTGTTTTGTGCCTGTTGCCTTCTCCTTACTGCTTCACTTTCAAACTCCTCACAGCTCACTTTGCTTCTTTTTCTTCCTCCGTTCCACATAAAGCACTCAAACATCTTCCACGCCATCCTCACCAGCACTGGTTCCTCCTAGTCTTCTCTTCCCCCTCTTCCTCGTTCTTCTATATGCTCCATCGCTTCACTCTTATATATACAAGCGAATCGTTTTATAAACAATCTATTCATTATTGTTCTTATCCATAAGAGACATTAATAGTTTGTGTGAAATTTTTATTATTGTTTTCCATTTTCACTCCCATATTGATTATTGGTTAGTCTCACCGCATTGGTTATCCACTTATTCACTTACTCTTCATAAATAAGAGTGTTTTTGGAGAATAAGTTACATTCTAAGAACATATCTGACCACAATTTCACATGTATGTTCATAGTATGAATCTATGCGTGCATGTACTCACATTTATGGAGTTTCATTTTAACCAATTTTAGGCAATGGTTCAATGAATCTAATAGTTTTAATCGTTATCCAATCACTTTTTCTTGTGCCAACATAGCAATCCATCCCTTTGTATGATCTAATTTTAATTTTTATCAAAAATAATTTTTAAATATATATATTTATGCTGCTTTAATTAATTAAAATGATCACTCAAAATCGCTAACATTTTCTCCAACGTTGGATATGTACAGCGTAAACCCAAAATCTAAACTAAAATTAGTTAAATTTAAATTTCGTGTTAGTATACATTATTAGTTCTTATAAATTGATTGAATTTTAATTTTAGTCATTATAATTTCAAATTGTTGATTTTAGTTCTTATAGTTCATAAAATTTAGTCAGACTTTAATGAATAGTCCATATGTTTTTTCATGAGTTTTGGATGTAGTCCCAATATTAGACGAAGGCCTTTTGAAATTATAGTTATACTGTGATCAAAACCAATAATTTGAAACTATAAATGTAACAACTTCCAATTTAGAGGACAATTATTAATTTCTAACTTGATTAAACCATTAATTAAAATGGTTTATACACACAATTAAGTTTTGGATTTTACTAGGCCCATATTTTAAAACTAAATATTGCTTTAGAATTTGCCAAAATATCCAAAGTATATTAGAGCCTTAATGTAGCAATATACAATAATTCCTCATGTACCATAACCGTGGAAGTACATCGTTAGCAAAAGTATTTTAAGCTTCTGAAGCCTTCCCTAATTGACCTACACAAGAACTATCACCTGAAAAATGTTTGTAACCATCAATCCAGCTCGTTATAAATTTTACTATGTGCTCGTGAGGTGCCAAGTGGAACATTATATAACAAAGTACTAGACATATAATTTTACAAATTTCCAAATCAAACAATTCTATATCGTATCATGAATCACATATATATCATGCCAAGCAACAGATTGATACCTTGACAATCCTTGTCACCCCCACCCTTATTTCCGCTGACAGAACCCATGAGCTATAACGTAATAGGTTTAGTATCTATGACAAGACTGCACCAAGCTCTCCAATAATGAGGTATAGCCTGGCCAAAGACTATAAAGCTCATATCGGACCATGGGTTCCCTTTCCTTTAAATATGGAAGGGTGTCACTGTCCTAAGGGCTGACCCTTAACCTGGCCAAAGGAAAAAAGGTGATACCAAGGGCCCTAAAAAATATCGAAGCCATCCACTGTGCACCGAGTGGTGGCATACCACGTGGTATTATATACACAATAACTGCAATCATCACTCCACAACCATCACCGCTCCACATCATCATAACCTTAGCATGTATATATAAGATTCCAAACATAATTTATAAAATAATACATCATTTCAATAATCATTAAGATGACAATATTATCTCAGTTCAAGAAACCATAAGAAATATATTATCCGTAACATATAATATCACTAATCATTCCAAAATAAATCCCACAAGGCAACTTCATTTCCAACATAGTTTTCATAGATTAAAAATCACTCACAAACATCATACAAGCAAGTACAATGAGTGGAAAGTGGTTACCTCTAGTTCTTGACACAAGAAATAAATTTAAGAGATATTATGTCCACTTTAAAAATAAATATATAATTATACGTTAATAGAATTAATGACAATACCGGTTAATATAATAATAATTAATTAATTAAACTATAATTGCCTTATTTTAATTTTTCTTAGAAGAAGTGAAAATTTATCTATTCCTCAATTTATCGTTACAAATCTCCATTTCTTCCTTATCACTACCCTACACAAAATTGCCTTCTAAATACATTGGAGTCATTAAATCAAGTAAAAACCATCTCCTTTATACCGAAAAAGGGCTGGCTGAAAACAGGGCATAAGGATGAAATCAACAAACTCAACAATATAGCTCCCAAACTTGCATATTATACTACCTTTCTCCTATACCTTCCACTTATCCTTCTATTTCAGATTATATACCCAATTAATCAGAGTTTGGGGGTTCACATATTTCACCAAGACAGCACCATCATTCAACCATATGAACTTAGAGAGGTGATTAAGAAGCTTACCTCAAGAATTTAGGTAGTGAACCACAAGATTTTTAGTCGTCTTCTTCCTCTTCCTTCAACTGTTTCCTTCTTCGTTTCCAGCTCCTCTTTTCGGTGTGGACGGAGATATTCAGCGACTTGGTGAATGAAATGAGGAATTAATAGAGATATAATTAGGTGATCAAAGTCGGTTATTACATGGAGATAATCCTAGGACATTAACTTCCCAATTATTATCAATATGCCATTAATCCCAATTCCAATTGTTGTGTTGTTCGAAACTGAACGGACATGCAGGGGTTCAATAAATGCAATCCGACTTATTGAGGAATGGAAGAGAATGAGGATTAACAATTATTAAAGGGAATGGCGGTGGCTTTGTTAACAAGTCCAAAAGAATAAGAGAATGTGGTGTATCTTTGACTAAAATTGAGAAAAAGCAAGGGTGAGGTGGCGGCATCTTTGACATATGGAAGAAGATATGTGAGGATGGAATATCAGGGGAACCTGCAAAAACATGATCTAAACACTCTGATGCTTAAGTTAGTTTCTATGAATCATCAAAACATAATTAACAACATCAAACTGAGATTACTTACGTTCATTGGGATTTACTATTCCCAATTCTCTTCGGATAAAGGTGAATTGTTCTTTAGCCAGTAGCTTGGTGAAGATGTCTACCAGTTGCAAGTGCGTGGGTATGAACATCACTTTGACATATTTCTTTTGCACGTGATCTCTGATAAAGTGATGTCTCACATCAATGTGTTTGGTCCTTGTGTGTTGAACAGGATTCTTCGCCAAGCTGATTGTACTTGTGTTGTCACACAGGATTGGAATTTCTTTCAAGTGGACTCCCAAGTCAGATAATTGTTGTTTTAGCCACAAAACTTGTGCACAACAGCTTGACACGACAACATATTCTGCTTCGGTGGATGAGACAGCTACGGTGGTTTGCTTCTTACTAAACCATGATACGAGTGAGCCACCAAAGAATTCGCATTGTCCACTTATGCTTTTTCTGTCTGTCTTGTATCCGACGTGATCAGCATCCGAATATGCAACAAAAAATTCTTGTTGACCTTTTGGGAACCAAAGACCCAATTCCTTCGTATCTGAGAGATATCGAAAGATTCTCTTAACATGTTCTGCGTGTGATTCCTTGGGTGCTGATTGAAATCGTGCGCACATTCCCACACTAAATTGAATATCCGGCCGACTGACAGTCAAGTAGAGCAAAGACCCGATTATCCCTCTATATTTTGTTATATTGAAGTCTTTCCCTTTTTCTTCATCCGCATCCAATGAGGCTGTTGAGCTCATTGGAGTGTCTGCACCATTACAGTGCTCCAATCCAAACTTCTTGATCAAATCTCGAAGATATTTTGTTTGTGATAATAATATCCCATCTTTTCGTTGCTTGATTTGCAATCCGAGAAAATAGTTAAGCTCTCCCATCATAGACATCTCGAATTCTCCCTGCATTTTCTTGGAAAATTCCTCACAGAGGGAATCATTAGTAGCACCAAATACAATATCGTCTATGTATATTTGCACAACTAAAAGTTCATTAAGCTTATTAGTTTTGATAAAAAGCGTTGTGTCTGCTTTCCCCCTAACAAAGCCTTGATCTAAAAGAAATTTACTTAGGCGTTCATACCAAGCTCTGGGAGCTTGTTTAAGACCATATAATGCTTTCTTTAGACGATAGACATGATCCGGATGATGTTCATTCTCAAAGCCAAGAGGCTATTCGACATACACTTCCTCCTGAATAAATCCATTTAGAAAAGCGCTCTTTACATCCATTTGATAAAGTTTGAATCCTTTGATACACACAAAGGCTAAGAGTACACGTATTGCTTCTAATCTAGCCACTGGAGCAAACATTTCCTCATAATCAATACCTTCTTCCTGATTATAGCCCTTGGAGACCAGTCTAGCCTTGTTACCGATTATGATTGCGGATTCATCTTGTTTATTTTTGAATACCCATTTGGAGCCAATAATCGGATGGTCTTTAGGCCTAGGTACCAAATCTCAAACTTGATTTCTATCAAATTGATGTAACTCCTCTTGCATTGCTAACACCCAATCATTGTCTGATAGGGCTTCGTCAATTTTTGAGGGTTCAATATGGGAGATAAAAGCAGAAAAGGTAACTTCATTTAAAGTACTTCTTCTCGTCCTCGCTCTTTGATTAACATCACATATCACTTGGTCCAATGGATGATTCCTAATGAACTTCCAAGCTCTAGGTTGAGATTGATCAGGATTTTCTAAATTGTTTTGAGGATCAGTTTCGAAAACGTCTTCAGGATTTTCAATAGAGGCAGGGGTAGTTTTCGAAAAGAATTGATTTTTGAACACATTTTCTTCATCATCATCCATCAGAGGTTCATCTAATTTAGATTTACAGAACACAACATGTATTGATTCTTCAACCACACGAGTACGTTTGTTAAAAACTCTATATGCCTTACTTCTATTTGAATACCCAAGAAAAATATCTTCGTCGGATTTGGGATCGAGTTTACCCAGGTTATCCTTACCATTGTTATGTATGAAGCACTTACAGCCAAAGATGTGGAGGTGAGCCAAATTCGGTTTCCTTCCTTTGTAGAGTTTGTAAGGAGTATTGTTGAGTTTCTTTCGAGATACGCTCGATTGGCGATGTAGCTTCTTTGTGCTCATTGCGTACGCCCAAAAACTTGTGAAGTTTGATTTTCATTCAACATTGAACGGGCCATCTCAGTTAGTACACGGTTCTTCCTTTCGACCACACCATTCTGTTGTGGTGTTCTTGGAGCTGAGAAATTGTGATCAATCCCGTAAGCATCACAGAATTCTCCGAACGCTTGATTCTCGAATTCACCTCCATGATCCGTTCGGATGGTCCGTAATACAAATACCTTTCTCGTTTTGCACCTTATTGGCAAACACAACAAACAGATCAAATGTTTCATCTTTAGAAGATAAAAAAAATTGTCCAAGTAAAACGCGAGAAATCATCAACAATGACCAGAGTATATAGATTCCCACCAAGACTCCTTACTCTTAAGGGCCCAACTAAATCCATGTGAAGTAGTTGAAGTGGCTGATTTGTCGAGATTTCGGGTTTGTTTTTAAAAGATGATTTAGTTTGTTTACCTCTTTGGCATGAGTCACAAATCATATCGTTTTTAAATTGAAGTTTGGGTAAACCAATCACTAAATATTTTCTTAACAGCTTATCAAGTTGATACATGTTGGCATGAGCCAAACGCTTATGCCATAGCCAACTTTCATTTAAGTTGCTAACAAAACACTTTTCAGAATTCATTTTTGGTAGATCCAAGGTATAACAATTTCCTTCATGAGGAGCTTTGAATAATGCCTTTAGTTTACCTTTATCAATTGGGAGATCATCTTTGTTGACAATGAGACATTCTTCTGAATCAAAGATAATCCAATTATTCTTGTCAGCACTTTGACTTACACTTAGAAGATTATGGCAGAGACCTTCCACAAGATATACGTCTTTAATCTGTGATCCATCGTTTGTTCCGATTTCACCAATGCCAGTAATTTTTCCAGATTGATTTCCTCCAAAGGTGACTCTGCCTCCATCTTTTTATCTCATAGCAACAAACTTCTCTGTATCTCCCGTCATGTGTCTGGAGCATCCACTGTCGATATACCACTTGTTGATTCTTGATGCTCTCAAACACACCTGCAAGACCAGAAGAAATCAAGCCTTAGGTACCCATGTTTTCTTGGGTCCTTTGAGGTTAGTCTTGGCCTTAGGAACGTAGGTTCCCCTAGGCACCCATCGATAATTACCAACCGGCTTATCCCTTCTATCCTTTTTATGAAAACACGATGAAGTACTATGTCCCTTTCGGTTGCAATAATTGCAATGTGCAAATGGGTTTGAAAAGTGGACTTTGTTTTTTCGAAAATAATTCAAGTAGGATTTTCCACCAGTTTTCTTCTTCCCTTTCTGTTTATCAAAGATAAGATTATATCCTATTCCTAAACGATCATTCGTAAATCTTTGTGCTTTCAAAATTACGTTGAGCATTTCATTACCCTTAGTGAATTTCTCAAGTGATTTTGTAAGGTATGAATTTCTTTTCTCCAAATCCAAACAATCGTCACAGATAAGATTTTCACAAGTAAGATTTTCTACTCGTAATTTAAGAGTCATATTTTCCCTTTTTAAGGATATGCACTCGTCCATAAGTTTTTCAAATTCAGATTGTATCTCATTATATTCATTAAATAATTCATCATAGGTTACCTCATTGCCGTTCTCAGTTTGCTCTTCTTCTTCTGCCATGAGACAGACATTGGCAATCTCTCTCTCTTCTTCGCTTTCATCACCTGAGGAGTCATCTCCCCAGATTCCTGACACATAGGCCTTCTTCTTAAACTGATAAGACCTCTTCTTCTTTTCTTTCTCACTATCTTTCAGTTGAGGGCATTCTGACTTGTAGTGACCAGGCTTCCCACATTCGTAACAGATGATTTGATCCTTGTCTCTAATTCTCCCCTGTTACTGGAGTCCCCTTTTTGGAATCTATTTCTGAACCCACGATCTTTTCTGTAGAATTTTTGAATCTTTGTACAAACATGGCCATCTCGTCATCATCTTCATCATCCTCGTCTTTTTCTTCTTTCTCCTTCACGACGTTAAGAGCAATTCCCTTATTTCGCTCTTGTTGACATCATCCGAGTCCTTTTTGAATCTCGGTTGCTTTCATATTCGACAGACTTCCAAATAAGGCGAATCGAGGCCATAGATTCTCCTCGAGCCTCCTCTATTGCGTGACTTTAGCTTCCCAATCTTTTGTCGAACATTGAGAATCTTCCGACTTGAGGACCTTGATCGTATATTTTACCCAAGGCCGCCAACCGATTTGTTAAATGAGTGTATCGACTTGGAACTCGGTAATGGTTTCTCCTGACTTCATTCGTAGTAAGTCATACTCGGTGGTCAGAGTATTAATACGATTCTCCTTAATGCCGGAAGTACCTTCATATGCAATTTCTAGAGCCTTCCACATTTCCTTCGGGGTTGACAGATTACGTATTCGAAAGTACTCCTTTTGACTAAGAGCACTTTGAAGCATCGAATAGCCTTCTTGTTGAGAGTGATGTTCTTCTTATCATTCTCATTGAATTCAGCCTCTGTCTTTGGAACAAAGAAATTCCTCCTTCGATTTTCACAGGTACATAGTCTCTAGTTTCTATCACTCTCCAGAGACCGTATTCAGTAGCCAACACGAACACTCTAAATTTTGCTTTCCAAAAGGAATAGTATTCGCCGTTGAATCCTGGGAGTCGGTTGATTGAAGCACCATCAGGTAATATTCCTTCCATGATCTTTCTCGGGATGTTAAGCCCAACTGAGAAACCAGGCTCTGATACCAAATGAGGATGGAATATCACCTAGAGGGGGGTGAATAGGTGATCTTTAAAAAATTAAAGTTTTCTCTCGTGAATAAACGAAATAGAGACCAATAAGATAAAAGAACACAAGACAATTTATACTGGTTCGGTCCAACATTCTGACCTACGTCCAGTCCCCAGAACTCCTGGGATTTTACTATTTCTCAAGAACAATTACACTTACTGTAAACGAAGGATGGTCCTCTCGCTCTCGGACTCCACTCCCCCTTACAAGTTGTAATTAATACACCCACTCTTAAGGTTCCACAACCTTAAGATACAATTGAAAATGAAATAGTTGGTTAAGAAACTCCTCACCGAGTAGATGAAATATTGAACACCGAAGCGTAATTAATGAAATAGTTGTAACAATGAATAACAATAACAAAAATTAATTATGCAGCAATTCGGTAGATAGCGGAATTGAATGTGAACATCTTTTATAGCCTTCGCCATTAATGCCGTTTGAGGAGTTTGCAAACTAGCCGTTGAGACTCTTTTTAATTTTCGTTAGACACAAATCACTCCGTTTTGTAAATGATCGAACGTTGAATCATTAAATGCGCTCTTTGTTAATGTATCGACTAGAAAGTAGTTCGAGAATTAGCTGGAATAGGTAAGCCTTGAAGGACTACTTTGTCTCGCCACAAAATCTAATTCCGATTGTTGCTCTGCTTTTCTGGACGAGTATTTAATGCGTTTGCCACGTCGGACTACTCTTTGTTCAAATTCACAAATCAACGTAATTAATCACCCGTAACTTGATCAAGAAGATGTTTAGATGTCATAAAAACAGATTTGAATATTATTAACAACAATTAAATAATAACCCAAAGAGTTTCGATGACATCAAACATGTGTGAGACATGTTGCAAAACCGAAAGTGTATTCTCGAGAATTGTTCAACTGGCTCTCGAGAATAGTATGAAGAAGATGAAGTTCAAGAGATAATGATTCTACAGTACTCGAGAATTATATTTCAATTCTCAAGAATTGAATCGCTAGCAAACAGATAAGAAATAGTAATTAACATGCATACTCGAGAATCATTTATGCATTCTCGAGAATTGGATGATTGTTGAACCAGGGGTATTCTCGAGAGTCATTTCTTTGTTCTCGAGAATTACTGAGAGAACTACGAGAGCCAATTTCTGTTCAAGAGAGTTCATGTTTCTGAACTTTTCAAAGATAAAGTTGTTATCATCAAAACATACTTGGAGCTAACATTGCTATGCAAATTCTTCTGTGCAACAATTCTCGAGAATCAGTATTCGGTTCTCAAGAATAAGCCAAACATTCTTCACATTATTTGTTTCTCGAATCTGTACGTATTCTCGAGTATAAAAGTTTGCTTCTCGAAAACTTTTAGTCATGTGAATATGCAAGTTTACAATGCTCCATTCTCGAGAATTCAATTCTTATTCTCGAGAGCTAGAGTTATAAGGAATTGATAGAACATTCATTTTATGTTTGTTAGGTATTCTCGAGAGCCAATTTCTGTTCAAGAGAATTCATGTCTCTGAACTTTTCAAAGATAAGGTTGTTATCATCAAAACATACTTGGAGCTAACAATATGTGTCTAATTTAATTGATTGGCAGGGTGGAAAAAAGCATAGTGCTATCCGAATTTTTTTTTTTTTTAGAGTAATAGGACGTGGAATTATAGAAGTGTGTATATGTATGTTTCGACTTAATATAGGAAGGATGTCGACACCATGATATTCCCATTTGTTCCACAACAAAATTTTTGCTTGCAACTTGGTTCAATACTTATTTAGTTGCAAATATTGAATAAATGTTAATTCTTTTTATCTCATGTTGTGCCAACATATGTCCCAAAATTTTTGGTTTTGACGAAATCGGGTAATTCGGGTAAAATATTGACTCTTGTCAAAATTTCATTATTTCATTTCTCCACTTACACATACTTCATACATGAAATTTTTCAGGGAGAGTTGGGGATATCACAATAAAGATCAGAACAAAAATTTGATTAAATTGTAAGGATCAACAATGATATTAATCATTAAATTTAAAATACTCAAAATTAATTATTTTAAATAAATAATTCATCTTTCATCAAGATTCTTTTTTAGGCTTAATATTGAGTTTGCTTTGATGCTTATATTTCCTAAAGATTCTAATTCGAATAAGATATAACATCGTATCCTTACCTTAATTTTTCAATATATAAAATCAATTTTTGTTGGAATATTTTAAAACGAAGAGATGTGGGTTTTGTAAACCACCCTCTTATAAACTAAGAAATTTTTATGAAGAGTTGTGTATGGAGCTATAACATTAAAAGTTACTAATGTCATATCTCTTATAATCAAAGGTTTTTGGTGAAATGTTATGTTTTTTTTTATAAAGAAAAACCTACATACCATAAAGGTATAACTATTTGTAGAAAATGTTATTTAAGTTATGTTGATTTATGAGGGTTCATGAATAGTACACAATGTTATGACTTTTAATTGAAGATATGCTGCTTAAAGAGGCATGACCTCAAGTTATTAGTTTTCGCCTATAAATACCTACCACCATCATCCATTGGACATACAACAAATTGACTAAAACATTACAACACACCACACAATAACAAGATCAAACTCGTTGTTTTTGTCTTTGAGCACAAATAGAGATAAAATCAAATTATCACCTTATAAAAGTCATTATCATTGTCTTGGTTTGAGTTTTGAGATTGCAATTCATACTCAAGAGTCTTCAGTATATCTGATAGGAAATTTGTCCATCAATTCAAAGTGCATATAATAAGATAGGAATATGTGGGGTAAATAAGCTCAAAAGAAAAGTATTGCCCATACCTTTAAGACATTTTGCACTACTTTCTTTTTCATCTCTTCTTATTGTTCTTTTTAGAGATTCAGTCCCTCTAACAATTTCATCGATACTTTAAAAAAAAAAATTTTTCAATTTGATTAGTCCATATCACATAAGGTTATTCTATGCCATAGCTTAAAAAAGTTAGAAGTGAAATTACACTCACAACCTCCTATTTGGCAAAATAATTTGTATACTGCTAGGTCATAGAGCTATTGATTCATCACATAATGTTTTTTAATCTTAAGCTCCATATGATGAAATATAAGTTTATTTTTAACTCATTCGGGGATTCTACTCTGTTAGTTCTCGTGTTTTGATAATAACAAATACTAAGGTTTTGATTCAGCAATTGTTGCCCAAGTAAGAAGTATATTCTAGTAGGAGTCTATCTATACTCGAGCATACTCAATCTAACAGTGGGTTAAGTGTTTTACAGAAACTTACTCAAGCATCAGATAAGTAATGCTCGAGTAGGGCATTCTTTATGCCCGAGCATGGTCGAGCTAGAAAGAAGAATACTCTCTGTCAAGCTACTACTCGAGCAGCAGGTAAGTAATGCTCAAGCATGTTGCTCGAGTAGAGTAAATCAATACTTGAAGCACTATCGCCAAAGCAACATTCTTTCTCTCTGTTTGACTGATTCTTGAGCAAGTTTCTATGCTGCCTGAGCATGGTTCTTGAGCAGAACTATCAGCCTACTCGAGCAGTCACAATCCTCCATCTTAAATGCTCTCTGTCTAAGGTATACTCGAGCAAAGTCTAAGGGTTGCTCAAGCATACTTCTCGAGCATAGTAAATTTGGTGCTCGAGCATACATATTTCTTTTCATTGTTTCTTCTCTGTTTGACTAATGCTCAAGAAAGTTCTCAGGTCTACTCGAGCAGTCTACTCAAGCATAACATAAATGCTACTCGAGTACTACATCAAACACTTCTATTTAAATCTGTATCAGTAAGGAATTCGATGTTACTCGGGCAATAGAAATTCAATGTCGAGCATGGTGCTCGAACATGAGCTAGATATTGCTCGAGCATGGGTGACTTTCATTTCTGCAAAAGCAATTTACACATGTCTGCTCAAGCAACCAAGACCATCTACTCGAGCATGGTTCATCGTCTATCAGAACGCACAGTAATCATGAAATCATGAATAAATTAATTTGAGTTATCATTCTTATCTATATTTAAATCTCATTTATATTATTTCTAATCATCTCTATGAGTGATTTACAGTGGATTAATCTTGTTTAAATTGAGATTAGGCAAAAAGTTGTTCGTCGTGTTAGTAGCATTAAATGCGTCTCAAAAACAGAGCCAACATTCGGAACTAAATCTCGTGACAGACGAAAACATTTCCTTCGTGGCATACTTACTCCGGCTATCATTCTGAGTCACCCTCTGCACAAGTACAATCGACGGTGAATGCATTTAATGAAGCAACATTCAAATATGCTCAACGGAAATCAACTATGCCTAATGGAATTACGAAGAGACTCAACGGCTAGTTTACAAAGCTTCACAACGGCATTAATAGACGATTGGTATAAATGCTTACCACATTCAATTCCACCTATCTACCAAAACTCTACGCAATCAATTTGTCTCAACTACTACTTAATGTTTCATTAAACTCTCTTAATATCTTCGGATATTTTCTTGTACTTCAATGTTCATCAATTATCTACTTAGTGAGGAGTTAAACACTTATTTGATTTTCTGTTTAAATCTTAAGGTTGTGGAACCTTAAGTGTGGGTGTACGATTTTGTAAGGGGGAGTGAATCTTAGTGTGTTAGGATCATCTCAAGTACAGAGTGTGTAATTATAACCATTTGTGGATTAGTGAAATACCCAAAGTGTTTGGGGACTGGACGTAGGTCGAGGAGTTAGACCGAACCAGTATAATTTGTCGTGTTTCTTTGTCTCTTTATCTCTTCTGTGTATCCATTCTCATTATCCAAAAAAGAATTTCGAAATTGCCTATTCACCTCCCCTCTAGGTGATATTCTATCTTCATACCCATCTTAATATTGCTCCTTTTAAATGTTTTACTTCTTTCCTAAGTAATTATATTACATATTAATTTTATTTCCTATGAACTTGTATATAAAAGAAGCATAGTTTTATGATGTTGTATAACATTTAGGCATGAAAATAGGTCGCACAAGCTAAACTTTGACTAAACAGCCTGAGCTTGTAATGGGAGCAGAAGGCTTGAGTCTAAATGCAAGCTTTTTTTAGGCTCAAGCTTTAGCCTTAACCTTTTAAAAGGCCTCAAATTGTAAGCCTTGAAAGCCATAAATAGGCTTGTACACTTTAAGCCTATCAAAACCTATATAAATGTAGGCTTTTAGTAGACCTTAAAGCATAATTTTTACAAATTGTACCCTTTAAATAAGTTTTTAGAAAACATATTATTAAAATAAAATCTTATTATTATTATTAAAAAATGATTTCACCAACATTCATATCTAATAATATAATAATCCGAAATAAAACATAATTGTTATTAAAGAGAATGGTAAGGATGAAGCTATGAATAGTTAAGGGGATATTCCAAAATATTTTTCCAAAGAATAGTTTAGGGTAGTACTATAATTAACTAAATATAACTTGAAATTAGAATATATATATAAATATATATATATGTTATTTATATGATATAAAAATTCTTTATTTACTTAATATGTAAACATGTTAGGCCTAAAGTTATTTATATGACAAAATAGGTCGACTTATATACACATTTAGGCCTTTAAGTAGACCTTGACCTGACATTTTTAACAAACAGACCATGTCAGACAGTAGGTTGCCTAATAGGGACATGGCTTATTCCCACCTCTAATAACATTATTGTAGTTGTAATACTATGAACATTTTGGGCTGGGGCATGATGGGCTATGAGCCTCGGATGGTCAAAATTTTGAAAAGCCCAATCCCAAAACAACCATTAAGATTTATGTAAGTATTTGATGAAATGACCTCCATTCTAAGATTTATGCAAAGAGTTTTTTTTTTTTTTTTTTATAAAAAATGTAAAGAATTTCTTTAAATTAATGTAAAATATTGCTATACATTTATTAAAGCATCTTCATTTAGGATGGAGAATGAGAAATAAGATTAATTTTTTTTTTTAAAAAAATTACAATGGGTGAAAAGAAAAGCTAATAAGGAAAAATATAATTATTGAATGAGATTATGGGCCTTTGATTTCTATTTTTAAGATAATAATTTTTTAAACAAAATTTAAAATTCTAAAATAACAATGGAATGAAATGGAGGGACTTTTAGACAAAAGCCTTATTAAGCTTGATGGCGTCACTTGGCTTCTTTCAATTGGGAGGTTGCATGATCAAAATCTCAAAGTGGATGGTGGAGGGTGTGTGTGTTAGTTCACAAAAAACCCATAAACTTTTAGAATTTGCACCTAAAAATTACAATTTAAATTTAGGTAACAGATATTATCCTTTTTCTAATAGAATTGAAAAGGCGTTTAAATGGAGTAAATACCGAACAACTTTATCAGAATCAAGACTAGAGCCTCAAAATGAGCTAGCTCATCATGGTCAGGCTTAGAACTTAATTTGACAATTTTCTAAAGCATGGTATGAAAGTCTTGAAATTAAATTTTTGAACCAAAAAAAAAAAAAAATCGCATTAACATAATATGTATTTTAATTAAACTTAAAAGGACAAACAAGAAATATCTAAAGTCCAATTTGCATGACACGAGATCAAATTAAAATGTTCTAAAGTTTAAATTGGATAAGACATTAAAAACATAAATTTTGTAAATTCTAAATTACGAATACAAAAAATAAATATTTCTTCATAGGCTATGTTTTAGTGTTTAGTCTTTTTAGGAAATTGGAAAAATGGGAGGCTTGCCGACTAGCATGAGCCCAAACATGTTCTTTAGGGGCTTATACTAAACGTGCTAAAAAAATCCTTTAATTGAAGGATATGTAGTGCCTGATTGAGTTGGCGTAAGAAAAATATATTCACGTAAATCGAGATAAAACTCATTTCTCATATTTACTTTGTAAACCATAAATTATGTTTAAAAAAATAGCTTCTACAGCTAACTCAAATGTGCACATAATATTAGCATTGGAATGCCCAAAATAATTAATCAACACATTCACGGAGAGAATAAGTGTCATGAGTGACCATCACACCCAAACAAGTGTGTCATTATTATGAGGATGATGATGATGATTAGGATGAGCCGAGCAATTGGGCCACTTTTAGCCCGCCCAAAAAGACCCATAGGGCTTCCTCGTGTCCCGCCCGGTATTGACTTACTTTTTCTTTCTATATTTGCTGTTCAACTTGCGAGTTGTCATGACGGGGTTGCCCCATGGGTTGGCATTTGTAGATGTTGTCTTCATCCTCTCGTAGAGAGAGCAAGCCAAGGTCGTACTATCCGAATGTTATTTCATTAAATTCTCATTGATTTGTTCCTCCACCCCTTGAAAACGGGTACATGCAAATATGGGCGGGTTTCAAATATCGGGTTTCGTTTAATGCTTATATATATATATATATATATATTTAAAAAAATAAACAAGTCAAATGTTTCCCATTTATACCTTCAAGTTATTGAAAAAAAAAAAAGTTAAATGGGTGGGTTATGGGTTAGGGCATGGGCCGCCCGACCACCGAAAAAACTCATAACAAGAGAACCAAACAGAGATTAGATGACAAGATGAAAGAAAAGATGGTGGGTAGATCTGTGATGCTCGACGGCGACGACATGCCGATTGTTGCAGAGATCGATCGCGTCGTTTTCATAAACAGAACCGTTGAATGAGGAAGGAAAAAATGAAGTTGATTGACAGTGGAGCGCTGCAACGCGAGATTGAAAGTGAAGATTGAGAGAGGAAAAAGAAAAGAGAAGGGGCGTGGAGGCGGGGGAATAAGATATAGTGAGATTGAAGGTGAAGAACTGAAGATTGAGACAGGAAAGAGAAAAGAGAAGGGGCGTGGCATAAAAAAACGTGCAACATATGCAATCCTTTTCACTGAACCGACTGACCTGTTAGCGAGATTTAAGGCTTTAAAATTTAAAATTTAAGCGGAAAGAGGTGAAGATATAGTGAGATTTAAAATTTTTAAAATATAATAATTAAAAAAAGTGGCAGGCATAAAAAAAGGTGCAAAGTTTGGCTCAGGAATCGAACTACCGACTGGAAAGCTAATGAATGCAATCCTTACCACTGAACCAATCGTTAATGTAGCAATATATGTTTAAAACTTAATAAATTATAATCTAACTAACATATTTAAAAAATATAAATATTTATGGGGCGGGAATGGGCAGCCCGTGCCCTAACCCGTTCCCCACCCTGTTTAATATATATGGGTACGGGGCGGCCGTGCAGTTCTGGCCCAATCTGGACGGGCTTAAACGGGCCAAAAAGCTACGGGACGCGGGCGGACGGGCGGGCTACGGGTGTTTTGCTCACCCCTAATGATGATTGTTGTTTTGTGCCTGTGGCCTCCTCCTCATTGCTTCAGTTTCAAATTCCTGACAGCTCACTCTGCTTCTTCTTCTTCTTCATCCTTTCCACATAAAGCACTCAAACATCTTCCACGCCATCCTCACCGGCCAGCACCGCTTCCTCCTGGTATTAATCTCTTCTCCCTCTTCCTCGTTCTTCTATATGCTCCGTCACTTCACACTTATACATACAAGCGAATCGTTTTATGAATGGTCTATTCATTGTTCCTATCCATAAGAGGCATTAATAGTCTGTGTGAAATTTTTATTATCATTTTTCATTTTTACTCCTATATTGATTATTGGTTAGTCATACCGCATTGATTATCCACTCATTCACTTACTCTTTCTAAATAAGAGTATTTTTGGAAAATAAGTTACATTCCAACATGTTTCACCACAATTTCACGTGTATGTTCATACTTCATGGTATGAATGCATTCACTTTTTCTTGGGCCAACATAGCAATCCCATCCCTTTGAATGATCTAAATGTATCTAAAAATAAATTTTAAATATATTTATGCTATTTTAATTAATTAAAATAATTAAACTTCACTCAAAATTGCCAACTTTTTCTCCAACGTGAGATATGTACAGTGTAATATTATTATTATTATTATTATAAAATTACAATGGGTGAAAAGAAAAGCTGATAGGAAAAAAAAAATTATTGAATGAGATTATGGGATTTTGATTTCTATTTTTAAACTAATAAGATTTAAAAACAAAATAAAAAGTATAAAATAACAATAGAATGAAATGGAGGGACTTTTAGACAAAAGCCTTATTAATGGCTTCATGGCGTCACTTAGCATCTTTCAATAGGGAGGTTGCATGATCAAAATCCCAAAGTGGATGTTGGAGGGTGTGAGAGTTAATTAGGAAAAAAACCATACACTTTTAGAATATGTACCTAAAAATTACAATTTAAATTTAGGTAATATATATTATCCTCTTTTTTTATTGAATTGAAAAACTGTTCAAAGTGAAGTAAACACTGAAAAACTTTATCATAATCAAAATTAAAGCTTCAAAATGAGCTAGCCTAGCCCATACGTGCTCGGGCTTAGAACTTATTTTGATAGTAATTTTTTTTTAAAAAAAAATCGCATTATCATAATATATATTTTAATTAAACTTAAAAGGACAAACAAGAAATATCTAAAATCCAATCTGCATGACACAAGAGATCAAATTAAAATGTTCTCAAGTCTAAATTGGATAATACATTTAAAAACAAAAACATAAATTTTGTAAATTCTAAATTACAAATAAAAAAAGTAAATATTTCTTTATCCTTTTATTCATTATTTTTTAGGGTTAAACACACAGAGAGGAGGCTACGTTTTAGCGTTTAGTCATTTTAGGAAATTGGAAAAAATGGGAGGCTTGCCGACTAGCATGAGCCCAAACATGTTCTTTACGGCCTTATACAGAACATGCTGAAAAAAAGAAAGAATCATTTAATGCTGAAAATATTTTAATTAAAGGATATGTAATGCCTATTTGAGTTGGCGTAAAAAAAACATGTTCACGTAAGGTAGGATAAAACCTATTTCTTGTATTTATTTTATACACCGTAAATTACATTGAAAAAGTAACTTTTACGGCTAACTCAAATGCGCACGTTGGAATGCCCAAATAATTAATCAACATAGTCATGGAGAAAATAGGTCTCAAATGCATGGAACATTGGCTCTATAGAGAGAGTATGAAACAAATCAATACTTTTGACCAATTTTTAACGGCCAAACATAATCTTTATTGACAATTATAGTACACATGATGAGCAGGATTCAAAAACCATAGACAAAACAAGACGCACACAGAAATGGGATTCCTATGATAATGGGATTGGAAAGAACCCAAACAAGTGTGTCATTATGACTCCGATGATGATGATTGTTGTTTTGTGCCTGTGGCCTCCTCCTCACTGCTTCACTTTCAAATTCCTCACAGCTCACTTTGCTTCTTCTTCCTCCTCCTTTCCACGTAAAGCACTCAAACATCTTCCACGCCATCCTCACCGGTACCGCTTCCTCCTGGTATTCTCTTCCCCATCTTCCTTGTTCTTCTATACGCTCCCTCGCTTCGCTCCTATACATTACAAGTCAATCGTTTTATAAACGATTTAATCATTGTTCCTATCCATAAGAGACATTAATAGTATGTGTGAAATTTCTATTATCATTTTCCATTTTCACTCCCATATTGATTATTGGTTAGTCTCGCCACATTGGTTACCCACTCATTCACTTCCTCTTTATAAATAAGAGTGTTTTTGGAAAACACGTTACATTCTAAGAACATATTTCACTACAATTTCACATGTATGTTCAATGAATCTAATAGTTTTAATCATTATCCAATCACTTTTTCTTGGGTCAACATGGCCCCATCCCTTTGAATGATATAAATTTATTTTTTCACCAAAAATAATTTTTAAATATATTTATGCTATTTTAATTAATTCAAATAATTAAACTTCACTTAAAATCGCCAGCATTTTCTCCAACGTCGGATATGTACAACGTAAACCCAAAATCTAAACTAAAATAAGTTAAATTTAAATTTTGTGTTAATACATTATTAGTTCTTATAAATTGATTGAATTTTAATCTTAGTCATTATAGTTTCAAATTATTGATTTTGGTTCTTATAGTTTCATAAGAATTTAGTTTGACTTTAATGAATAGTCCATATGTTTTTTTCATGAGTTTTAGATCTAGTCCCTATATTAAAACTCGACTAAGCCCTTCGAAATTATAGTCATACATATACAGTGATCAAAATCAATAATTTGAAACTATAAAAACTAAAATGAAAATTTGATTAAATTGTAAGAATCAACAATGATATTAATTCTTAAATTTAAAATACCCAAAATTAATTATTTTAAATAATTAATTCATCTTTCGTCAAGATTCTTTTTTAGGCTTGATATTGAGTTTGCTTTTATGCTTATCTTTCCTAAAGATTCCAATTCTGAATAAGAGATAACTCATATCCTTACCTTAATTTTTCAAAATATAAAATCAATTTTTATTGGAATATCTTAAAATGAAGAGATGTGATTTTTGTAAATCATGTTCTTATAAATTAAGAAATTTTTATATTGAGATGTGTATAGAGTTATAACACTAAAAGTTACTAATGTCATGTCTCTTTTATTCTTAAAGACACACATGAAAAGTATAATCAAAGGTTATTGGTGAAATGTTATGTTAGTTTTTTTATAAAGAAAATCCTACATATCATAAAGGTAATAACTCTTCATAGAAAAATTTATTTAAGTTATTTTGGTTTATGAGGGTTCATAAATTTTACACAATGTTATGACTTTTAATTGAAGATGTCTTTGAAAGAGACATGACTTCAAGTTATTACTTCTCGCCTACAAATACCTATCACCATCATCCGTTGGACATACAACAAATGGACTAAAACATTACAACACACCACAAGATCAAACTCGTTGCTTTTGTCTTTCAATGCACACAGGTTGCATGATCAAAATCCCAAAGTGGATGTTGGAGGGTGTGTGTGTTAATTAGGAAAAAAAAACCATACACTTTTAGAATATGTACCTAAAAATTATAATTTAAATTTAGGTAATATATATTATCCTCTTTTTTATTGAATTGAAAAACTGTTCAAAAAGAAGTAAACACTGAACAACTTTATCATAATCAAAATTAAAGCTTCAAAATGAGCTAGCCTAGCCCATACGTGCTCGGGCTTAAAACTTATTTTGATAGTAATTTTTTTTAAAAAAAAAAAAAAATTCGCATTATCATAATACATATTTTAATTAAACTTAAAAGGACAAACTAGAAATATCTAAAATCCAATCTACATGACACAAGAGATCAAAAAAATGTTCTAAAGTCTAAATTGGATAATACATTTAAAAACAAAAACAAAAACATAAATTTTGTAAATTCTAAATTACAAATACAAAAAGTTATTTCTTTATCCTTGTATTCATTATTTTTCAGGGTTAAACACACAAAGAGGAGGCTACGTTTTAGCGTTTAGTCTTTTTAACTAGTCAATGCTGAAAAAAGATAAATCTTTTTTAATTAAAGCACTAAGAAAAGATAAGTCTATTCCGATTAAAACTTGGTTCTTTAGCTTTAACAAGTAGTTTGATCGGTCTTGATTTGTACTGCTGGCTCTAACTATAATTGGATTCTTGCCGAGCTTCACCAACTTCAATTGAATTCCTTTAATTAATGTTGAACTCATAAAGCTTCGAATCTTTTTGCTTTTCTATAATATTTGAATCTTCAAGCTGATGGTCCACAATCTTTTATTTTATGCCATAACTTAAAAAAAGTTATAAGGGAAATTACACTCGCAACCCCCTATTTGGCAAGAGAATTTGTATTCTGCTAGGTTATAGTGCTATTGATTCATCACATGATGTTTTTTAATCTTGAGCTCACTGTACTTGTCATATGATGAAATATGAGTTTATTTTTAATTCATACGGGAGAGTCTACTCATCTTAAGTAAACGTTTGAATTAACTTTAGGATAATAATTTTTACGATTTATGAGATAAGTATGTGAGAGGAGTTTTATCTTAACTTGCGGAAAAAAAGCTTCTTAAACTATAGTTTTACAAGGCTTTTGTATACGAGTATGAGTCACCATTTGAATTTTGTTTGAATTAATTCTAAACAACTGAATTATAGTTTTTGGAGTTGGTCCTTTTAAAATGTTTTACTTTTTTCCTAAGTAATTACATTACATATTAATTTTATTTCCTACAAATTTGTATATAAAAGGAATATAATTTTATGATGCTGTATAACATTATTGTAGTTGTAATGTTGTAAATTTGTAATATTATGAACATTTTGGGGCCGGGGCATGATGGGCTTATGGGCCTGGGATTGTCAAAATTTTGAAGAGCCCAATCCCAAAGCAGCCATCAAGATTTATGTAAGTATTTAATGAAATGACGTCCATTCTAAGATTTATATAAAGATTTTCTTTTTTTGTATAAAAAAATATAAATAAATTTTTTAATTAATGTAAAATATTGCTATACATTTATTAAAGCATCTTCATTTAGGATGGAGAATAAGAAATAAGATTATGATTATTATTATTAAAAAATACAATGGGTGAAAAGAAAAGATGATAAGAAAAAATATAATTATTGAATGAGATTATAGGCTTTTGATTTCTATTTTTAAAATAATAGAATTAAAAAAAAATTAAAATTCTAAAATAACAATAGAATGAAATGGATGGACTTTTAGACAAAAGCCTTATTGATGGCTTGATGGCGTCACTTAGCAATATTTCAGTAGGGAGGTTGCATGATCAAAATCTCAAAGTGGATGGTGGAGGGTATGTGTTAGTTAGGGAAAAAGCCGTACACTTTTAGAATTTGTACCTAAAAATTCAATTTCAATTTAGGTAACATATATTATCCTCTTTTTTTTTTTTTTTTTTTTATAGTAGAATTGACTTCATTCGACATTTTTCTAAAGCTTGGTGTGAAACCCTTGATAGTATTTTATTTATAAGTTTAATTAAAATATATATTATGATAATGCCATTTTTTTAACAAAAATCCAATTTGCATAACATAAGAGATCAAATTAAAATGTTCTAAAGTCTAAATTGGATAATACATTTAAAAATAAAAATGAAAACATAAATTTTGTAAATTCTAAATTACAAATACACCAAAGTAAATGTTTCTTTATCCTTGTCTTCATCATTTTTAGGGTTAAACACAAAGAGAGGAAGCTATGTTTTAGCGTTTAGTCTTTTTAGGAAATTGGAAAAAATGGGAGGCTTGCCGACTAGCATGAGTTCAAACATGTTGTTTACAGGCTTATACGGAACATACTGAAAAAAAATCCTTTAATTGAAGGATATGTATGTGCCTATTTGAATTGGTATTAGAAAAATACGTTCACGTAAATTAAGATAAAGCTCATCTCTCATACTTACCTCGTAAACCAAAAGCTACGTTGAAAAAGTAACTTCTACAACTAACTCAAACACACATGTAATATTAGCGTTGGAATGCCCCAAATAATTAATCAACACATTCACGGAGAGGATAAATCTCACATCACATGCATGAAACATTGGCTTTATAGAGTATGAAACAAATCACTACTAGTTGGACCAATTTTTAACGGCCAAACATAATCTTTATTGACAATTATATTACACATGATGAGCAGGATTCAAAAACCAAAGACAAAACAAAACGCACATAGAAATGGGATTCCTATGATGATGGGATTGGAAAGAACCCAAACAAGTGTGTCATTATTATTATTTGGATGATGATGATGATTGTTGTTTTGTTCCTGTGGCCTTCTCCTCACTGCTTCACTTTCAAATTCCTCACAGCTCACTCTGCTTCTTCTTCTTCCTCCTGTCCAGATAAAGCACTCAAACATCTTCCACACCATCCCCACCAACCCCACTTCCTTCTCGTATTCTCTTCCCCCTCTTCCGGTCTTCTATATGCTCCCTCGTTTCGCTCCTATATATATAAGCGAATCGTTTAATGAATGATTTATTCTTTGTTCTTATCCATAAGAGACATTAATAGTCCGTGTGAAATTTTTATTATCATTTTCTATTTTCGCTCCCTTATTGATTATTGGTTAGTCTCGCCGCATTGGTTATGCACTTATTCACTTACTCTTCATAAATAAGAATGTTTTTGGAAAATAAGTTACATTCTAAGAACATGTTTGACCACAATTTCACATGCATGTTCATAGTATGAATCTATGTGTGCATGTACTCACATTTATGGATTTTCATTTGGGATAAGGGTCTTAAATGTCATGGAAGTTTTCGCTCATGAGCACTGGTAAGACGGAAGTTTTTTTTGGACCAAAAATGCCACGGAAGTTCACAAGACGTAGCAATTTTGCCCCGAAAGAATCATTTTTGCCCCAGAAGTTTTCCCTGAGGAGCAATTTTGCCTCAGAAGTTTACACTAAGGAGCAATTTTGCCTCGGAAGTTTACAAAATGTAGCAATTTTTCCCTTCTGTCCCTAAATATTAAATTTGACTATTAAATCAGTCAAAGACCATATATGTCATGTCTTGAAAAGGCCGAACTTGGAGTCAGAGAAGGAGATCCTTCAGATGTTGAAATCAACGTGGCCAGAATTTGTGAAGCCGAACTAGTCAAAGGGACTAAAAGGTCATCACAAAACGCAAATGAAACGCAAAACGAGAAATGAATTGTTCCAAAAATTGGTTCAAGAAACAAATCAATAGTGATAATATTTACGTTTGTATAAACTGATCATTTGCTTAGATCATAAGTTATGCTTCCTTTGGGTTTTGTGACAACGACCTTTCGGTCCTTTGACCAGCTTCGACTTCACAAATTCAGTCAGCTTGAACTCAACATTTCAAGGATCTCCTATCGCTCCAAGTTTGACTTTTTCAAGGCATAACATGTGTGGTCTTTGATTGATTTAATAGTCAAATTTAATATTTGGGGACAAAAGGGCAAAATTGCTCCTTAGTGAAAACTTCTGGGGCAAAATTGCTTCTTAGTGAAAACTTCCAGGGCAAAATTGCTCCTCAAATAAAACTTCCGGGCATTTTTGGTCCAAAAAAACTTCCGCCTTACCAAATTGCTCCTGAGTGAAAACTTCCATTGCATTTAAGACCCTTATCCCTTTTCATTTTAACCAATTGTAGGCAATGGTTCAATGAATCTAATAATTTTAATCATTGTCCAATCACTTTTTCTTGGGCCAACATAGCAATCCCCTCCCTTTGAATGATCTAAATTTATTTTTTTACCAAAAATAAATTTTTTTAAAATTTATATTTATGCTATTTTAATTAATTAAAACAATTGAACTTCACTCAAAATCGCCAACATTTTCCCCAGCGTCGGATATGTACAGTGTAAACCCAAAATCTAAACTAAAATAAGTGAAATTTAAATTTTGGGTTAATATATTATTATTCCTTATAAATCATTGAATTTTAATTATAGTCATTATAGTTTTAAATGGATGATTTTTGTTTTTATAGTTTCATAAAAATTTAGTTTGACTTTAATGAATAGTCTATATGTTAAAGGCCTTTTGAAATTATAGTCATACTTTGATCAAAATCAATAATTTGAAACTATAAATACCAAAATGAAAATTTCATTAAATTAGAAGGATCAATAATGATATTAATCCTTAAATTTAAAATACTCAAAACTAATTATTTTAAATAATTGATTCATCTTTCATCAAGATTCTTTTTTAGGCTTAATATTGAGTTTGCTTTGATGCTTATCTTTCCTAAAGATTCTAGGGTAAAGGAACAAAAATACACATGTGTTTTATCCTCAGGAGCGCCTAGCACCATATGCTTTTTTTGGGAGAAAAAATATACACGTGATTACCATTTTAGAGCAAAAGTCACACCCCACCGCTAATTCAGCAAACATCTGTTATGTCTCTACCGCACTGTGCTCGTTAGGTTAAAACAAAAGCAAAAAAACAAATACCTAGAAACGTGTTATTAACGAGAAAGAACCTCACATAAATTAACACCTAAACTCTCTCATTTTGCTTGCTCTCTACATGTACATTTCCCTCAGCTGAACCCGACACACTAAGACACGACAGCAACAACATAAACCCTCTCATCTCCTTAATACCGGATACATACACTCCCATGATTGTGTTTATGTGTGTGTGTGTGTGTGTGTCCCTCAACTGAACCCGACGCACTGAAACACGATAGCAACAACACAAACCCTCCCACCTCCTTAATACCGGATACATACACTCCCATGATTGTGTGTGTGTGTGTGTGTGTGTGTGTGTGTGTGTGTAGGTTCAGCAAATCTATTTCCCATGAGCAGCATACTTCTATATATATATATATATATAACCAAACCATAAGGTCTTTGTTTTGGTTCTCAAACCAGTTATATGTACTGTTTTCGAGCAAGAAAACAGAGGTGCTTGTGCACATATACTATTTTTTATGTTTTTTCAAAAACAGTAGTTAAAAGTACTATTTTTTATAACTGTTTTTTCAAGAACAGTCGTTAAAAGTATTTTTTTTATAACTGTTTTTTTAAGAACAATCGTTAAAAGTATTTTTTATAACTGTTTTTTAAGAACATCATTAAAATTACTCTTTTTTATGATTGTTTTTAAATAACAATTAAAAGTATTCTTTTTATGACTATTTTTTTAAATTTTTAAAAGTATTATTTTTATGACTATTTTTTCAAAAACAAATTGCGTTAAAAGTATTTTTTATGACTGTTTTTTCAAGAACAGTCGTTAAAAGTCTATTTTTTATGACCTTTTTTTAAAGAAAGATTGTGTGTCTCGAGAAGCATGGTGGAGGGATGGCTTTTCTGTCACTACTGTACCCAACCCGTGGAACTCGATGGTTTGTGTGATTTCCTTTTGTGATGCTATGATCTCTTTCTGTGTTTTCGTTGGCTAAGGTAAGCCATTAATTTAATGAATGATAAAGGAATGTAGGTATATTTTTGTCTTTGGGTGAGAAAAGGTGAATGACCTTCATGGTGATTTCGAGCTTCATAGGCTTACTAGTGCAGGTGAAAGCAGAGACATGACGGACATTTGTTGAATTAACGGTGGGGTGTGACTTTTGCTCTAAAATGGTAATCACGTGTGTATTTTTGCTCCCAAAAAAAGCATATGGTGCTGGACACTCCCGAGGGTAAAGCACATATGTATTTTTCTTCCTTTACCCAAGATTCTAATTCTGAATAAGAGATAACATCATATCCTTCCCTTAAATTTTCAATATATAAAATCAATTTTTGTTGGAATATTTTAAAATGGAAAGATGTGATTTTTGTAAATCACGCTCTTAGAAATTAAGAAATTTTTATGAAGAGTTGTGTATGGAGTTATAATACTAAAAGTTACTAATGTCATATCTCTTTTATTCTTAAAGACACACATGAAAAGATAATCAAAGGTTTGTGGTGAAATGTTATGTTAGTTTTTTTTTTTAATTAAAGAAAACCCTACAAACCATAAAGGTATAACTCTTCATAGAAAATATTATTTAAGTCATATTGGTTTATGAAGATTTATGAATCTTACACAATGTTATGACTTTTAATTGAAGATGTACTGCTAAAGAGGCATGACTTCAAGTTATTACTTCTCGCCTATATATAAATACCTATCACCATCATCCGTTGGACATACAACAAATGGACTAAAACATTACAACACACCATACAATAACAAGATCAAACTTGTTGCTTTTGTCTTTCAACGCACACAAAGATAAAATCAAATTATCACTTTATAAAAATCATTACTATTGTCTTGGTTTGAGTTTTGGGATTGCAATTCATACTTAAGAGTCTTCATTATATCTAACAGAAATTCATCCATCAATTCAAAGGGCATTTAATAAGATGAAAATAGGTGGGGTAAAATTAAGCTTAAAAAAAAAAAAAAAAAAGTGTTACTCGCGCCTTCAAGACATTTAACATTACTTTCTTCTTCATCTATTCTTATTCTTTTTAGAGATTCAATCTCTCCAACAGTTTGATAGATAATTTTTTAACAAAATTCAATTTGATTAGTCCATAAATCAGAAATTTGGGGTACAATACATTAGTGGGAAACATAGATTTCATTGACCTGAAATGAGAAATAGTAAGAATAATGGAGATAAGCTTTTGGTATACAAAAAGGAATGGCTTTTTTTCCAATTTGCCCCTTTTGAAATAACTATTTAAGCATATGCCCCTGTTTTGAAACTATTTAAGCATTTACCCCTGTTTAGTCGACTAATACCCCTATTTAGTCGACTAAATGTCGGGAACAATTTTTTTGAAAACACCAGATATTTAGTCGACTAAACCCCGAGGTTTAGTCGACTAAATCTCGGGGGAATTTTTTTTGAACACCCCGATATTTAGTCGACTAAACCTCGAGCACAACAAAATCCTCCATCTCCACCTTTCATTCTCTTTTTCAATGTGGCTCTTCCGCCACTTTTTTAGTTTCGCTACCATCTTGGCATTCTTTTTTCGTGTTAGCATAGATGGCTCTCATGACATCATCAAGGGAGAATCCACCCTCCGGACAACAAAATCCTCCATATCAAGATCGTCGTCATCATCATCATGTAACTCGGGATCAAGAACGGGTGGAATCGGGCCGACGTACCTCCTCCTCAACATTAGTGTAGTGCCAAACACCATTTGGCCCCTTTGAGATCTTGCACTTTGCTCAATAGACGTTGTCCAAAACTCGGCACTCCAGGTTTTCCGACTCACCATTTGCTCGGTGTGCATAGGAACATCGAAATGCTCCAATATCTCCCGAACCCGGATACGCGTAAGGGAGTACACCATTATCCTTCGTTTGGCCTTAGACATCATAGTGCAAATGAAGTGCCTCCAATTCACGTTAAAACTATGACGAATGGCCCACATAACACGAATGTCACCCTCCAACACCCTCGAATGATTGTAAGCCCGAGGAACAATATGTGGGTCATGACATAGAAAAGGATACGGGCATCAACAGTCAACTGGCCCACAGAAAGTATAGGTCTATGAGCTCCTGGCCTCCGAATCTCCTGAACTGTCACCTCCCGATGATATCCCTCTAAGCGTTCAGGGTTATCCCCATCATACCGAACACAACCCGCTCCATCAAAATCATACCCAAGCACCACCTTCCGGTCGTCGGCCATCAATATATCAACCCCGTGAGACGCGAGATTGCGAGATCACCATTTATATAGCTCGGGTTATGGTAGAAAGCTCTCACCATAACCTCGAGTACGGACGAGTCTTCTCGCCAAGCCTCTCGATGGGCATGATCCAACAATGGCACTATGTCAAATCCCTCATTCGCAAAGAATGTGATATCTAATGATTGTGGCTTGCGGATGGGTGCAGTGGCAAATTTCTCCATAAATTGGTTATGCTCTTGTACATTATTATCGAATAGATAACCGAATGGAAGATCCACAATAGGCTCAGGCTCAGGCTCTGCCTGCGGTCCCCTAGAGGAAGATGCCCCGCGGTTCGCTCGTTGCTTAATCCGCCTCCCACGCTCATTGTCGGTATTAAAAGGAGCTTGTCTACGACGCATGATGGCAACAACCTACAAATGGACATTATAGACTATCAACAAACAAGAAACATTCAAGGATATGGGTTTTCGAAAAACTTAACATCTAAGCAACATAAACAAACATTAATCATTATAAACAACCAACATTCATCATTTTAACAAATAAATACAATGAACAAGAAATAAATTGATAAAAACAAAGTGAAATTCGTCCAAAATTAAAAAAATTATCAACCGATGTAAATATTTCCACTTTCACATGTACATTCCTCATTTTCATCCATAAATCCGAAGTAATTACTCAAATCAATCAAACATACACAACAAAATCACCCAATCAAACCACAAAACGCAAAAACGCAAATGGGGGTTCGCATAAACGCAAAAACTACGGCGGAAATTTGAAATGGAGATGAGAACATAACAAACATACACAAATCAATCAAACATAGACAAGAAAATCACCCAATGAGAGCACAAAATGAAAAAACGCAAATGGATTCGAAAAGGAGATGAAAACGTACCAAAATCGAGGTATATGACACTAGAATCAAGCTTCCTTCGCTACCCACCAATGGATTCAGCAAGATTTGAGTGAAAAAAAGAGAGGAGGAGAGGGACGAGAGGTTTATGCGGCTCCCTTAGTCGATTAGGGTTCGTGGAGCCGCGTTTGGGGCTTTTAAAAAAGCCTGCGATCGGTTTAGTCGACTAAACCATAGGGTTTAGTCGACTAAACCTCGGGTTTTTGAAAAAAATTTGGCCTCGGATTGGTTTAGTCGACTAAACCCCGAGGTTTAGTCGACTTAACCGAGGGTTTTTGAAAAAATTTGGCCTCGGATGAGTTAGTCGACTAAACCCCGAGGTTTAGTCGACTAAATATCGGGGTGTTCAAAAAAATTTCCCCGAGATTTAGTCGACTAAACCTCGGGGTTTAGTCGACTAAATATCTGGTGTTTTCAAAAAAAAATTTCCCCCCCGAGATTTAGTCGACTAAACCTCAGGGTTTAGTCGACTAAATATCTGGTGTTTTCAAAAAAAAATTGTTCCCCGACATTTAGTCGACTAAATAGGGGTATTAGTCGACTAAACAGGGGTAAATGCTTAAATAGTTTCAAAACAGGGGCATATGCTTAAATAGTTATTTCAAAAGGGGCAAATTGGAAAAAAAGCCAAAAAGGAATACCTATATCAACCTGTGATCTTGATCTTGAGCCACCGACAAAAAAGTTAATTCTTATAAAAACTATATTAAATTATATTTCCCTACCAAACAATAAAATGAATAATCTAACACAACCAAATATGTTTAAGTTCTTATTTTTTGAAAAGCGAGGAAATGTTTGGTAAAGAAAGGGAAAATCGTAGTATGGTCCCAAAAAAAGTAAGATATAAAAAAAGCTTCGGTATATTATTCACTATCTAAAAACTCTTGAAGGACCTCAATGATACATATTCAAATTGTGAAATTTTTTGTTTGCTCAATTGTCAATATATCACATACACTTGTTAATGATAATACTAAGATTTGTTCATATGGCACATATACTTGTCAACAGATGAACTTGTCAATGGTAATATTATGACTTGTCAATCACACATTTTAAATCTACATCGCTTAGGTTCTTTGTATAGTTTGCTTAAATATTTTAAATAAAAGTGTATAACATGTATATTTAAAAGACGAATAATATAAAGGTGAATTATCAAAAGTTGCTTGATGTTTGAAAATAAATTGACCCTATCTTCAATTCTAAAATTAAGAGTTAGTCGAAGTTTGATGGTTCTCAATTCACTTTGTTTCTGAAATTTATAATTTTTTTTTGAATTATCATTATTGATTGTGTATATTAATGAGGGTATTCCATAATGGGGTAATCATTAAATGAGTATTTTAAATAATAATAAAAAATTATTCCAAATAATTAGGTTAACTAAATTTCTTAATACATGTAAATTAGTTACCTAACTCATATTTAGTATAACTTTAAACAAAAGTGATTCTTTGGCCAAATAAAATAAAGTGAATTGGACACGTTCAAAGAATGTTATTGAGTGCGCTAGAAAGGAGTATGGAGTCATTTAGAAAATAAAAGAGAAAGACCGAAACAAACACTATGAAGTTATAGAGTGAGATCTTTTGCTTAATCTATTCAAAAATGTATTTTTTTAATAGAGCACAATAACATTGTGCAACCCATATAATTAACCTCACTTAGTAGGATAAGACTTTATTATTTTTTAACACAAAAAAGTTTAGTAGTATTTCACCCTAAAAGAAAAAGAGCTTATTAGAAGTGGGGCAGCTGAGTCACACTCACACTCACACACACACACACTCGATGATAAAATAAAGTGCCCACAAATACCAGACCCATAGCATGCAAGTAGAAGGTGTCACAAGGAAGTAATATGCCGCCAGAGTTTGCTTAAACCATAAGCAAATACTCAAAACGAGTGAGTTAGCACGTCGTGTTGCTCGAAACAAGATAAAGTTAGTTTTTTTAAAAGCAAATTAAAACAAGAGTCTCTCAAAAGACAGGCCATCTAACTACAACATCAACATTAACAAAAACGTCCCTTCTTTTATAAATTAGCTTCACCTGACTTCAACCTTCTCATTCTTCAACCTCCTTCTACCTCTGTTATCAAATTCACAGGTACTCTCTTTTATGCGTCTATCACTATATGATCTGCATATTTTTTGAGAACCCCACATTTACTTTCAGACACCCCAATTGATTTCTTGAGAAACAGATACACATATCCTAAGTATATTTTGATCATATTCAAGATTTTAGTAACAGTTCTTAATCTTTGGTTGTTTTCATGGCAGCAAAATAAGGAAGATGGGGAGTGAAGCACCGACTTGGGCTGATCAGTGGGGAGCAGGAGGGTTTGGTGCTATGGAAGATGATGCCATGAGATCCCAAAATGACACAGCTAAGAACAAGAAAGACAAATCTGGTTTTGCTTCTAAAGCCAAAACAGCTGCTCTGGTTTGTGTGCAAAAGATCAGAACAGGGACTTGTTCTTCTGTCAAATGGATCAAACATAAATGCCAGAGAACAAGGTAGATTCAAATCGATCAAATATACGTATTTGTATGCAATATTTGTAACTGTAATTTGATGATGCCTACGATCTTCTGTTACAAATGGATCACTTTTTTGGTGTTGGACATGAATTGATCCTTGAGCCACTCTGTTTCAGTTGTTGTTTTCTCTGTTCTGTTCTTGTTGAACAAATCACCTTCATTAGGATTAGCTATGGCAAGCTCCTTCCAGATCTACTTCGCCACAAGTTACAACAACTCAACGAAATTTCCAATTTTGTAAATTCTTTCTCAGGAATTCAGAGATTTATTTTTTATTTTTTTAAACTATACCCCTAATTTGCAAAGCAAAAAAGCACTCAAAAGGGTTCTACAGTTCAAAAATAGATCATCATTGTTTGTTCTTTAAGAGCGAAGTCAGAAGCTTCTCTAATGGTGTCGACTGCTTGTACAAATTTGTTTGCCCTCAGTTGAATATTGAACCCGTTGTAATAGTTGATCATTTTAACAAGGTAACATTTTAACTTCCATAAAATATAAAGACCAAGGCTTTAAACAGCTTAATAGTAATAAATTATACTCAATTTTAGCTATAGAAAGCATAAAAAATTAGTAGCTTATTACAAAGCAAGAGAACACCGTTCACAATAATGATAATATATTAAAATGGGTAATTATTAAATGAACGGAACCAAATAATTGAATTTCAGTAAATCAATAACCAGTGTTAGAATCCACAGGCCACAGCTTAGGAAATAGTCAAAATGCAGAATAATATGGGATAAGAAAACAGACAAGAACAATCATCTAGCAAAAGCAATTCACAGAGGTGATAATAAGTTGAGGCCTAATGGGATCCGAAGGTGTTCTCTCCACTGTAAGTCAGGTAAAGAAAGCCATCTTCATCCTTATGTTCCTCATAAATAGCAGACATCAAAGAACCTGCAATAACAACAAGAGGTTGAGTTCATAAGCTTTAGAATTACTCAGAATGAAATATCTTCACTTACCAGTTGGAGGCAGAGTGCTATTGACGAAGACGAATATAGCCTTCTCTGAACTGATTTTAATCCTCCTGCGTATAATGTAAACAAACTGACCGACAGTAATATCAGCTGGAACAAGGTATCTGCAATCATAACCAAATGAGGACAGCATCATGTGAGAATCCATAAATGAACTGAGAATCAGGTCACTAGTTCACATTGATCAAATAAACAACTATTGATCTCATCCTTTGATAGAAGAGAACATGAAAATCAAGCATGCTTTGATATTCCAAAATTGAAATCTCATCTGACTTATATGGAACAAGGTTTACTTAAACTCGCCCAAATTTGATCGGATTCATTCGGTGAAATAAGAACAATCTCACAGGAACTCAGAACGGGCATTCAAATAGTAACTTGAAAAGTTAAATGTAATGATTGAAAACAAAGCCATGGCAATAAAGCATTTACTTATTCTTATCAATGCGTGTGATGTCACTTTTGTCAGCCCTATCCACAATAACCTGCACTCAAAATATGGATTTCAACTACAGTACTTTTGGAAAATACAAACAAGCAAACAAGTTATCCTTGATGGTAATCTTACAGGTAATCTATCAGGATGCTTCTCTTTGATCTTAGCAGATTCGTCCTTCCTTCTTTCTGAAATATTCAAGACCAAATGAAAAATCAAGGAATGCTCTAAACCAAGGAATAGAAAGGTGTAACCAAAAAAAAAAAGAAAAGAATTAAAAGAACGTAGCAACAAAAGATATGGCCTTGAAGCTTGATGTCGAGATCTTCTTACAGATAATAAAGATGACACTGGATACCCAAAAGCGGAAAGAATGAAAAAAATTCTAAAGAAAATAGCCTGATAAATTCACAAACTTGTCAACTTAATGATCGAAACATATTTTCTCTCCCCCTTATTTTCATATACTACGCTGTTAATAAAATCCTATTTCATTTATCCAATTCACCTATAGGAAGAACCAGGTAACTCTTTTCTCTTTTGAAGCAAAAGACTATCTATGTAAAACTGGGTAAGCGGCCCCAGGTCATATTTTTCCTCTCTAAAAGATAAAAGTGAGGACCAGAGATAGATCAAATGATTTCCAACACACATTCAGCTAAAAATTATTTTCAAATGTTGAGTGTCAAAGATAAAATTTTGAAAATAGCTGGATGAAAAACACTCGGTAAGCACATGAATGTAACGATCATACATTCATGCTGGAAAGAAAATACTCACATAAATATCTAGGAACTTATAGGAAGAGGGCGCAGATACCAATAACTAGTGTAACTTCAATAATCAAAATGTAAAAACAGAACGTACTTAATGGATACTTAATCTTGTAGAAACTCAAGGCCATGATGAAATCCACACGGAGATAACTCACTGCAAATTTCAACCAACAAAACATCACAATCTATACAGTTAACATCGCTCACTCCAAACCGGAAAATAAAACGAAATTACACACCGAACAAAAATAAGCGACAACGAAGTGAAGAAGATGAGTGAGATAAAAGGGAATTTAAGACGAAAGTGAGGCTTCACAGGCGAAGATGCTTATCAGGGTTTTGGATTTCGCTGGGAAACGGCAAAACCACATCGCTATTTATAGTTTCCTAATTAACGCATCCCGGAGGGATCGGCCCTTTCTGAAGAGATCTTCGCTGATACTCCAAACCAGCACGTTTTTATTTTTTTTTTTTTAAAAAAAATAATATTATTGTTTTTATGGGATGAATGGTTTTTTTTTTTTTTTTTTT
This sequence comes from Acacia acuminata, assembly GCA_019022655.1. Classification (NCBI taxonomy): domain Eukaryota; kingdom Viridiplantae; phylum Streptophyta; class Magnoliopsida; order Fabales; family Fabaceae; genus Acacia; species Acacia acuminata. The sequence goes on along the minus strand of JAFJYI010000286.1, from coordinate 463,537 downwards.
TCCAGGAAAAAAACTTTAAAAAAGATATACCGCTTACATATAATATTTGGCATCACGAGCTTTTAAAATTTTGAAAATATTCATAGGAATCAGTCTATAATTATGGTTGTATAAGAAAAAGTCTGGATCAAATTATTAATAATTCTTTTTTTGTTATTAATATTCATTAATATTATTTTGAATTGTAAAGTTATCACGATAATGATTCATCTGTTAATATTACGATCAGAACCTTTTTTTAATAAAATAAAATTACACAGTATTGTAATTTTAAAATAATAAAACTCAATATCCTAATATATTATAAATTTCACTTAAAATTACTACGAGTAGTATATTTTCACCCTTCACTGAATCAAATATTTTCATCGTCCAACTATTACGAACAAAATATGAAAAGGGTGAAGGTCCAGATTTGCCAACTAATTATTACCCAAGAAGCATTTGGCACAAATAACTATTGAGGGACCAAAATGGCCAATCAACAATTAAAAAGTGAAAAAAAAAACATTAAATAATTATTAAAAGTGAAAAAAAACACCAAATAACTATTTTTTAAAAAAAAAACACCAAATAATTAAGTTAAAATATGAGGCACTGGCATAGGACGGTGGTGGAAACGCTAGAGAAAAGAGCGGTTAAGTCTTCTTGTTGGAAAAAGAAAACACCAACAGAGATGGGACCCATGGGAGCAGGCATTGTAGCAGCAACGGTTACTGCTTGTGGCATCGGAGGGATGGAACCAGGGTGCAAAGTGCGTGCTTGGATCGGACGTGACGTGGACTACTTGGATGAGTTCAAGAGGGTGAGTGAACATCCAAGAACAATAGAAGCTTTGGAAATACCAACATCGCCGACATCATCGTGATGACCAAATGAAAGACGGAGACACCAAGACAGGTAATAGTTCGTTGGCGAATCGCTTCAAATTGTGTTTTTTTTTTTCATTTTTTTAATTGGTGATTGGCCATTTTGGTCCCCTCAATAGTTATTTGTGCCAGACGCTCCTCGGATAATAGTTGGTTGGTAAATTTGCACCTTGACCGTTATGAAAATACAGCAAGGAAAATGGAGGGTGTTCAATCAAAGCTGCAGAAATTGCGTTCTTAACCATGAAAAGTTTGGCCAACATTTATTTATCTAAATTATTTTTATATTCTAAACTTACAAGAATTAAAAAAATATATATATATGTTACCGACTTTTGTTCTTAACCTAAGACCTAATTAGAAATTTGTTTTATCTAAATTTTTAATAATTAAGTAAGAGGGAGGGAGAGAATTAAAAAGATTATTTAGGTGTTTTAGATATTATATTAATTCAACTAACATTTTTAATATATCAAAATTAATTAATTAGGCGTTACGTTAAGAATTGTAGGGGTAGCAAAAATAGGGAAATTAAAGGAGACACCCATTTGAGAAACATAAGCCCAAAAATTTACTAACATTAGAATAATAAAGAAATGAGTGAGATAGAGAACAGTTTCCTTGTTTTCCCACCCAAACACAGGAAAATGCCAAAAGAAAGTCAAGGCTAATATGAATGATGATAATAATAATAATCATAATCCATCAGAGTCATTCACATACTTTGACCAAAAAACGAAAAGAGTCATTCACATACAATGATTAGGTTCAGAAGATAGAGCTTCTTCTGCTTGGAACAAATCATAACCTAAGCTTAGCAGCACGCTACCCTAATTAACATCATTCACAATGTTAAATTTCTGCATCATCATCATTATCTTCTTCACACAGGTGAATTGACTAAGTTCCTAATCCTGCTTGAACGCCTCACAGGAGTCACAGTCCCAAGTTCCTGAACAAACAACAAAACAACAATCATATAAGTGCTGAGAACCCAGCAAATATGAGTCAACAAATGAAGAAGAAGAAAACTCACTTGCTTGTTTGGGAGTTTCTCGTAAGTGGTGAAGCTTCCATAGGAGGCAGAACCAGCCATGGTGTCTGAAGATGAAGCCAGAGATTCTCTCCTATTGCTTCTCTTTGGCTTCTTCTCCAGGCTGCTTTGGGCTTCATCCTTCTCCTTCATAGCTCTTCGGCTGTAATAGTAAGATGAGCTCCTCTCAAAGCTGCTCATTTCTGAAGGTTGGTATGACTCTCCATGAACGTCCATTTCTATTGGGTTATTCCTCAGGAATGGCTTTTCCAGTGAAGAAGCAGCCTCCTCCTCATCTTTGTGCAACGCCTTAGTCAACAACAAGGCAGCAGGTTGTTCCATAGAACTGGCATTAGTAGTAGCCATTGTTCTTCTTCTTCTTCCTTCATCGTTCTTCTTCAAGAACTTGAACGCTACCCCTGCAATTATGGACAGAAAGAGAATGATAGAGGCGACAATAACAGCTACCAGAGATTTTTCCTCTGATTTCAGTAGCACATCATGAGTTTCAGACTTGAGCTCGCTATCTGTATGAATCTCAGCAGTTTCAGCAACTTCAGAGCTCAAATCTGACTGACCCTCCTTAAGGTCCACGCTGCCAGTAGCAACATCCTCAGGAGCCGCATTCTCTGCTTGCAAATTATTTGCTTCAAAATCTTCAGTATGAATTTCAGACTTGGGCTCGCTGTCTGTATGAACCTCAGCAGTTTCAGCAACTTCAGAGTTCACATCTGACTGACCCTCCTTAAGGTCCATGCTGCCCGTAGCAGCATCCTCAGGAGCCGCCTTCTCTGCTTGTAAATTATTTGCTTCAAAATCTTCAGTATAAATTTCATGATCTGAATCCGGATAGTCAATGTTACTATCAGACTGATTGGGCTCACTAACCTCCCCAATATTCGAAGCAGATGAAGCACTTTCAACTTCAGTTATTACTACTGCACCAGTGTTAATCTCTTTGGCAGCATCATTGTCATCTGTGATTGGTGAGACAGGTTTCAATTCCTGAACTTGTTCTTCATATGCTGAAGCATAGTGATCTGCCATAATAATATCTCCAATATCATCAGTCTCCTCAACGAACAATATTGGAATACCCACTTGTGGAGCTTGTCGTATTAGATTTCCATCACCACCAAATGTAGGAAACTGATAAACCTCAGTATTTTCTGTCAAATCAGTCAGATTCCAATAATGCAATTGACCAGAATCTTGGACTCCTCTAAATGAGGAAATCAATTCTGAAATTGAGGATATCCACTTGATCAACCAGGTATGAAAATTTCGACTCAAGCCATCTAAATTCTCTTTTGCTATGCCTGAGAAACGATCAAAATTGGCTGTTGCAAACTGGTAAAATTCAGAGGAATCACAAGTCTGAGACCAAGTGGTAATTTCTTTAAGGACTGGATCAAAGACCTGAGGATTTGTATAAGAGATTGAAAAACAAGCAACTGAGAGAAGCAAAAGCAGAGCAATGACTTTTGATATCATGGAGAAGCCAGGTTTAGCAACTCCTTTTGCTTCAGCAATTTCTTCCTCCGGCATGAGTGTACCATTGGTAATACTTGCTTCAGAAACATGATTCTGATCTTCACTTACTGTTTCATCCGAAGAAACTTCTGATTCCTTCTCTGACCCACCAGACAATACCTCTTCTGTCATTTCTGTATCTGAAGAGCCATCATCTAACTTCAAAGACTCCCTTTCTTTGTAAAGTTGAAGTCTTGGGTTTGGTTTATAGCGAAGAAATTGGGGCCTTGGAGAAAGATAATTCACTTTGGGATCATATGGAGGAACCAAAGGGTCAGCTTTAGGATCAAGTGGAGGAATCAAAGGGTCAGCATCAAGCGGAGCTATGATGGTAGAGGTTGAAGAAAATGGAGGAGGGGTAGGACTAAGCCTGAAAGATGGATCAAGATTAACACAATCAAGTTCATTAGTCACAGATTCATATGCTGATTCTGTTTCATTCGTTGATTCCAAACCTTCATCTTTCAAGTCTTCAGAAACAATGGAAGACGTATGTTCCTCTGTATCGTCTTCGATGACCCCATCAGTAAAAGGTTGAAACTTTTTCTCTTCAATAGAATCTGCAAATGTTACCTTTCCATTAGGGCTTTTGGCTTCCATTCTCAAATCTTCAGAAACCATGGAAGCTGCTTGTTCATCCATGTCCTCTTCGCCAAGCCGATCAGGAAAAGGATGAAACGTTCTCTCTTCAACAGAATCTGCGAATGTTACCTTACGATTGGGGCTTTTATACTTCTCTCTCTCTTCCTTGATGATCCCATCAGAAAAAGCTTGGAACGTTTTCTCATCCATAGAATCTACGGCAGTAACCTTTGGATTGGGGATTTTCCCTTCCGTGGAGGAAGAAAATGAAGTTCTTGCTGCCTCATTCCTGTCTGCGAGCACTTTCTTTCTTGGAGACTCTGTGATCTTAGAAGCAGCAGATATAGTTGGGGACATGAAATTTTTCATGCCCTTCGTTGAAGCAGCTGGAGATCGAACTTTTGATGACTTTAGAATATGATCTTTTCCATTTTCTTTGTCATCAAGGTCGCCAATAGAGTTTCTTCGTGGGAAATCTACCAAAAAATTCAGAACAGTCATGATAATGTATAAAGAAACCCACAAACTAACATCATTACATGTATATTTTGATTCGAAATATTCGTACTTCTCGTAAAGAGAATAAATAAATTTATAAATATTCCTACAATTTCGCAGTGATCCAACGGCAAATATAACGAAAGAAAATACACAAGAACACCAAGAACTACTAGATTATTTCCAAGAACACTCACATACTGTCCGAGGAAGAGAAGTGGATTGATTTTCAAACATTTTCTCAGCGAACAACCAGTATTACCATTGCCATTTATTCATAACTTGAATAATGAAAATTACGGAAAATGAAAAATATGACTGAATAAGTAGAAAAGTAAAACCTGAAGGGCTATTGGCTGGTGTGTTGGGGGTGAAGCTTCGAGGGTTTGCGATGATAGATGGTTTGTGGAATGGGTTTCCACTGAAACTCCTTCTGACTGAGTTATTGATCTCTGAGTTTCTCAGATTAGGGTTTGATCTGCTTGATGCTGCTGCTAAAGAAGAAGACGTCGCCATTAATGAATCGAATGAGATGCAAAATAAAGAGAGAGAGAGAGAGGTGAGAGGATTGACAAGAAAGGAAGTGCAATCAAGAAGTGATCTGAGAAAATTTGATTGAGAACGTCGGTGAAGCAATTGGTAGTAAGTAACGGCTATAATTTGAGGAGGGAGAGAGAGCAAAGAATTTAATTCGCGAGGAGATTTGACCGTTGGAAATATTTAGAGCCGTTGGAATGATTAGAGCCGTTGGATTATTTGAAAACTTGAAGGGCGTCGTCAAGAAGTCAGTGGAAATAGTATATAATTACCAAATCAAGATTAGTTTATTAAAATCATAAAATGACAGATGTTCATGGACATTTTCTTAAATGCATAAAAATTTTTTGTTGAATTATTATTATTATTATTTTTTTTGCTTCCTAACTTGGATTATCTTATATGATGAAATGAAAATCATATTGAATAGAACAAAAATGGGTACAAAAATTAAAGCTTAGTAAAAGCTTAAAACCTTAAACCAAATATTTTTTTACAACAAAAACAATTAAGATAAAATTAGATACAATATTTACTCAGCTAAATCTTAAAAAGTTAGCTTGAAATTATTTTCTTTAGTTTATTTTTTTTGTTCTTATTTTATGCCGAAGAAGTACGAAAATTCATTGTTTAAAGGGAAAATTTGGTAAAATTCCCTATTAAAAATTTTATTGCTGTGGAAGACCTGAGTCTTCTCACCAATAACATTTTCAATGGTATTTTGACAAAAAAAAAAAAAATTAATGGTAAAATTTTCTCCACTTTTCCCTTGTTTTGAATGAGGCTGGCTGGAAAGTGGATAGTGGTAAAACACCATGGTTTTATGTATAAAAAAACATGACGATTTTCTATCGCTAAACCACGGGACCAAACTTCAGCAAAAAAATTTAAGAAAATTATTATTAAAAATCTAAAAAATCTTTATAGTGAAAAATGTGAATGTAAAAATTATTCAAATTCAAGATATCTTAAAACTAACAATTTAAAATTAAAATCCTTAACTCTAATTTTATTATTTATTTTTCATGTTCATGTTCATGTGAAAAAAAAAAAAAAAAAAAATTTGACAAAGACTAAAAAACAGACAAAAATATTGACAAAAAAACAAAAAACAAAAAACAAAGAGAAGAGTCTCCGGGTCTTAAAAGAACAAGAATATAAATCACCAAACTTTAATTTTGCAGTCAACCTCAACTTCACTCTCAATGAGGCAGGGGGTATAAATATTACACTTCAAGCATCCAATCAATTCCCTAATTAATCTGATTCAATAATGCAATATTTAGAGTCATACATGCATTCTTTTTCCAATCAAAGAATTCCAATAATTTCTTCATTTTATATTGTCTAAAGCAAATATTAACATCAACAATGCTGGTAGAGCTTCACAAATGCATATTTGATCTTTTAACTTCATATATGATTTCATTTTAGTCTTGTAAAATATATTTTTAGTTTTTTAACCCATGCGTCCTTAACAAAAAATGTTACACATTAAAATTTTAAGTGTTGACAAAATATTCTCAAATACTTACATATTAAATTTAATTTTCAGAACAAAAATGGTTGTTTAGAAAAAAAAAAAAAAAAAAAAAAAAAATCATTTGAGATTATTGGTATTAGGGTTTGAGGATTAAAAATGATACTTTATAAAATCAGAGGACCAAACTAAAGCCTTGTATAAAGTTGGGAAAATCTATATGGGGGCCCTTTTAACAGAAAAATCCCAAAAAGGGCCCAAAGATTCTGAAAATCCCTGGTCTTTTCTAGTATAATTTCATTAAAATTTTAGTTGTTAACAGGGCTGATATAGTTGTTAACGGGTAGGTCATTAACAACTATGTTAGCTCGTTAACAACTAACGCTTTTAATGAAATTATACTAAAAAAGACCTTGAGGCTTTTTCTCGAGGATTTTCGAATCTTTAGGTCTTTTTTAGATTTTTTTTTTTCCTTGTTAAAAGGCCCCTAATATGAATTTTCCCCATAAAGTTTGACAATTAAAAGCATATTTTTGCTAGTTAAATTATACGGAGGGGACTTGAACTCCTTGCTTTCCAAAGGATTCTCCCTTTTGAACAATTTAACTTTAACTTTATAATATAACTTTTTTTGGGAAATTATAGTCAGGTCCCAAAAACCATAAAAAAATTAAAAAAAAGCCCCAATAGAAACTCGCATATAAAAAAAGTCCCTAGGGACTTTTTTGATATTATTTGTGTGGAAACAAAATCTATGTTTTTAAATTTTGTTGTAAATATAACATTTCCTATTGTAAATATGATTTTTTTTTTTTTTTTGTAAATTGCCACATTTTAAATTTTATTGTAAATAGAAAGACTTCCGTTGTAAATCTAGCATTTTTTTGTTTTGTTTTGTAAATGACCTTTGTATGTTTAGGAATTTAAGTTTGAAATAAAATCCAGATATTTAAATGTTGTAAATATGACACTTTCTGTTGTAAATATGATATTTCTTGTTGTTAATACAAATAATATCAAAAAAGTCCCCAAGGACTTCGTAATTTGGTGATTTCAAGGGACCTCATTGTATTTATCTCTGGTTCTTAGGACCTGCGCGTAATTTTCCCTTTTTTTTAATAAAACAAAAAACAAGAAAGAAAGAACTTGAACATAATTTACTTTGCATTGCATTTATTTCAAGGGCTCATCTATTCAAAGGTATGAACCAACAAAGATCATTTGCCTCCCTCAATAAAACGACCAACTAACCTATGACGTAATCGACCCTATTATTACATGCTACGAAAAAAAGGTTCAATATATACAATCATTTAATTTAATGTTTAAATTAAAGCTCATCACTTAGCCTGTACAGGAAAGGAAAAGAGAGACTTGAAACTGCAGATGGCTCATCAATCGAATTCTCATACTGACTTGCGTGCCGCATGGTAAAGTTCCAGATAGTCAAGAGCAGGCCGGTTCCAAGACCAGTCTTGCTCCATCACAGTCTTGCACAATGCATTGAACCAATCACGGCCTTCATACCATGCTGATATTGCCCTGTGGAAAAAAAAAAAAAATCAATTGATATTTAGATATTACATGATAAAACATTAATTATCTAGAGATGCTTATAGAGGGCGACTCAGTGCGTGAAGCTCCTATGGGATAGTTATATACAGCTTTAACCCTTAAAGCAGAGAGACTGTTTCCACGTTTTGAACCTGTAACCTCTAGGTCACATGGCAACTATCTTATTGTTGCACCAAAGTTCACACTCTTTTCTAGATGCTCATGTGTAAGTAAAACTATGTGGCATTTCAAATGCATGTCGAACACCAGGAACAGGAGTCCTAAAGTATAGTCTGAATTTGGAATCCAAAATAAATGAGTTAGTATGATATTTACTACTTGTAATTTGCTCAAATTTTAGTTTTGGTCCTTCAATGGCACAATGGTTTAAGTTTTTATTAAAATATAGGGACTAACGTTCTAGATGAAGGATCAAAACTAAAATGAAGGTGATTGGTAAGCAACAAATATTGTATTTTCCCAATGTAAATTGATGTAGATGGTTTTATTCTAAAGCTTTTAAGCTAAACGTCAAGTGGTTTTGAAGTCCTGGAGGTTGCAAGTCAAAATTCTCTCAACGGCTTTAATGTCACGCCTGAAGCGCCTCAGCATGTGGAACTTCCTAGAAGGTAATCCATCCTGAGATTTCCCATGTTTGAGCACGCTTAACCTACCACTTATAATGCCCGAAGCGCCTCAACACGTGGAACTTCTCAGGAGGTCACCCATCATGAGATTTCCCCGTTTAAGCACGCTTAACCTTGTGATGCGCTAACCATTATACCAAAAGCTCGAGCTGATAGCAGAGGTGCACCACATATTATATATGCCTTAGGAACCTCCTCATCATGCCCGATGGGACTCGTCACAGCCTCGCCGTGACATTTAGCTCCCTAATATCACCGATAATATAACTTACCTATTAAGAGCATAATCAACACCTCCAGCATCAGCTCCATCAAAACTAAATCCATTTGGTTCAAGACCTTGCGCTTGTGCTCTTTCCTTATCATGATCAACATCAAATACAGTATCATATAGTCCTGCAAAATTATAGAAGATACATGATCAAATGTACCACAAATCCATAGCAATGGAATGAACATCAAACTTATCCTTAAATTACTTCAAGACATTGACCCTATCATTGTATGGGAAGAATGACGCTTCCAAAGAAAACAAGACTTGGATATCACACACTCCCTCCAGTCTTTATTATAAGACCCTTTGCCAAGGTCCCTACACAAAACTCTACCTCTAAGGCATTAATTTTTTGCCCCAAGTGTCCTTTGCTTTGCAATCAACTAAACAAAGCAAACATACTAATCAACTAAACAACCTCATCTAACTAATGAATTATAAAAGCATCAACTAATTTTAACCAAATTCCTTAATCTATGTAAGGTTGTTAATAGGTTCTCATAATGGAGATTGGAGGGAGTATGAAGTAATCTGCAAACAGACTATAAGAAAATTGAAAAAGCAAAACAAAAATTCCAATAATAAGGTGATGGTCAAATCAGAACGTTGCATAAATCAGGAAGTAAGGCTACTTATGAGGTAAATCAGGTGTGCTGATTTGCCAGCTAGGAATGCTCATGGAGTGGTGATGAATTTGTTCTGTGGACTGGGAGCAAGGAGATTATTGATGGTTATAGAGCTACAAGGATGGTTAATAATATTCATATTAATGTATTCAAAAGTGTTTGTGTTTGTAAATATATGTAAATATTAAAAAACCACAAGAGTCACTGAAGAAAGAAGTGTACGAACCTCCAGTTTTTCTAACAACAGGTATTGAACCGTATCTCATTGCTGTGAGTTGAGTTAGTCCACATGGCTCAAAAATTGAAGGAACTAGAATGAAATCAGCACCAGCATATATCTAGGGGGGAAACAGAGAGAAAAATGAGTCAGCAATAACTTACGCTGCTGCGCATTAGCTTTATGAATGATACAATACTAAAAATCATTTTTTCAGGAGTAAGTTACCAAGTGTGAAAGGGGTTCGTCATATGTTAGACACAGTCTACCATGTTCATGATGAGAAGAAAGCATATTATTGGCCAAATTCACAAAGTCATTCTGGATACGAGGATCTGGAGCTGAACCAAGTAGCACAACCTGCAGTTGCAATTATTCTGGTAATTCATTCACTTCATAAGAAAAAAGGGAAAATGACATCTAGGTCCCAACTAAGGGAAATAATATATTGACAAGTCCCAAAAGTTGTAAATAGTAACTGATTCACTTGTTAATCTCCCCTATTAACTTTTTGATATTATTTCCTTTGGTTATGACCTAAAAGTCATTCTCCCAAAAAAAAAAAAAAAAAAAAAAAAAAAAAAAAAGCAATCCAATGCACAAAGCTTCCACAAGGTGGGGTTTGTGGAGAGATAGATGTATGCAGCCTTACCCCCACAATTGGAGAGGCTGTTTCCAAGATTTGAACTTGTGACCCTCAGGTCACATGACAGCAACCTTACCGCTGTGCCAAGGCTCACTTTATAATGTAAGCAAATTTTAAATCAGAAAAGGAAACCTAACAACAAATTTATGCAGCATTGCGTTGACTTTGGCACTTGGCTCATAATGAATATGATGTAAACATGCAGCAGAATCAAATTGTTCTTTGATTGACTTAGGATTTCAATGTACATAGGTGGGACAGTACAACTGGCAAGGAAATTCTAAAACCTATATATTGTTCAAAGGCCTACAATTGGTTCTGTTAATCTCTATGTTCTGAATATAGATATGCCATTATGCAAGAAATGCACAATTATATCCCCAAAAAAACAGTGCAGGGTTTGATGTTGAAGAAAAATAAAGGAAGACCTGTCCGCCACGTTCTAGGGTGCGCTGTATAGCATGCTTAATGAGATGGATTCCTTTCTGATGAGTCAATCTAGTAATAATTCCTACTAAAGGAAGATCAGCCCGTTTTAGACCAAGCCTTTGCTGCAAGGCTTCCTTAGCAGCTCTTTTTCCTTCAACAACATTCTCTGCTGTGTATGATACCTGAAATAATGTTATATCAGACCAAATCATAATTCCATTGGTAGACATAAGTAACAGATCTTGATGACAGAAAAAACTCATTCTTATCAATCCATAACAACCATTCCCAAAGTAGTCACAAAAAAGATAAGGTAATTATCTTCAATATAATTGTTAGAGCATTATAATTGGGTTGCGAATAAGATAGCATGATCTCATACAGGATGAGCAAGTCATTGCAGTTTCTCACACAAGAGAAGTAAAAATATGTTGCAATTTATTTTATTTTATTTTTTGCCTAAAATATGTTGCAAATTTATGAAGTGGTTAGAATCTCAGGACGTCAATTTCAGACCTATATGTCAGTCTTTAAATGTAAGAGATTAAAAAGATAAGCGCAGATGCTAACTTACAGGTAGGAACTTATCATTATATGGGTCCCATATATCTGGGTCAATTCCATTTAATATGCCATGAAACTTCTGAAGATGAGGAGCAATCGCAGGGTTTCCCGCAATCTCCCTTGAATAAGTAGGGGAGACCTGCCAACATAAACAGGAATCATGAACGTGCTATAAAGAAAAAGAAAGAAAATCACAATCAGCTTCTTGCTCCCTTCAAGATTTCCAAATGCTTAATTGTCAAATTCATAATTGGAAGCATAATTTTCAATAGAAGTTTAGTTGTAATCACACAGGTTTGTCACTAAACCTATAGATGATTTTTAGTCAGATCCAGCATTTTGAAAACTATTAATGAGGCCTTTATAACTGTTATATATAAAACGTCTAATTGTGTCTATTGTGACATGTGACGAATCTGTTTAAAAGTTTCCTTTGAGGTCACGACAGGCCTATCATCTGACAGATGAATATAAAAAACCAATAACCATCAGCTCAATCTGGGGCATTAGAATGAGGCCTTTGTAACTGTTATATATAAAACGTCTAATTGTGTCTATTGTGACAATCTGTTTAAAAGTTTCCTTTGAGGTCACGACAGGCCTATCATCTGACAGATGAATATAAAAAACCAATAACCATCAGCTCAATCTGGGCCATTAGAATGAACCAACTCTCCAAAAGCTTTTGGCCCAAAAAGAAATGTCACAAACGTTTGAGCTGTTAGGTAGAGTAACAGAAATGATTTCATTGATATCATTGACTGAAACACATTCCAAATAACAGAATAGACAGCCCTCCAAAGAAAATAGAAATAAGTAATAAACAAAATAAGACAAAAGTTGCAAGAAAAAGTGTATGCCATCTACAAGCTCAATTAACAGTGTTTACTTACTTTTACAGTGTTTGAAAGCGCAAGTTTTTAAAGTAAACTAAAGTGGGTATCATGCATGTTCACAGATCCCAAGATGAGGCACACTGTTTATGGTTTATGATCAGCATAACTCCATACATTATCATATTTTACGTTGATGATCAAACTTTTATCCAGAGGCACAAATACAAAATTTGGAGGAGTTTTCTAAGAACATATTACTCAGGTCTCACAAATACGCAGTAGAATGAAATGTCAGATACGGTGGTTTTTGCACTGGTTTAGATTTGAGTGATTGAAGCAGAAAGACAGGGTTCAAGTGTTTGAACCAATAATCTGATTCTGGAAGACCATTGGCTTTCTATGATGAAATAAAAAAATCTTTGATGATTCTTTTTGACAAACTTTCTTTACAAAGCGTTCTTATCTTCAGATTTCCTTTCCTGCCACCCCAACCCAAGCACTGTTGCCACAATTTCAGAAAACTATTCTCTCTGTTGTTAAACCTCCACTGTATCCAAAATGAAACATGAACTTCAGAGAAAACAAGTCAAAACATTACAGGTGAATAATATGACTAACTAAAATAAGGTGGCCCAGTGCACAAGACTCCCACAGGTGGGATCTGGGGAGGGAAATAATATGACTGACTAACAGCAAGAAAACAGGTAGTGCTGATAAACTGAATACTAAATAGAAGTTATCAAAATTCACAAGTTTTGAGCATAACAGACACTTACAGTAGTAGCCTTGTCAGCATATGCCATAGCTTTTCCAATCAAGGCAGCTCCAAATTCAAGATTATGAATTGTGAAGACAACTCGTGCTTTCCTAGGACCATATTGCATATAGTGATCTTTATATAACCATGCAACTGGTGCACTCGACCAATCATGGCAATGGATGACATCCTGCCCATAGTTAGGTGAGCATCAATTACCATACATTCTAGGAGACAAATAATCAAATACCAGATAATTTTTTTCTTAAAAAGAAAATGGATTTGTTACAGGTTTACACTTCCAAAAATATAGTCCCAAATGAAGTTAAGAAAAGAGTAACAAAGAAACAGCCCAGTCGCAGAGGAAAGTGATGCAGGTAGAAGGGTAAAAAGAGGGAAGGAGAGAAAGAGATAGAAGGCGGAAAGAAAAACAGATAGAATTCAGAACTGAATTAATCTAATAACAAACAACAACATAACACAATCAGAGTACTAGCCCCCTTTATTCATGAGTCTAAAGCCTAACGGTCAAGTCACATGTATCTAAACTACTATATAATAACTAACAAACTAATTCCTATTCCCTATTGCATTTTTCACATGACAAACACCCCCTCCCCCACCCCCCCCAAAAAAAAAAAAAAAAAAAAAAAAAAAAAGAAGAAGTCCAAAAGACCCTTGTCCTCAAGGGTTTGGAATTTTAAAATTTGGAAGCTGTTGCTGAAACTGACTGATATAAGGGAACCCAAGTGGCCTCTTCAACTGGTATGCCTTTCCACTGCACCAAATCTTCTGTTATAATTCTTCCCTCGCGCCTCCCAACTCAGTTCAGAATAGTCTCTGGTTCTGAGTGTGTAGGTGTTGTTGGCCACCCAACGGGTGGGTGATGTAGCTTAACCGATGGATCTGGCGAAGTTAAAGCAGGTATACATAAAAAACAGGATGTATCCTTGATTCCTGAGGCAGTTCCGGGTTGTATGCCCCTGGACCAACCCTTTCTTTGACTTGGTAAGGCCCAAAATAAAAGTGTAATAAGGCATAGGGAAGACCAAACCTGGTTGTGGACACCTAACTATTGACGGAAACAAAATTGTGTGCACATAAATTTATCAGGGTAGTACGTGTTTCATCAAAGTTTTAAAGTAACAACTCAATTAGAAGTAAAATTTATCTTACAGGTTGAAATCCATCTTGTTGAAGAAACTCAAGAGCGGCATGGCAAAAGAAACCAAATCTCTCACCATCATTTCCACGGCCATATACACAGCCCACCGAAAAGAATCTGCAACAAAAATTATAAATCAAATGAAGGACAGCTTGAGTTTGGATGCAGTTGAAGTTGTTCAAGTCACCTTTTAAGAAAGGACCATGAACAGGATAAATGCACTAAACAGAAGGTTGTCAATAATAATAATCACTTTAAAAATGTTCGTTTATGAGAGACAAAATTTAAAATGTGATTATAATTTATTAAGCAAAATAATGGGTGATAAGACACATAAGTAACTAAAGTAAGAAACAAAAATAAATACAAGGATTGGAAAATCAAAATACTCTTACCCATTTTGAGGCTCCACTAAGTAAACAGAGATGCCTTCGACCTTTCCATGCCATACTTTTATTTCGGTTCCACCCCAGGAGTAGCTTTTCCGATATTGCAAATCCTTTACCTGCACCAGAAGGCAAACATGAAACAACAATTTCAAGAACAAGTATCAGCATGTAAACAGATCAAAAGTGAAATATATAAAATTTCAACCAAATGCAAATAAACATGTTAAACAATAGTCTCACAAATCTTCCAGTGGAACCACATGAGGAACAGAGATGCATATAATTTCACTTGCATAAAGTGATGGTTTGGGCAACCTGTTGTGGTATTCAGATGAAAGTGAGAGAAAGAGAGGATTAGAGAGAAAAAACAGAAGTAGAGAGAACAAGAAGAAGAAGGAGAAGGAGAAACGAATTCTGAATAATCCCTTGCAATTCTATATTGACTCACAAACTGAACAGACAGGTTCACTAGGGATAGTGAGCTATTTATAATGTCATAACCTCACTTAGATCCCTCTCTAGCACCTAACACCCTAAAGGTCATTTGAGGACCAACTAACTAAAATTCAAATACTTATTTCACATATAGGTTCTTATTCCTACTTTACACATAGGTCTCTGTCTACATTCAGCTATATCCCATAACATTGCTCCCTGAAACAACTCTTGTCCTCAAGGGTTTGGCACTTGAAACTCAGGAAACTGTTTATTTCTTCAAGTTGAACAATGATATCCAAGTAGCATCCTCATCCGGGTACCTTTGCCACTGAACTAAAACTTCAGTGATGCTTCTTCCTTCTGATTCGTTGGTTCAATATCTATTCTAGATATATTGAACTAGGGACTGCTGGCCAATCAATGGGAGGATGACACTGCCTAACACTCGGATCTGGGCACAATTTCAGCAAAGAGACATGAAAAGTAGAGTGGATTCTTGTTTCAGGAGGTAAATCAAGTTTATATGCTACTGGCCCTACCCTTTCCAGCGCTCTATATGGACCATAAAACCTGGGAGCCAGCTTTTGATTGCTTCTTGTAGCTGCTGATATTTGCCTATAAGGTTGCAACTTGAGAAACACCCATTGTCCCACCTCAAATTCTCTATCGGAACTCTTCAAATCTGCCTTTTGCTTCATAGTGTTGGCTGACCTATGTAGATGATGCTTCAAAACTGCAATCATCCTTTCTCTTGCTTGAAATCTTCGATCCACAGCCTCAAACCTGATCTAGGCACATAGGGAACATAAACCGAATGCTTTTGACCATACAAAGCTTATTGAAGTTGCCTTGGTTGAAGTGTGAAAATTGATGTTATACCACCACTCACCAAAGATAACCATTGACTCCACTCTCTAGCACTTCCCAACACATGCAAGGCAAGTAAGACTCCAAACATCTATTAAGCACCTTGGTTTGACCATCACTTTGTGGATGGTAAGCGGAGGAGAGACTTTGCTACACTTTCAAAACCTTGAAAAACTCTTTCCAAAAGTTGCTGAGAGAGGATCTCAATCACTCACAATCTCCACCGGAGCACCATGCAATATGTAAACTTGATCTAAGAAAGCTTGTGCAGGTGTAGACGCTGAATAGGGGTGAGAAAGAGGGATAAAATGAGCATACTTACTCATTCTATCAACAATCACCCAAATTACTTCTTTACCTCCAGATTTGGGCAAGCCTTCTATAAAATCCATTGATATGCTTTGCCATACTTTGCTTGGAATTGACAGTGGATTCAATAACTGATATGCTTTTTGATCAAGAATAGGGAATAGGAGTAGAAAGACCCAAGAAAGGGGACTAGAAGAGATAGAGAAGAGAGCTAACTAGGCTCTCACAAATCTGTATTCTGCAATGTCATGTCAAACATGATTGTACAATAGAAGGATGGCTATTTATAAATAATAGATTCCCTCAAAAATTATCCTACTAATTATGTTTTATTCACTTAAGTCCCAAAAGAAAGTTTACAAATAGGTCCCTAAGTACATTACTAGATATTCTATATCAATAACCCTAGTGCAGCAACAGTTTCATACTTGCATCTGGCACATGTATCACAACCCTTCACAAAGTCCGCAACAACTTTATGAAGATGTTTCCACCAAAATAGGCCTTTAACCTTGTAATAGGTCCCTTGAATACCTAAATGTCCTACTTGAGGGCAAGCATGAAGCCATTCTAGCAGCTTTTGCTTCAAATCAGCATCATTACCAACTACCAAACGATTGTTCTTCCTCAAATAAGGGTCATCCCAAAAATACTTCTTGAGAACACATACTTCTTGAGAACACCACCCTTTTCTTTCACTTCAGCTGGGATAGTTGCAACTCCTACATCTGATTCCCAACTTCTCTTAATTTCTTCAATTAATTCAGGACAGGTTGTATCTAAAGAAATTTGCAACAATTGAGAACCATGGAGCCTTGATAAAGCATCGACCACTGTGTTGCCATTCCCATTTTTGTATTGGATTTCATAGTCATAATCCATCGACTTTGCTATCCAATACATTTGGAATGGGGTCTTTAATTTCTGCCCCAATAAGTACTTGAGACTCTACTGCTCGGTTCTAATAATGAACTTGTTACGCTCCAAATACTTGTGCCAATACTCAATAGCTTGCACCACGCCAACAATTCCTTCTCATAAATGGAGAGGCTCAATTGTTTGGGAGCAACAACCTTACTAAAATAAGCTAGTAGCTAGCCTTGTTGCATCAACAAAGCTCCAATCCCTACACCACATGCTTCAATCTCCACTACAAACTCCTTGGAGAAATCAGGCAATGCTAGAGCAGGAGCTGAAACCAGCACTTCTTTCAACTTTTGGAAGGCTTCACTTGCTGATACTGACCACTTAAAAGCATCCTTTCGCAACAAGAGGGTGAGGGGCTTTGCTAGTGATCCATACCCCTTAATAAACCGCCGATAATAGCCAGCCAATCCGAGAAAAGCCCTAATTGCTTGGCTGACTCCGGTTCTAGCCAGCTTGAAACAACCTGAATCTTCTCTGGATCTGTCGCCACTTTGCCTTCACTGATAATGTGGCCAAGGTACTCAACACTCTTGGCAGCAAACGTGCACTTGCTCCTCTTAACGAAATAGTGGTTGTCTTGCAAAATTCCCAATACTTCCTCTAGGTGCCGTGCATGATTTGCAATGGTAGAACTTCAGATCAGAATGTTGTCAAAGAAAACAAAAAGAAATTTTCTAAAAAAGAGGTCTAAAAATATCGTTTATAGTTCCCTGGAAGGTGGCTGGTGCATTTGTTAACCCAAATGGCATCACCAGCCACTCAAAATGGCCTGAGTGTGTTTTGAATGCCGTTTTGTAGCACTCTCCCCACCATCCTAATCTGACGATAGCCGGCTCGATGATCCCGCTTTGTAAATCAGCTGGCAGCATGTGATTCATCAATCAAATCTTCTACCAAATGGACATAATTCTGATTTTTAACCGTCTTCTTGTTTAATTCATGAAAGTCAATGCACTTACGCCAAATCCCATCTTTTTTCTTCACCAAAAAAATGGGTGCTGAGAAGTAAGAGGAACATCCTTGAATAACCCCTGTTTGTAGCAATTCAGACACTTGCTTCTCTATGATATCCTTTTGAGCTGTAGAGTACCTATACGGTTTAAGGCTAATAGGATTAGTGCCTTCATGTAGCACAATAGGATGATTATGCCCTGGTCTCAAGGATGGCAGCCCTTTTGGCTCACCAAAAACTGCCTCAAACTTGTCTAGAGTGTCCTGAATCACTGCTGGTAGCCCCTCTGATAATTTTGAGAATTCTGTGATAGTGCAGCACTGCTGTTTTTACTTCAACGGGTGCAGCAATTGAACTGAGGAACATTTGTTGCTCAAGGAAGCAATCATTTTCAAGCCTCCGAGATGGGACCACCTTCATGGAATTTGTTGGACTCGCTTGCAGCTTGCATAGCCAGCCCTTGTACCAAAACCGCGTGGAGAGATGTATATAATCCCAGAAGACACTCTTTATAGATTTCAGACATGATAATCCCAGCACCACATCAAGAGTATGCAATTGAGTGATTCTGAGATCACACTCAAAACCCATGCCGTGCATCTTCTACCTAAAACCATGCCAAACTCCAAAAACCTTCAATTTTTGACCCCCTGCCACCTGAACCCAAGAAGAAAGTGGCTTCGTCTCACGCCATCCTAATTTCACAGCCAAGTTGTAATCAAGGAAAACATGTGTGCTGCCATTGTCCACAAAAATTTGAATTGTGAGCTTGCCTATACTTCCTTGTATGCGCATAGATTCTGCTGTGTCAACCCCATTGATGGCATGTAAAGAAATTAAGGGGGCGTGATCATCCAAATCACAATCTTGCTCAACAATCTCATGGGTATTGGGAATCTCAAATTCCTCAATTAATTCCATATACTGAAGTCGCAATCTTTGGTGCTGGGGGCATTAGTAATCTTTAGAGAATTTTTCATGGCAATAGAAGCAAAGGTTCTTGGCGCGATGCTCTGCTTCATTTTCGGCTCAAAGGATCTTTGAGGATTTCCAAGATCTTGCAGCTGTTCTCTCAGTCGAATTGGCATTTTTAACATTTGAATTGATGACAGAATTGATAGTCGTATCTTTTTGTTGGGACCCAGCTCAATAATAATTCCTATTATAATTATTATTCACTGACGTGGAAGTATTTTGCGAAAATATTAAGAGATTTGTGATATGCCATCATAATCTCTTGCCAGCAACCTTGGGACTCACGCCGATTTAATAAGATTTCTTGAACTCAGGCCAATCTTCTGGCTTCACCGAGACTTTGGGTATTAAACATCAAAACCGAATCAGAAATCTCGTCTCTGAGGGCCGCGACATATACATTGACCAAATAATCCTTCGCCGGATCGAATTTTGTCGAGATTGCACCAAATTTGGTGTCGAATTCTGCCAAAGTCCTAGTCTGTCACAAACAAGTAAGGTCGCTCATTGGTTTCTCAAAAGGAAGACCGAACAAGTTCTTGAGCATCCGCACATAGCCTTCCCAATTTGGTGGATTGGTGCCCCATTGTTTCTCCATCGCTACATGCCAAGAAAAACTGTCGTCGTCCAAGTACATTGATGCAATCCGAATCTTGGAGTTTTCAGGAGTACCATCGAACTCAAAGAACCTTTCATACTTAAGAATCCAGGCCTTGACATTCCCACCTTGGTATCTTGGGAATTCCATTTTCATCAATTGAGTAGGCCGCTGGTATCCCGCTTGAACTCCACCATGCCTGTTTCTTGGATTCCCATTCGGTCTGGGTTCTTGGTTGTGTTGAGCCGCCTGTATCATAGTTCTGAATTCCCAGCCCATGGCTCAAAGCTCATCCTTGAAACCCAAAACAGTTTCTTGAAGTTAATCAACCTTGTCTAGTTTCTGTATCTTTTCTTCAATGGACACAATTATGACTTCCATGTTTCTTAAAAATCCTAATCTAGTAGTGACCAAGCATTAGAGTGTAGCAGTGAGAAAGAGAGCCAAGGATAGTCAGCTCTGATACCATTGTTATGGTATTCAGATGAAAGTGAGAGAAAGAGAGGATTAGAGAGAGAAAACAGAAGTAGATAGAAGAAGAAGAAGAAGGAGAAAGGAATTCTGAATAATCCCTTGCAATTCTCTATCGAGTCATAAACTGAACAGACAGGTTCACAATAGGATAGTGAGCTATTTAAAATGTCATAACCTCACTTAGATCCCTCTCCCGCGCCTAACACCCTAACGGTCATTTGAGGACCAACTAACATTCAAATAGCTATTTAACATATAGGTCCTTATTCCTACTTTACACATAGGTCCCTATTTACATTCAGCTATATTCCATAACACAACCATAGAAATTTCAACCATTAGTTCCAACTTTAATGGATAATTCAACACATTTCTTTGCAGAAAGTCAAAATAAACATTTTCATCTCCAACTTCTGCTATAACACCCCAAACAACATTTATATAACCACAGGCTCTTCTCAAGACATTAAAAAAAATAAAATAAAATAAAAAAACAGAAGCAATATAAGGACAAAAGCGGAGGCAAGAACTTACATAGCTAAGGTTCAAACAGTCATACTTCGGAAAAATGATGTCCACATTATGATTTAAATCCTGAACAGCACGAGATAGACTGGTAACAACATCACCAAGGCCTCCAACCTGTAAAACATGCAAAAATCATAATTGAAAAACAATATAATTGCAAATTCATCCCAACAAGGCTATAAAAGGAGAAATTCTGATTGACTATGTTATGGTTATTAGATCAAGAATAGAGCATAGGACAGAAAGACACAAGAGTAGGAGTAGAAAGACACAAGAAAGGGGTTAGAAGAGAAGAAGAGAACCCTATGGCTCTCTCACAATGTATTCACACTCATAGCAAAACTGATCTCCCTTACAAAATAGCGGAGTAGGCTATTTATAACACTATACCCTCTCACAAATCCTAACTAATGGTTTATTGACTAATCACCCTACTACTTATCTACTTTACACTTAGGTCCCTATGATCATATTACAACTAGGTCCCTAAATGCATATTATCTTTATATATCAATACCCCCTCCCCAAAAACATCCTTGCCCTCAAGGATGGACTACAAACACAAATCTGAACCTAAAAAATACAAAACTGAAACATCGAAAAGATAAGCCTAAGCTGTAAAATTCTGGAGAAAAATTCTGAAATTTATGCTGCTACTCTCTCAACTTGTTTGCTACTGGAACAAATAGAAGCAACAAATCCAATCCAGACCCAAATAGCATGTTAATCAGCTCTCCCCTGAACCAAGTATGCAGCAGACTTTGGGTAGGAGAACATTGAAAAAATGAGAGCCAATTTTGCAGCAACAAACTTGGGCTATGTTCTTCAAAGGAAAAGCCCAAACACTCATCTGCTATGACCCAACCTACTGGACTGTCAAAATACTCCTCCCCTTTCTGAAAAATGCCGTCCAGCTGTGAAAGTAAAGTTGACTTTTCAAACTCTGCTTTAGTTACCCCCATCAATCCCACATCAATGTCTGAAAACATTTGAGCTTTGCACGCAACTCTTTCTTCCTCCTTCGATGAATCACATCGACCCCTCTCAACGTCCACGAAGGCACGAACCCCTGACCCAGTAACCACCATAGCCGTCGACGAAAGAAGAGAAGTGAGCGGCCTGACCCGAACCAAAACATCCGGCGATCGACGCAAAGCAAGCAGCGGCGACGAAGAACTCGAACTGGAAGGCAGAACGAGAATCGGCGTCGAGAGAGCAAAGCGATCGTCGATGGCGCTGCAAATCGAAGACTCCTTGAGCAATTTTTCTTGAAAATGCTCACTGTAGTCTAAGTTCAAAGACTCATTGTCTCCAAATGAAAGTTTCACATTCATCTCACCCATCGTCTTGTCAACGGGAAAACCAAAGGTGTCTCAGAGTAGGATGACATACTCGTTCCAGCCCATTGGTCGTCTCCACCGATGTTCCGATGCCACATGCCACGCGAAACTAGCATTATCAAGTCCCATTGAGGCCATTGTCACCTTTTCTGCTTCAGCTGTGCCATCAAGATGAAAGAAGCGCTCACATTTGGATATCCAGCTGTCTACTTCTCTGCCATGGAAGCGCGGAAATTCCATCTTGGTGAAATGGGTACGTCTGTGATGTGTTTCCCCATGGTTTTGACCATTTCCCAATCCATTCCCACGTCTTTGGCGCTGCTAGTCGTCATTCTGGCGCTGCATTGTTTGAAGCAAGGTTCTGATTTGGTCTTGCAATTGATCAAGTTGGTCAAGTTTCCCCATTTTTTCTTCAATTTTGTCAAGCCTCCGAAGCTGCTCTTCAATGGTCGAGACTCGTGCTTCCATTGATCTTTGCTATTCTTGATCTTGTTTGTACCACCCACCCACCATTCTTCAAGGATAACAGAAGGGAACAGGAGCAGAATCCAGAAAACAGAACCAGAAAATAGAAGAAACAGACCCAGAAATGGATATGACAGAACCAGAATCAAGAAACAGAACCAAAAATGAAGAAACAGAGGAGGAGGAGAACCAGACACTCAAGAACAACTCTTGAAGGTTTCTTGACAAATTCTTGATGAGTTCTTGTTGCCCAAACGCTTCTGAACCCAAAAACTGAAGCAGGGCAGACAACGACAATTAGCAAGAAGGACCTGAATTTCCCTTGAGCCAGCCTGAATGCAGGACAATCAGAAATCCCAGAACTGATGATTTCTTGTAATTTCTTGACAGATTCTTGCTGCCCAAACAGCCCTGAATTCAGACAGCAACAGAACAGCACCAGTCTCTTTTTCTTTCATTTCTTCTTAGATCAGAACAGAAAAGAGTAGGACAGAACAGCTTTCTCTTTTTTTTTCTTCGTTTTCTTCAGAATCAGACAGAAGTGATAAGAACAGAACGAAATTCTTTTTCTTTTGTTTCTAAAAACCAGAACAGAAAGGGATGAGACAGAATCAGCAAGCACAAACAGCCAAGGAAGGACTGCTCTGATACCAGAATTAATCAACGTAATCCCAGTGAAAGAACCCAGAACTGTTCAATGCAGATGGGAAACTCAGATTTATGAATCAACGTAATTGCAAAATCTGACGACAGGCGAGTCCAGGAGTCTGACGGAAAGAATGAGGATAGGAGGTCACGCGAGCAGGGACGACGAACCCAGAACCAGTCGACTCGGTCAGAGGAGAAGACCCAGAACCTGTCAATCAGAATCAGACGCAAATATTCCCAGAATGCTGTCGATGCTGTCCGAACACTCAGAATGCTTGACGCCCAAAAAAAAAAAAATATTTCCACTAACCAGCGTCGAAGTTCACAATGTTTCAGAACTCAACGAAGCAAAACGTTGAAGATTCTTGACTCTCTTGGGCTTCTTGACTGGACTCGGAAGTCTTTTTGGGGTTCTTGTATGAGTATCTTGAAGACAAGTCCAAACCGTGAGGGAAGAAGAATGGTTCAGACTTGGACTCAAGATGTTCAGAGAGCAAACAAAAGCAAGCCGAGGATGGCAAAGCTCTGATACCACTATAGTTATTAAATCAAGAATAGAGCATAGGACAGAAAGACACAAGAGTAGAAGTAGAAAGACACAAGAAACGGGTTAGAAGAGAAGAAGAGAGCCCTATGGCTCTCTCACAATGTATTCACACTCATAGCAAAACTGATCTCCCTTACATAATAGAGGAGTAGGCTATTTATAACACTATAGCCTCTCACAAATCCTAACTAATGGTTTATTGACTAATCACCCTACTACTTATCTACTTTACACTTAGGTCCCTGTGATCATATTACAACTAGGTCCCTAAATGCATATTATCTTTATATATCAGACTATAACTAACACTCAGCTCATATTAGAACTGAAATCTCTAAAATTATTTTGCTTGAGAGCTTTCTGTAATTTATCCACCTATAATAATAATAATAATTGCCAACTGCTCCTCCAAACAATTTCATAAACATAATGATCATGTGTGTTACTCTTAAATTTCAGCGTATTTTCTCCTATCTCTGTTTGAAAAAGTAGGGTTATATATAATACAATAATAATGTGACACTTTCCCAATATCAAAAGCAAAAGAAAGAATGGTAAGTCATATAATCAGTCTTCCATTGACCAAATGACACAGCTTAATGTAATTATACTATCAGTTTAAATCACATAGAGAAAGCAGCACAAAGACTAGGCAGAACAAAAGAATTATTTCCAGTACAGTAGTATGCCGCATAAGACTAATGCATGCCAATTCCTTGAGGTTAAGACCGGAAAAAGAGAGTGAGAAAACCAACGTTTCACAAATAGATTCATTATTCAGTTCACTTAGAAGGAAATGTTTTTTGTTTTCTCATATACTTCTTAATGAATTCAACAATTACCACGTGAAAACTGTATTGATGCCCACTCCATGACCACTAAAAAATTCAGCCATCCATGAAACCTAACTGTATTTTATAATATAAAGGGAATTTAAAGCAACAGGAAATATAACTAGCAAACTAAATTCCATGCTAGAAAGGTCACTGAAAACCAGAACCTTTACAAAAGTATTTACCATCACACATCACGAAGATTAGTGGTGACATTACTCTAATTGAATTCAGTATATGCCAAAAAGAATTTGGAAGTCACAAGTACAATAAACAAGTCCACATCACATCATGCATATGAGATTGATGTAACTAACATACTTTTGCAATTGGGGCCATCTCAACAGCAATATGTACAATATGCATCGGTGGTTCTTTCACAATTCCTCCAAAAACAGGGATGTGATAATCCATTCCAAATTTGTTGTCAAATTCCCCACCGTCTTCCCTCTCGGAGAAAACAAAGTCCATCATGTATGCATCCAATGGTACCTTGACTGCAGAAAACAAAATCATAAAGCTTCTTCAGAAAAAATTACAAGTCATTGAATAACTAATTCATTATTATGTCCTTCTTCAAGTGATTTGGCTCCTCTTTTGCTTATTGTATTTAGCTCTATTTGATACTTTGCTGTATTGGATATAATCTAGCTGCTCCTCTTTTGCTTGCTGTGTTTGTCCTTCATTTTCTTGCTATAATGAAAATTTTAGAGTTGCAGAGTTTGGTTCGTGTTCAGCCTCCCTTTTTCTGTATTATGTAGATGTCAAACAAATGAAGATATATGATAACTGTTTTAGTAATTTTGAGAGGGCACATGCTGCAAAGTTTTTTATTTATCTATACACACGGCATATTATGCATGATGATATTGTTTTAATAATGTTCGATGTTCTTGAAACTATATGGTTAGTGTTGAAGTGTAATGTTCATGTGAGTTGCATGTTGTTGTAGACTTAAAGTTGAACGTTGACTATGGAATGTTTAAGTTGAATGATGAATTGATGACATTATTGGTTGCACCAATTATGTTTATGGTTGAATTGATGATTTCATTGTTGAATATGCATTCCCATTTGGATATTTTCAGTTCAGCAAAACATTTTTATTGTTTTGCATCAGTTACAAGTAACTTTTTAAGAAAAACAAATGAGATAAACAGGCCCAACCCAGCCCAATCCGTCCTGGCTTTTCCAGGCCCAGAATCCACTAGTACAGACTGGTGAGCTGGGGTGAGAAAACCCAGCCTAAGTTGGTGACCAGGCTAGGCTATAGGTCTGCTTCAACTTGGGCCTAGTCTGGCCTATTCTTAGCCCTAATATTTGCAAATCCCAAATCAAAATTCATAATACATAAATTTGGCAATTCTCTTGATCATATTTTAAAGCCATGACCCTTGCAATGAATTTTATTACGGAAATATTAATATAATTAATATTAGGGATTAAGGTTATTGTTGAATTTAGAGGGATAAAACATACTCTATTCATCTGTGAATAAAAGAGAGTATATATAGGCAAACCTAGAGCTAACCCTAGAATCAAAGTTAATCTAATAAATCAAATCAAAATGATTAAGATATAATATCATAAAATATAATATATCCATATCTAATCCTAAGATATAAAACATATCAAACTTAATAATAAGATAATGATTAATCTAAATAATCCATAATATTCTAACACTCCCCCTCAAGCTGGAGAGTATATATCGATCATTCTCAACTTGCCTCAAAATCCTTCAAACTTCGTTCTGCCTATTTCTAGGGTTGTACTCCTTTTTGAGTTGTGTCAGTTTGCATCACCGTGTTCACCTGACACATCGAGTCAATAAACAAGCTATGTCCCCTTTTGCTTTAGTTCATTCTGATATTTGGGTCAATGTCATGTTGAGTTGAAGTCTAGTTTTAGGCATTTCATTATTTTGCTTGAGGATTTTTCTCAAAACCACCTAGCTTTATTTAATAAAAAAGTGTTCAGTTGTTCCCTCAATTTTGCAATTTTTATACTGAAATCAAAACTCAGTTTGGTGTATCTATGAAAACCTAACAGAGTGACAATGCTAAAGAATATTTTACTACTCGATTTCAAAACTATATGCTACAACATAGCATGATTCATCACTCCTCATGTACAAATACACCGACTAAAAATGGTGTTGTAGAAAGAAAAAAACAGCACTTATTAGAAATAGGCCAGGCTCTAATGTTTCAAATGCAAGTCCCTAAACCTTTTGGGCTAATGATGTGTCAACTGCATGTTTTCTTATTGATCGTATTCCCTCTCCTATTCTCAGCGATGACACTCCGTACACAACTTTGTTTCCTTCCAACCCCTTGTTCCCTATTGATCCAAAAATCTTTGGTTGTGTCTATTTCGTTCGAGATGTTCATCCCACTGTTACAAAACTTGATCCCAAGTCTCTCGAGTGTGTCTTTCTTAGGTATTCCAGGGTTCAGAATTCTCCCACTCTCCGCCATTATTTTGTGTCTACAGATGTCATCTCATGAGTCGACTTTTAGAAATAGTGCCCGCTACCTTCCTTTACGCTACCTATCCTAAACCTCCCTCCATCCTATTCTTAGCAAACCGTTCCACTACTCTCCACCAAGCCTTGGCCCATGGTGTAAATAATAAGTCCTTGATAAGACAAGTACTTGGAATCTCGTACATTTACTAAAGAAGGCACAAAGACTCTAATGTTATGGCTCGGGATTTCATCAATTTGATGTTAAAAATACATTGAGATTGGAGCAACCACCTGGTTTTGTAGCTAGAGGGAGTGTGGGAAGGTATGCCACATTCACTTTGTACACGATAAGATCAATGGCAACTTTATTTCTACAAGGCATATGAGGTCTAATGACCAATTGGGCGATCTTTTGCTAAAAGACTAAGGCCAAAGTACCGTAAATGGGACTTGAGAAGATCAAACCGGAGAAAATGACTAAATTGAACCATTTCACGGTGTAACAAGTTGGGCTTAATTAACATCTATGCTCCAACAAATCATGGTCACACCAAGATTGAATGCTTTTGTGATGAAATCATGCGGGGCCAAAGGCTACCGTATTAGGAAATATTAATATAATTAATATTAGGGATTAACTGATTAAGGTTATCAATAATCATAACAGGCCCATTAACTCTGAGGCCTCTTTCTTGTGTATAAGCCTCTTATGTATATGAATAAACAAGCTATTTTAGATTATTTTACACTACAAGTACAAAAATAAGTGACAGGAAAATTTAATTTTTGCTGGCTCAATTCAGAAAACATTAAAATCCATCATGTTGCTAATTGTATTCCTAGTAGACTCAATTCATCCTTCAAATATGAATCAAGAGATAAAACTCACCAGAGGTTTTGAGATGAGTACCGTTCTCTGCAGGCAACATTCTCACAGGTGCAAGTGGACCCCTATGGTGTGTCCAACGGTTAAATGAACATCTAAACCAAACCTCAGGTTTTCCGTTCAAATTTGTGTTGGTGGGATTATAATATACTGTTACTCTGCTCCCTGCTTGAACATCAAGAGGCTCAGTATAGACAACTTGCTTTTGGGAAAGCAAAAACCTTTTTAAAGTTCTCTCCTTTGTTTCAGCTTTCATACGTGCTGTTCTTTCAGCCTACAACAAGAGTAGGGCCAAGTGAATGAGAAGAGATGCTTAAATACCCAAGATTCCCTCCTCCCCCAATTTTATCCCAAAATCAAGTGCCACGACATCAAATCAGAATAAACACAATGTCTCAGGTACTTGCTCACTAAAAGAACTGAAGGGCACGTTTGCTTTTAACCGTTTCATGTTTTCATTTCCATTTAAAATTGAAAACAGACATGAATGGTTGAATTCCTTTTGCTATTTTTTCTCTTAGGCAACAGACTCCTCATTTAAGGAAATTCTGCTTACTACTTTAAGAAACTGAAAACGAGGAAATGGAAGTAGAATGACAATATGAAAATAGGAAATAGTTTTTTAGAAGTCCAAATGCACTCTAAATAGTCTATCAGATCAAAGTCAGAAATAAAAAGTGCAAGACAATAATTTTACGAACGGTTAATACAATATTTGGTCCTTATAATTTTCCCTCATTTTGGTTTCGGTCCTTATAGTTTCACACCATAGGATTTGGTCCCCCAAGATTCTTTCTGTCTAAAATCTTATTCCCTATATTTTAATAAAAACCTGGACCATTTTACCCCTTGAGGGACCAAAACCTATGGTTTAAAACTATGGGGACCAAAACCAAAATAACGGCAAACGAGAAGGACCAAACATTGTATTAACCCTTTTACAAATCTACTAGGACACCATATTACATGTATAACCTTACATAGACAAAGATATGGAACCAGATGATTTAACAAGCTTTTATCTATGTATGCAAGGAAGAACTTGAATGTTGTTATATGAAATTCAACTCTCAGAACAAACTAACCTTGGCACTTATAGCTTCTTGCCTAAGCCTCCTCTCTTCTTGCAGTTTCTGGTATATCAACTGCTCTTCCCCAGCCCAACTTTGTTCATCGGGCATACCATTTGGGACAATAGAATGGAAGTCTTGCCTATGGTTGTTATCATAAACAGATGCTTTCCCCGGTGGACCATTAGCAAACACCCAATCCAGGAGAAAGGCTTGATCAGGTACAACAACTGCATAAAACAGAAGTGGTAAGAATATGTTCTCTACTTGGAATCATGTTCTAAGAGAGATGAAATTAAATCCTTCAAACAGAGCAAGAAATAATCATGCATTATCTTCAAAAGACTTCCAAGATAGTACGTATTCATAATCATGCATTCATATTGACATTGCTCAAGACAAACTCATAATGTAGGAAGAAGTTGTTAAATCAGTTCTAGCAATATTGCATTTGAGGAGTTAGAGAGATAATTCTCAATAGGTGAGTAGTATTTCAACAAGGAGTATCACATTGATATAAATTCCATGTTCTTTTCAAACAGTGCACCAGTTTTCTTAATGCTCAAACTATATGATTAAATGGAAGAGAGATAACAAAAATAATTTATTTCTATTTTGATTTGTCTGTAGAATAAAAGGGTACTCTGGAATCAATTAATAGTCCTTACAGCAGATATCTGCAGTGGACCAATGGACTCCATATATCAGAAGATACCATGACAAATAGTCAGCAGACAAGCATTTTAAAAATAAGGAGATAGCTGCCTCAACTTCCTAGCACAATACATCACAGTTTAGCTTCTTAATTTATCTATTCATACAGACTTTTATATGGCCAGCAACACAGAAATTAGAAGAAAAATGAATCTAAGATAAGGAAAAGAAGATATTAATGAACACACCATCTGCATACCACCAATCACCATCCTTAGAGCTAGAAGGGAAAAGTTGAACAGCAAATGATATCCCAGTCTTCCAATTATTGTGTCCCCCATGAACCCATACTTCATTAGCTTGTGACAGAGGACCTGAACTTCTGTTATAATATAACCTGATCAAGTCCTTGCCTTTGAATTCACTAGGTTCTATATACCAAACATTATCCATGGATCTCATAGCTTTCTTAATCAATTGTTGAAATGTTTCTCGCAATCTTTCTGTCTCCCCCCTTGCCTGCAACCTATCTGCTTCTTGAGCAGCTTTCTCTTCTTCTATTTTTCTCTGCTCTTCTGCCTGCCTTTCCTTTTCTGCTTGCTCTTTGGCAAGATCTTCTAATTCTTTACGCTTCATTTCTAGAAGAAAATCCTCAAATGATAATGCATCCATTTCGCCATCAACAGATATGGAGAAGTTCTTTTCATCATTATTATCATAGACATCTTGCCCATTGAAGAACACAAAGTCCACTTTATAAGCTTCTCTTGGAACATTCAGATGGCAAGACCACCAATCACCCTTTAGTTGTGTTTTATTCAACCGTTGATTAAATAATTTCCACCTCCAATCATTAAAACCCCCCTTAATTAAAACATCTGGCTCATTACTTAAAGTTGACAGACTCCTGTTCAAGAATACTTCAATCTCTTGATCAGCTTTAACCACAGAAGGATATACAAACAGCTTGTTCCCTTGAGAAAAATTTTCCTCTGCAATCCTCTCAATTTCTTGTTTGCGTAACTTAGCTTCCATCTCTAACTTCAACTGCCGAGAAGCTTCCTCTCGTTTGCGCAACTTTTTCTCCATCTCTAGCTTCAATAGCCGTGCGGCTTCCTCTTGTTTGTGTAAATTTTCCTCCATTTCTAACTGCAAAATTCGGGAAGCTTCATCTATTTTTTGTAAATTTTCTCCCATCTCTAAGTTCAATGACTGAGAAGCTTCATCTTGTTTGAGTATTGCTTCCATCTCTAACTTCGTTTGTTGCGCATCCTCTTTCAATTTGTGTAAATTGGCCTCCTTCTCCAACTTTGACAGTAAGGAGGCTTCCTCAGTTATTTTATTATCACTATCAACATCAGTTCCTTTTATACTTTCATCATTGTTTACATATATCTTTCTCTCTGAATCCTGAACATTGCCAATATTCCTTATGTCAGAAGTTTCTTCCTTCTGAGGTTCTAGAATATCCTCTTCAGTAATGGAAGTGATTCTGTTTTCTGTTTTCATATCACTTTCATCTGTTCTATCTAGCTCAGGTCTCTTCTCTTTAGAAAATATAACTGCCCCCTCTTCCTCGGGTTCAATCTTAACATCAACCGCTCTTTTATCATCCCCAGAGATCCCACTAGCAGTTGGAGTATATGAATCCCCTTTAACTCCAGTCTTTTTTCTTCCTCTCTTATGGTTACTTGTTCCGAGCAGTGGTCGTGGCATGAAACCCTTTGGAGGAGGACCCCTAGACCTTGCAGATGAAATCCTCCTGAGTCTCCTACGAGAAAAATCTACCAAAAACATAAAGACCCCAGTTATAGGAGAAAAGTACATTATAACAATGAGGCGGGAAACAAGCATGCTTTATCAATTAAAAGATTGCTTTCAAACCTGAACTAGAATTGACGCAATAAGAACCCCAAACTGTCATGCACTCTTTGCGCCATACCAAACACTGTAACGTCAGGGATTAACTCAATCTATTTAGCATGGAAACTAAACATCTAAAATTACAGTTATAGTTGAAAGTTCAAATATGTCGCTCTGAAGAGAGCAAATTGTATAAGTAATTAGGGTAAAAAGTATAAGATGACCAAATTACAATCAGAAAGATAGGGTATGATTTAATGAAATCAGTAAAACAACAAAATCACCACCAAAGACCACTTCTACCACAAAATCAGTAAATTACGTAGACCATTCTCAACTACAAAATCCCTCTTCAGAATAAGAAAATAGGTCATTATAACTGTTTGAAAAGACAAGCAACGAACACACAGACGGAATACACACTGCCAACAAACAAGTTTAGCGACAAGAAAACACAGGGATTTACTTGAGAGGAAGCTGAAGTTCTTCCAATAGGAAAGGACCCAGTAATTGGTTTGAACTTCACACAGCCTCTATCACCGAACAGAGTTCCAGAGTTCAGTGGACTCTGCAAATGCAAGGACATCTCCATGGCTTCTTCTGCTCCCGATAATACTCGTTCTCCAATGACTCTTCTTACTATATCAGTGATCACCAAAACATGCTTCTGTATGATTCAGCAACCGATCAATCCTCCATAAATTCAGGCTCATAAACAGAAATAAATAGATTTCTCTTCCCCCATGTCCAACGAATAAGGAAAAATAATTGTAATATGTGCCTATACTTCCGTGCCTTCTTTGATAACGGCGGTGACTCCAGCTTCAACCTCAGCCATATGTAGGGGCTGTTTGGATTACCAACATGAGTGATTTTTTTTAATACTCCATCTGGTCCTTATTATAAAACAGCAACTAACTTTTCTCACAAATCAATAAAAGTAGTTAAAATCAATAAAGTTATCCTAGAGTCTAAGTAATTTCTAATATTATCCCTGCCCTAAACTCTAATATCATATTAATTATTACTCTCACCTATTACCCATATTAATTATGAGCAGACATAGAAAAAAATGATTAATTCTCATTAGGAATAAGCAAGTGCCTTATAAAAAGTACCAAATAAACTTGATAATTGGTATCTTATAATAAGAACCAGAGAGAGTATGAATTTTATAAATTTAATATAGGATAAAAGTCATATTAAAAATATCATTATAAAAGCCATATTGTAAATATCATTTAGGTTTAGATTTAGCAGTAACAGATGTCACTTTTTGTCAACCTGAAACTTATTTACATTATTATTTTAAAAAGAAGTTTATATGGAAAATAATTAAAAAGATATGATTTTTTATTAAATGTATATAATTTGATAGTTAATATATTATTGAGAAATAGCATTTAATTAGATTTTTTTTTACGGATAAAATTTTATATAAATTACAAATAATAATAATCTTAAGTTTTTTAACCAAATAATATTATATTACTAAAATTAGAATTACCTTTTTTCCAAATTTTTATGCCAACAAATATTTTTTAACAACCTAAAGTCAAATATGGTTAAACTTTAGGTTGTTAAAAAAGATATCAAGTCAAAATATGTTTTGGTGTGAGTCTCATGGCAATTTTCCATCTTATGGTCATGCATTCACGTTGAAAAGCAAGTCTAATAAGCTCTTTTTTTAAGTTGCTTTTTGGCTAAAAACCTATTTTAAAAAAAAAAAAAAAAAAAAAAACTAACTGGAACACCCCTCAGAATCACGGATTGGATTGGGCTTTTTTCACACCCCCACTGCTTAAGTTTTTGGATGGAATTTTTTTTTATAAAAAAAAAAACTTTTTTAATGAAAAAAAAATGTTGTTTTTATTAATTTATGTATTTAGATGATATTTTTTTAAAAAAAAAAAGTCACAAAAAAAAAAGCCAAAATACTGTTTTTTTTAAAAGCTTCAATTTAAAACTTAAAAAATCACATTTTTTCAAAAAAAAAGCTCATCCAAATAAACCCTAATCAAACAAACCCTAAAATCTTGAAGACTGTGTGTAGTTTCCTGACTGTTGAAGCTATGCTAAGATGATGAGGGATGAGATAGGACGGTGTCTGTGTTGGGTGATTGTCGTGACTCGTGAGCTTGATGACGTGTGTCTGAGATTTGATTTATGGACCTATGATTCTATGAACCAGCTGTTACGATTTTTGGAGGTTTGTGGGGATGATAGAATGCAACGGACAGAACCAGCCAAACTCTACAGCATCCAACAAGAACATTCCACATCAGGAAAATATTCGCGGTAAGTTTATTCCTAAATTAATTATTAATTAATTAATTTAAAGACATATTAAATCACGGGGCCACGGGACACGTGGCATGTGAAAATGAAATGAAAAATTGGCGTTTGCATGGCATGTGAAAAATATTTTATAAAAATATTATTTTAAATATTTTATTAATATTTTATTAATTAAATTTTTTATTGATATTTTTATAAAAGATTGGCGTTTGCATGTCTTTGGAGCGAAAGAAGTGAAAAGAAGGAAGAGAAAAAGGCGGGAAGTGAGAGAAAATGTTTTCAACCCAAAAATGATGCCCGTATTCATGTTTGTGGCAGGAAGTAGTAAGTAGGGGTGTCCAAAAAATCCGGTAGTTTATATAGTCAAGTCTGGTCTGATCCGACCTGATCTCTAAAAAAAATTAGTCTGAGATCATATGAGGTGGACCGGACCCAGGCACGGTGTGCTCGAGTCGACCGGACTTCGGTCCGGGGACAGAGACCCTTTGACCGGTCCGATCTCGGCCCGATATATATATTATATTTTAAAAAAAAAAACACACAAATTAACCTAACCCTCTGTCCTTCTTTACTGTTTTCTTTACGATTCTTCATCACTCACCAGTGAGTCTTCTTCTTCGGCCAAAAAAATATCCGGAGTCTTCTTCCCTTTTTAATCTTCTTCTTCTTCCCTTCTTCTTTGATCTAGCCCGATAGAATATTTTTATTTTATATTTTTGTTCAATATTGTTGGAGATTCTTATAGGTGTATGATTGGATTTAAGATGTTTGCATGTTTATATATTTAATTATTAGTCCAAAGAAGTGGGAAAAAAAACTAAAGTAAAAAAATGAAACAAGTCTTGGATTGCACGGACCGTTTGGTCGGTCCAAATACTAAGCTTGAGTGGTGCGACCAAACCAAACCTTGGGCTGGCTTGTCCAGCCCGAGGTCCCTCCTGGACCAAATCTCGGGCTGACCCTCAACTCGGTCTGATGTAGTCCATGCACATCCTTAGCAGGAAGAGGAGATTTTTTGCCTACGCGAATGATATTCAAAATTAATAATACTCCATTTTTTGCCCACGCGAATGATATTCAAAATTAATACTACTCCCTCCTCCTTCGGTCCTAATTATAAAACATAGTTGATTTGTTTAAAGAAATTAAGGAAATTTATTAAATTACTTAAAGTATTTTTATTTTTATTTTTCCTTCGAAGTATTTAGCTTGACTAATAAACTAATATATTATCTAAAGATACACAACATATAAAATGATTAAGTAACTTATTTAGCTTCCTTAATCTCTCCAAACAATAAAGTCAACTATGTCTTATAATTAGAACCGGATGTAGTATTAATTATTTTGTCGATAAATTAATAGTATTCATTATTTTCCTGAAAAATTAATAGTATTAACTATTTTATAGAGAAATTAATATTAAATAAATATTAATAGTAATGTCAATGTGAATGTAAAAAATAATATTAATTAAATATAATTAAAATGAACCCACTTCACTATACTCTTCAGTCTTCAGTCTTCCCTCTTAAGGTAGAAACTAAATAATTAATTTAATTTACTAAAATTAAAAAAAAAAATTGAGTTAATCAATATATCATAAGATATTATTCCAGCAAGCTGATTCATTAAACGGCTTAGCTTTTGTTTCTCTTCCATATCAGGCTTAGTGCAAGTCGTTCTGAACAGGCATGATGACTGAGCATTAATGTTGCTATTCAAATTCAAATCTCTCATCTATGCGTCTTTTCCCTTCCTAAGTCCTATTTGGTTTGAGGGAAAGGGAGGAGGAGAGAAAATTTTCCCCCTCATCTTTAAAATAGCCTATAAAAACTTTTCAATATTCTAAAAATATACTCTTAAAAAGAAAAATATTCTTCTCATTAATAACAATTTAGTCAATATCTTTATTTCCACTTCCTTCCTTCAAACCAAATAGGCCTTAAGGTTTGAGGGTGGAGATGGAAGGGAAAGGAAAAATAATCCCCTCCCCTCATTTGATTTAAAATTTTAGAAGAGAGAATCAAAGACCTTGTAGCCTAGTGGTATTGGTACTCCTCAATTAGTGAGAGGTCACGAGTTAGATCCCGTCGTTATAATTCAAGTCATTAGTGTCTGCCGCCTTATAATTCAAAAAAAAAAAAAATTAGAAGAGAGGAGAGTCAAAATCTTAAACTACTATCCCCTTCTTAATCAAATAAATGATATTTTATTCCTTCAATTTCATCTAACAAACCAAACACAAAGTATCCTCTCTTCGTTCTTATCCCCTCCTCTCAAATCAAATACACCTTAAAGTCCATTCCTTCTCAATTGTCTTGATTCCCTCTGCCTCACTCTCCTGCACCTCTCACCTCATGTTCAAAATTCAAAAACATTCTCCCCAAGCATCAGAATGTAATATAAAATGTTGGAAGTGTAAGACAGTGTGGAGATATCTGAGTCAGAGGTGAAGTAATCTTCAACAGGGTCTAGCTCAGTCGATTTTGGTTTATAGGTTCTTCCATTTTCTGGATTTAGATATAGTTTTCTACTATTTAGGTGGAGTATCTTGATCCACCGAAAAGTCAATTTGAACATCTTCTCCATCGCAAGCTATGGAGTTTATGGATTCACCGAGAAGAACATGAGGTAGCTTTCATCGTTTTTTCCCTCATAACGTTGATGATATATTTCCTTTATATGGCTTCATTCTCCACCTCCTCTACATTATGTCTGTAGGGGTTCTGATACTTTGACACGGACAAGTAACAGAATCCCTACTCTGCTACATCGTAACAATTTCAATCCTTTGGAATCTTCCTGTTAAGCCTAAAGGTGTTCCAGATTTGTTGTTTTAGCAATGGAAGAAAAGCTCCCATTTAAGAATCTTTATAACAGAGAGTACTTGGGCCACAAAAAGCAGGTATTTCCTTCACTCTTTTGATGGTAATTGTAAACTTGTCCAAATCCCACAGGCACAATATTTTATGCCTCTTATTGTTGGATTTCTATGATAGCAGCTTTCTATATGTCAGTTTATGTTACAATTATAAGATATCATTTTGCTTCTTTTTCCTGAAATGAGCACGCAGGGACAAAACTTGCTTTTGATTCTGTTGGACCAAACTGCTCGAATATGGTATATTGAGCCAGAGGGACATGTAAACTTCCTCCTATAGGCAATGTATATTCGGATTGAAAACATTGCTATCTATCAAAAGCATTAGGGAACTTTGGTGATCCGCTGGTGTCCCCTTAGTGGATCTCTGCCATCAGCCGGAATCCATGAAGCTTGTCTCCCATTTGTCGATCGGTTTTCCTTCATAAGCTTACAGGTTTTCTTGTTAGTTAGTGTCGAAGCTCACTTTGGAGTTTGGAGCGCCCTTGAGTTTTCACTGTGTTTGGCCACATACAGTTTGGAAGCATTGTTTTGGGGTGTGAGTGAATAATGGAGTCAACTGGAGTTCAACGTATGAAGGAATATCATGGTTGCAATTGGGCGTTTACTAGGGGTTTCAAGGAGTTTCTTTACGAAATTGAGAATAACTGTTGAAGAGATCACAATATATAGATATAAACAAATTGAGAATTATTCATTAATAATAACTGTTGTTTGATGCTTATCAAAATAAATAAACATTTGTTTGAGGGAAAATTGCCCAATCCCTATTCGAAAATTTATTTGTTAATTGTGACATAGAATCTTATACAAGTGAGGGGTCCTTAAGTGTAAATAAGTGTGATAGAAGAAAGACAAAATTATCTTTAATGAAAACATTCCTTTATGTGCAATATATCTTCATTTGTGTGCAAT
This sequence comes from Acacia acuminata, assembly GCA_019022655.1. Taxonomy (NCBI): domain Eukaryota; kingdom Viridiplantae; phylum Streptophyta; class Magnoliopsida; order Fabales; family Fabaceae; genus Acacia; species Acacia acuminata. The sequence goes on along the minus strand of JAFJYI010000286.1, from coordinate 425,960 downwards.
TCATCTTTGTTATGGGCAATTCATACTCCCTTGTATTACAAAATTAGTTTGTTATGCAAATTACGTTGTGTGTAAACAATCTTCCTTTAATGCAAACGATATTCCATTACATGCAAACAATCTTCTTTTTATGCAATCTGCCTTTCTAAGTGTAAATTATCTTCCCTTATGTGCAATTCATCTTCTATATGTACAAAACGATCTTCCCTATATGCAATCCATCTTCCTATGTGCAAATTATCTTCTCTTTGTGTAATCTATCTTTTTGTATGTGCAATCCATCTTCCCTTTGTGCAATTCATCTTCCCTTTGTGTAGTTGATCTTCCCTACAAAATCCAATATTTTCAATTCTTTGACCCATAATTCATTTTTCCCCCTTCCCTTCTTTAAGCTCGTGGTCCTTCTATGTTGTTGCCACCACTTGCCTCCCCAATCATCGGTGCCGCCGTAGCTATTGATGACCATCTCCATCTACTTTATCGATCTTCGCCTCTTCCAACTTCTCCACCCTTACCTCGAGATTAGGCTCTTTGTTGACACCTTCACCTCCACCTTCATATATATGGGCCCTCTTCAATCTTTTTCGTCTTCTCCCTACTCCTCTTCACTGTCTTTATAGTAGGAGCAACAACATCTTTACTTGATGGTGGCTTATTTTGTAGATCTTCTTCTAAAGAATAGGGCTTTTAACTCAATGGTGGCTTCTCTTATCATCGGCCTTTGATAGATTAAAGACATGATTTTTTGTTTTTTGTTTCATTGATTATATGTGTTTGATATTATTGAGATTGATTATTTCTATGTTTAATTATACTATGCTTAAAGATGATGATTTTCTTCCATGGTTTTTCAAGTTAAACCTTGTTGAGGGTTCTTTGATGAGATCAGTATTAGTGAAGGAGAATTGTGTGGTTTGGTTCCTAAGGAGAGATTGCACAAAGGGAATGTTTTCCTTAAGGGCAATTTTGTCTTTCTACTATCACAATTATTCACATTCAAAGACCTCACATCATTACTTAGTCTTAACTCTTGAGTCCCATTTCACAAATAAATTTTCAAATAGGTATTTATGAGCAATTTTCCATTGATTGTAATTCATAATAACAATATATATTGGGAAATATTTATGATAGATGCATTTGTTGGAAACGAAATCTTGCAATTTCAAAACAAACGTACACTCACATCAAGAGCTTGTAATACGGGAGAGTTGGGGATTTCCTAGCCCACAAAAGTGTGGGCCGCATTTGCCAGGTTGGCCCTCACATTTTTTAAATAAATATGAGAATTTTACAAAACACATAAGTCCCACATTCTCACTTGATACCTTCCAATCCTAAAGAGAAAAAAAAAATCTCAACCTCCTTCCTCATTCTTTACACTAAATTATTATATTATGATTTGCTGAGGATGATTTGATGTTATTTGTTATTAAAATTTAGCAAATTTGATAATTTTTGAAAGACCTGGCTATCACCCAAGAGGGGGTGAATTGGGTGTTGGATAAAACTTTAGGAACTTTAAAAAACTTTTCGCAACTTCTAAATCGACAATTAGATATTCAAATAAGCATATACTGGGAATGTAAAAGATAAGGGAAGAGAATATGCAAATTGTAATTTATACTGGTTCGGCCCAATCCTTGACCTACATCTAGTCTCCAAGCTCCACTTGAGATTTTCAATCCACTGTCTCCTTGTTTAACCGGGCACAAGAGAAAAGCCTTTACAACCTCACAAGTTTAGTCGGGCACTTGTGCAGCCTTTACAATCTCATACTAAGATACTTCCCCTTATATACTGTAAGGATACAATTACACACTCTGTACTCAGGATGGTCCTTTCACTCGGACTCACTCTCCCTTACAAGTTGTAACTGTACACCCACAGTCAAAGGTTCCACAACCTTGAGATTTGATCACTAAACAGATAATCAAATGAGTGTTTAGACTCTCTCACAGAGTAGATCAATAATAATCATTGAAGTACATAATCGATCATCACACTCTCTAATGAAAACTATATAATATTGAGAAACAGAGTGTATATGAGATATTGAACTATCGACGGTGAAGTAGTAAAATCATTTCAATGGGTTCGTCGAGTCATTCATCAATTGTCGTCTTCTTCCTGTTTGAAGACTTCGCAATTTATAGGTTATTGTGTGTTGACCGTTGCGAGCATTCGACCGTTGGAGATCAGTTGGAAGTAGTCGTTGAGTCACTTTGAAAATGTCCGTTAGAGTTGAAGCGTCAAGTGTCTGTAAATCGTCGTCAGTTTGGTCTTTGCAAGCATTCTTCATTCCTTTCGTTTTGTCCGTTGAGAGATAGCATTCAATGCGCAGTCGGAATATCAGTGCTAGCTTTACTTCGATCAGAGTGTTGGTTTCCGACATTATCACCAGTTTAGGTAGCTCATTTAATGCTTCTGACACACGATTTGCTTTATTCAAATCTGTTGTTAATCCATGTTTAAATAATCTGAAACTCATAAGCAAACTAGTTAAAAGCGTTTGACAATTGTAATGAGTAATAATCTGAAGAGATGAGATTACATTTGATGATTCAAGTTTTCTGAAAGATGGTGATTTGAAAAACAGAGATGTCTTTGCTCGAGTAAGGTCATATGTGTGCTCGAGCAACAACGACAACATGTATATGATTGCCTAGTGCTCGAGCAAGAAAATTAGCTTTGCTCGGGCAAGCGTCTCTGGTGCCTTAAGAAAATGTGCTTCAACGGTTGTTGCTCGAGTAGGCAAAGTTTCATGCTTGAGCAAGCATTTTGCTGATGCTTGAGCAAGAGAGAAGGTTTGCTCGGGCAAGGCTTTTGAAAGACTTTTAAAAGGAATTCTATCGCTGTTGCTCGAGTAAGCCAAATCCTATGCTCGAGCAAGTCCGTCGTCAATGCTCGAGCACCACTCAAAGATATGCTCGGGCAAGCAATTCTGAAGCATTTTGAAATATGATGGTTTATCGCTGATGCTCGAGCAAGCCAAAAGTCTTTGCTCGAGTAAGCCCCAGACAGAGATGAGGATAGTCATTTTACCAACGTTGCTCGAGCATGATTTTTCTTCTGCTCGAACATGGTGCTTGAGCAAGCCATTTTGCATGCTCGGGCATACTTCATTCAAAGGCGATAAATATAGATAGAATGATCCTGCTCGAGCATGGTGCTCGAGCAACTCCTTTCTCTTGCTCGGGCAAGCCTCTCCCACTTCGTCATTTTTCTGTTTGATACGCTGATGCTCGAGCATGCTACATTCCTCTGCTCGAGCATGACTCCCCATCATGTATTTCTTTGCTCTGAGCTCAATGATGCTCGAGCATGTTCTCTAAAATACTTGAGCAATCTATCAGTTTCCATTGAAAAGTGCAATAGCATTGATTGTACAAGAGTCAATTTCCAGAGAGCGTAGCGTCCTTGATATAACTCCAAATTTGGCAAACTACTTATCCTCATATAGGTCTTTGAGTCTTCTTTACAATGCAAGAAGAATCAGTTCCAAATTCATTGTGGTTCGTCAGTTATCATTAGATGAATGGAGGTTGTTCTTGATCAGTGTTTTTTGCAACATTCTGAACTGACCAACGACTTCAAAACATCATATGTTATCTTGATGTTTTTGAAAAGGTATTTGAGTCTAGTTTCAAATGGAACCGGTTTCATCTCATTTAGATTTTTCGTTTGTGATATAAGCTCAAAATACCGAAGCTCGTTTTGGATTGTGACGTTGATTTTTTGTTGCAACTTCAAAAACTCATAGCTCCTTGATATGAACTCCTTTGGTCTTGAATTTTATATCAAAATGACACATTGGGAGTTTAGTTTCATACAAAATTGGTTTCACCTTAATTGGACTTCTGGTTTGAGAGATATCATCGAATTACTAGAGGTCGCCTGAAACAGAAGTGAACAGAGTGCTGAAATACAACCTTGCTCGAGCATCAGATTTTCTCTGCTCGAGCAGACATTTTTTATGCTCGAGCATGAGCGGATTTTATGCCTGAAAGGAGCTGGAGATGTACCTTGCTCGAGCATGACTTTGTTGTGCTCCAGCATGACTTCAGGAATACAATTGTAGCTTATTTTAATTCCGAATTGACCCATTCAAACTTCCATATCTTCGTAGAGACTTCTAGAATCAATCTAAGAACTTGAATAATCATATTCTCATTCCATTTAGCAAGTTCTTCTTTCTTTCCTCTCTCTTCTTTGATCATTCTCCATAATTCAATTCTTGATCATTCTCCGTCATTTTCTACCTTCTTCAATATCTCCTCTTCTTCTTGATTATTCTCAAAATACTTAACAAGTTCTTCTTTCTTCAATTTTCATTCTTGATCATTCTTCATTGTATTAAACTTCACATCTACATTAAATATAAGAATTAGTCAAAGTAGAAGATAAATGTAGTATGCAAACTTATTGCTTTGGATAATGACATCTATATAAGACATCATCAAAACTAATCATATCCAACAATTTTATCTCTTGAATTATGGATTATGTTTTTGAATTTTACAAGTGAAATGAATGATGCTAGCAAGGCAGATTTCAATGACACATATGTATGTGTTTCAGACTTCTGGTCGTCTTAAGAAAATACTCTATATATATATATTCAAAAAATGCAAGCCCGCGGGTTGGCCTGCTAACCTGCCACTATGGGTTAGGATTGGAATTTTGTCTGCCCACAAACTGTTGGATATGATTAGTTTTGATGATGTCTTATATAGATGTCATTGTTAAGAGCAAAAAGCTTGTATACTATATTTATCTCTTACATTGACTAACTAGTATATATTTAATGTAGATTAGTCCAAGTTGAATTACATAGATTACGGAAAGAAGGAATTGTAGAGAATGTCAAGGAAGCAAGAAGTTATGAAAATATTTTGGGAATAATCAAGAAGAAGAGGGGATATTGAAGAAGGTAAAATTTGCAGAGAATGATGAGTCCAAAGAAGAAAGAAAGTTCATTTATGAAGAATGATCAAGAGAAGAGAAGAAAAAAAGAGTTGAATTATGAAGAATGATCAAGAGAAGAAGAAAGGATGGAAGAACTTGTTGAATGAAATGAGAATATCATTATTCAAGTTCCTAGATTGATACTAGAAGTCTCCATGATCAGAAGTTGGAATGGTTCAATTTGAAGTTAAAATAAGCTTCTTGAAGTCATTCTCGAGTATGGCAATGTAATTCTCAAGAATGGTACTGTTCATGTGAAAATTGCAAGTCATTCTCGAGAATCAGACATCAATTCTCGAGAATGGTACTGGATTCTCGAGAATGGTATTGTAATTCTCGAGAATGGTCGTGCTTCAGCAACACTCTGTTTCACGTTTCACTCGGGTGACGTCTGGTAATTCGATGATATCTCTCAAACCAGAGATTGGATTAAGGTGAAACTAGTGGCATATGAAACTAGACTCCCAATGCGTCATTGTGATATAAAATTCAAGTCCAAAGGAGTTCAGATGAAGGAGCTATGAATTTCACAAGTTAGCACATCAATTCACGCCACATAGCAGATCAAACTTTGGTATTTTGAGTGTATCTAACAAATGACAAATCCAAATGAGTTGAAACTAGTGCCATTTGAAACTAGACTCACACACCTTTCCAAAAACATCAAGATCACAAAAAACGAAGATCAATTGAAGGAGATATAATGTTTTAAAGTTGACAGTTAATTCAAAATACTGCAAAAAATGCTAGTCAAGAACAACCTCCATTCATCTGATGATAACGGATGAACTACAATGAGTTTGAAGCTGAATCTTCTTACATGGAAAGAAGGCTCTAAAGAGTTTAAGTATTTGAATCAAAATTAACTCACTTGCATCTCCATGTGTAATTGATCCTCGAGAATGGATCAAGGATTCTCGAGAATGATATGGCAGATCAACTATTGCAAGTCTTCTCTAATGTGATTCTCGAGTATGATTAAGCAATTCTCGAATCTGAAATTCTCTGGGTCATTTTTTCTATCATATTTAATCACTCCCTTGATTGAGTTACAGTTGATTAAGCTTGTTTGAATTGAGATTAGCCGAAATGCAATCCGACGTGGCAGAAGCATTTAATGTATCTTAGAAACAGAGTCAGCAATCGGAACTAAAGCTCGTGGCAGACGAAATCATTCCTTCGAGGCATACTTATTTTGGCTATCATTCTGAGTCACCCTCTGCACAAGTACAATCGACGGCAAATGCATTTAATGAAGCAACGGTTGAATATGCTCAATGAAAATCATCTGTGCCTAATGGAAATTCAAAGAAACTCAACGACTTTATTCAAAGCTTCATCTAATGGCTACTTCCAACAGACATTCAACGGTCGAATACTCTCGCAACGGTCGAAACACAAATACCTATAAAATGCAAAGTCTTCAAACCGGAAGAAGTGACGATTCACGAATGATCAATAGAAACAAAATTTCCTTCTCAGTCAAAATGCCTTCTGACATTTATCTCATTTTCTCTCTACTTTCTCAGTGATCATATAATTTATTAGAGAGTGAGATTATTTGTAGTGCACTTCAGTGTTCATCTTATCACTTCTGAGAGAGAAGATTATTTGTAATCATTTATTACAAAGATTGTATCCTTACAAGGTAAGGGGGAGTATCTCGGTAAGAGATTTGTAAAGGCTGCACAAGTGCCCGGCGAAACTTGTGGGATTGTAATGGTTCTCAAGCACCCGATTAAAGCTTGAGGGAGATAGTGGATTGAAATCTCATGAGGATCATGGGGACTGGACGTAGGTCATCGTGGATTGGGTCGAACCAGTATAAATCATAGTTTGCATATTCTCTTCCCTAAACTCTTATATTTCCAGCGTATATATTTGAATGACTGACTATTTCTTTATAAAGTAATTCTGTCATACAAACTGATTTCAGTAAGTTGCAAAAAGATTTTCAAAGTTCCTAAAGTTTTAACAGACACCCAATTCACCCCCCCTCTTGGGTGATAGCCAGGTCTAACACAAACCACGGGTGAAAATACCCTTCCTCACTAAACCACAATTAACCAAAAATGTTTTCACAAAATCAGATTAACAAGTGATTAAGGATAACCCTTTTTTCCTTCAAAAACACATATACCGGAGTCCGAGACACAAATTCTGCCCACAAACCCACTACAGAAAAACCCATAACTCTGGGCACATTTATCTAACAAAAGAATAAATAGCCCATAAATCTTACAACATTTATCACACACTAAAGGGTCTATACAAAACATTTTCCGCACAAGATTTGATCGTAGATCCACCAAAATATTATAGTGGATAAAATAAAACCTTCTGTCTTACAGTGGATAAACAGTCATCCCAAAATAATTAATATACTATTTCAAAAACATGAGAGTCCTAGAATGACAATATAAAAATCAATACAACACCAATACCAAAAGAGGCTTACAAAGTCACAACTCCTATGTCTTTGGTTGCCTCCCTTGTCCTTTAGTAAAATTAGAGATCTCACCTGAAAAGTATTGATAATGATGGGATGAGACATAATGTCCTAGTAACCAAAATTAATTTATCAAATATGCAAGAAAGGATTGCAGGTCAAAAAAACAGGTTTACTAACATGATTATAAAATCAACAACAAATAACTAATTAATACATAATAATTAACAGTAATTAGAATCATCCCTACTCATCCTTCTTACTCCTCCTTGTAGACGTGGTATAGCCTATTAGTGCTAGTATACCTTGCCAAGGTTAGCTAGTCACTTCAAGAATACTATCCCCCCATGCTACCACCCAATATACCATAACAAGGAGGTGTCCACCCAAAACAATCAACTCAAATTCTGGGCTAAGAATGAGAGAGCCGATGAGCACAATTTCATCCTAAATCTCTTCCACACAATCTAACATATCCCATAACAGCTAAACAATATGTCATTATAATCGTACAATATATTATTCCACAAACAACGTTCTATAACAAACATCATAACAGAAATATCTTACAAAATTCATTATTTCATATACAAGATTTCACAACAAACATCATAACTATCACAACAATCAAAATCTCAATAACAATATCCGCACACATATATACACACACACCAAGGCGGAGCTAGGATTTTTAATGACCGGGGTGAAAATAAAAAATACTATATAATAAATAAAAATACTTGAAATGACCTAATATATAAAAAAAAAATGAAAGAAATCTATTACGTAAATTAAGATCACTTCACTTGACTCTTACTCTACGTGTTTTTATATTGTTAAACTCAACTATAATTGAATCCGTGCTAAAACTCAAAACAAGTTCTTTTTCAATGTATATAATCAAAGAATCAAAGATCTAACTAGTAAACAAAACAACTACAAAAAACAACCATAACAACGAATCATAATTATCAATACAGCGAAACGAACCACAAAAAAAAAAAGCATAAAGGATTGGAAAACTGAAGTAAACCTATGGAAGAAAAAGATCTTCGTCGTCAAGGAATTCAAGGAAAAAAGATCAAAAAGATGAAGGAAGCGAGTAAAGAATGAGGAAAATTGGTAGTATAAAGGAGGAATCAGGAATGCAAATGAAGACGAACTAAACTTGTGCGAGCGAGAGACAATTAGGTTACGTGAAATGACATTTTTGGGTGAATAGTACTCCCTTCGATCTTAATTATAAGACATAGTTGACTTTTTTTGGAGAAATTAAATAAGCTAATCAAGTTACTTAATCATATCTTATGTTATGTATTCTTAGATTATATATTAGCTTATTAGATAAACTAATTATTGTGGAAATTTGAAATAATTTAATTAGCTTTCTTGATCTCTCTAAAAAAATCAACTTTGTCTTATATTTAAGACTAGAAATAGTTTTTTTTTTCATGAGTTTTCACTATCCAAGAGTCCAAATAATGGGCCCAAAGTATTTTTTTCATGAAGACACTGGGAAGTTTTGTGCGTTGTTCATATAGCTAGTAATGTGCCGAGTAATTTTTTGTTCATTTGTTTTTTTTTTTTGTTTTTTTTTTTTTTTGCAAAACGGGAACTATAATCAAATTAAAATAAAAATTCAAGTTCCCACTTCTTATACAATACTCCTTATACAATTATTTTTTTGATAAATTTTTTTTTGGGGAGGGGCCTAGGCCTCCCTCCGTCGTGTACATATACATACATACATATATATATAGATATGTATGTGTGTGTGTCTATATATATTGGAAAATACACTACTTCACTGAAACAATTTCATATTCGGATATATGCATAATTTTTCAAAACCATGTCAATAGTTCATGTGAAAATTAGGTTTAGAAAACACCTTACAATTCAAAACAAGCATATAAAATAAATTAACCCCAATTACTTCAAGTCAAACTAAACCTTATCTCGAGGAATAAAATACGAACAACCATCGGTCACAAGAAAGCTTTATATTATCACAATTATAATTTATTATAACTTAAATTGTACAAATTCTAATAATAATATATTATCATAATAAAAAATGAAAATGATGTTGGAAATTATGCCCTAGGGCAAGTCATTGTTCTCCATTAAGTTATCATTTCATTCGCATGTTTATAGTGATAACTGTATCCCTGGATATATCTTATAGATGATATCCTAAATGTCCCTGGTCGGTCATCTACACGGGAGCAAAGATGAATTAAGACCAATATGACTTTGATGAGGTATGGAGATACGAATCAAAGTCATAGGCACTTGTAAGAGTACAAGGTCTTTGGACCACCCACTATGAGAAAGCCGCATGAATCTAGTCATAAGCTTATCTCATGTATAACCGCGCACGACGCCCTATGACTCGAGATCATCATGGATTCCTACATGATGAGTCATCGGCCTTTGACCTAGTCAAAAGTCACCTTTGACCGGGTGATGATAAAGGCAGGATCGGGATCGTGGTTTTCATGCGGAGGGATGTGAATGGTCAAGATGGAATTTGTCCCTCACATTTGTAGAGATAATATCTTGGGCCCTCGATGAGTGAGTCTAAGAAATGTATGGTCATCTTTGTGATGGAAAGGAGTTTCCATTTCACTTGTTAGACTACTCAAGAATCGAGAAAGTAATGGTCAAGAAAAGGAAGTTGACATTTTGAATTATCCATGCCTCATCCTTGACCAAATTATCGCGTGACAAAAGGGACGTGACATGGTTGTACGATAGGTTGTATCGTATAATCGATCCCCATGTGAATTGGGTAGTCGCAATGTCTTGCTAAAGGCGCTTGCGACTTGTGGGCTTACACAGTGTTGGCCCACTGCCAATCTCATATGGGCCTGCAGGGTCGCACACAAGAATAACTCAACACGAGCAAAGTGTCCAAGTTCATTGAATCTTAGATTAATCTGAGATTTAATGAATACTTAATTTAGTCTCAGGGTGAATATATATATATATATATATATATGTATAAATTTGAAATTAATATATATATTAATATGATAAATAGAGATTATAATATTATTATATATTATTTGTTTTATATTTAATTTATTTGATAAATTAAATATCTAAAACAAATAGAGATATTGTATCTCATTTAATATTCGAATAAAGATATCGTATATCTGTTTAATTTAAATTGAGATATGGTATCTCGATTTAATTAAATAGATAGATATTATTTCTCGGATTTAATTTATGGAGATAAATTAAATCGGAGGCTTTTAATTTGAATTAAATAAATACATTAGATTAGATCTATCGATAGATTTAATTAATATGTTTTAATTCAAATTTGAAATTTGAATTTCAGATCTGGTTTTAATCGGATTAAATAAATGTGTTACATTAGATCTAACAGTTAGATTTAATTAATGCATTTTAATCCATATTTGAAATTCAAAATTCAAAATTAATGCAGATTAATTTTATATAATGCGCCGACCGGGTTTGAGAAAACCTACGGGATTTTCGAATGAGCGTATTCGAAAAAGCCGCGAGAAACCCTAGAGTGAAAATTGAGAGAGACGCACAAGAAGCGCTAGCACGCTGCAGTAGCGTGTTCGGGAGTTGTTCGTGTGGATACGGTGGAGGAAGACGATCCTACGAGTCGTCTTCTACGATCGAGGAGGTAGCCCACCCGTTCAAGGAAGAACAAGACATGAACGAATTCTCCAAAGGTAATTTCGGATTCCTAGCCTTGGTTTAAACGCACCTGAGTGATCCTCAAGACGGATTCGTAAGAAATTTTAATCCGCTGCGTTGTACGGATCCCAACAAATGATAGTTTAGTCCTTCAAATTTCAAAACCAAACCAATTAAAATTTTAATAGTATCCCCATTAACCCAAAATAAATTACTTATACAATTTTTAATCAGTAGAAATATCAAGTATAATATAAATCCTAAACTTCTTAAATAGAAAAATTAATTTAAATTCTACAACAATAAATTAGCAAATATAAACCGATTGAAATTAGTTATTTATCATTTTATACATATATGCAGTCATCTATGTCAAAGCTCAAAACTTTTTCAAAATTTTAATCTCAAAATTTTTAATAACCAACTATTACCTTCATTGGAAAGAGAAGAATATGTGGAACAAATTAGCAAAATGATCTTATAAGATAAATAACTTACCTTAGAAAATTCAAATATTCTCCAACTCTTCTTCTCTTCTCCTTTCTTCTCACTTTTCCTCACTCACTCACCGTCACTCTCATCCTCTCAATCTCACCGCACTATCCATATATAAAAAAGAAGGATTACACCCTCTCTAATTTTCAAAGGTGATGAGTTTTTTTTTTTTCCTTCTTCCTTCCTTTTGCACGTAGCCATGTATCTTTTTTTTTTTTTTTGAGATGGGGAAAATTATCACAAAAGACCCAATTTTATTTTTATTTTTTTCAGATTTTTTATCATCATTTTCTTCCCACAATTACAATTTGATTACATTAATCATATATATAACTATCTCATAATTACAATTAAATCCTAAAAATAAAATTAGGATGTTACAATTCTACCCATCTAATAGAATTTTGTCCCTAAAATTCTCAACAAGTCATAAAGAAAAAATCCACAACACAAGATTTCAATATAATAACATCATAGTCAAAACAATATTACAAAAATACAATGGCACACTGACACATCAGAACAAAAATTACAAGCACAGCAAAATTATCACATCACACAAATTAGATCACAAAACAGTACAACCACATATATCTTATTTCCACAACACACAAACATACTTACAAACAAATCAGGGAAATCACACGCATTTGCTCTTCGGTTTCCCACATAGCGTCCCGAGAAACATACCCTTCTAGAAATTTGTTGGACTGAATTGAGCGAGAGAACTGTAATTGGACTGGAGTTGGTGGACAAAACTACAAAGAAAATTGAAATGATTCACCAAAAGTTGTTAACCGCTCAGAGCAAATAAAAGAGCTATGCGAATAGGCGACGTAGGCCATTGGAGTTTGAAGTAGGGGACCATGTGTTCCTTAAGGTTTTACCAGTAACTATTAAAGCCAAGAAGTTAACTCCTCGATTCATTGGGCCATACGAGATTTTGGAGCGAATTGGACCAGTTGCTTATCGGATTGCCTGTTGCTGCACCTATCAAGCGTGCACAACATGTTCCACGTATCATAGCTTAAGAAACATCATCCAAATCCTTCCCATGTAATTAAGCCTGAAAAGGTTGAATTGAGAGAGGATTTGGCTTATATACCCGATCCAGAAAAAATTCTTGACGTAAAGGACAAGCAGTTGCAAAATAAAACCATCCGTCTCCTAAAAATTTTCACTAACCAACACAATATTACCTTCATTGGAAAGAGAAAAATATGTGGAACAACTTTCATGAAGGAAGTTTATTGAAAAAAAGTTAATTTAATTAGCAAAATGATCTTATAAGATAAATAACATACCTCAAAAAACTCAAATATTCTCCAACTCTTCTTCTCTTCTCCTTCCTTCTCACTCACTCACTGTCTCATCCTCTCAATCTCACCGCACCATCCATATATATAGAAAAGAAAAGAAAAAAAGGGGGGGGGGCACCCTCTCTAATTTTCAAAGGCGGTAGTTTTTTTTTTCCTTCTTCCTCCTCTCCGCATGTAGCCATGTATCTTTCTTTTTAGATGGGGAAAATTATCACAAAAGACCCAACTTTATTATTATTTTTATTTTTATAGATTTTTTTATCATCATTTTCTCCCTACAATTACAATGTAATTACAATAATCATATATAATTATTTCATAATTACAATTAAATCCTAAAAATAAAATTAGGATGTTACAACGGTCAAGGACTGCCCGCATTTACAAACTTCTACTCACATCTTATCTCTCCCAATTCATAATATATTTTGAACTATGAATTGGGAGAGACAAATTTGGTATTAAGTGGGAAAACACCACTAAATATTTTTTGTCCTATATACTCCTTTCCATTGTTGATAAATTTGCAAGTCGACTCTTCAAATTTACTAGTTTTACGTTTTTAGCTTATACAATTGTGTCAGTTTGTACTTAAACTCATGCTAGGCGTAAACTCATTTAAACTCGTGAGTTTACATACTGAATTTACCGTTTTTAAGTTTTTACCTTATTAAATTGTGTCAACTCTGTTTGAATCTCATGTCAGTTTGTTCATTTTAATCATGTTCAATAGCTTTAGATATGAACATCATAAAAATCTCTTTTTAGAATATGATAAAATATAAATACTTATAGATTTAATTTCAATTATTCATATTTAAAATATATCTAACTTAAATTGTCGTCATTTTTATTAATTTATTATAGGATTTAATGTTTTTGCTTTTACTACGTAAATATTTTTTCTCACACACTCATATAAAAGTAAATGGGTCCCACTAATATTTTTTCTCTCTTCTCTTTATAATAAGACCCACTCACTTTTATGTGCGTCTGACAAAAAAAAAATCTTCAAAAAAGCGAAACATTAAACCATTTATTTTGTATTTTTAACACTTATTTATTAATAAAAATAAACTCTTATAAATTTACATTATTGTCACAAGTTTACTTGAATACGTGAGTTTAACAACTTTGCTCCTCTATTCCTAAATGTAATACTTCCTCCAAGCCACAATTTAAGTCATTTGTAGAAGAATGTCTTAGGTCTAGAATATAAGTCACTTGGAGAATAATTAATGTTTATTTATCAAATTTGGCCATGAAGTTAATGCTTACATGTTTCTTTTTGTATATTCTCTCTCCTTTGAAACCTAATTTAATATGGGTGAAATTGGAAAAAAAAAATCAATTTTAGACATATTTAATAAGTTAACTATCATTTCTTGATTCGATGAATTACTTGAAGTATCTTATATTAATTACCGGAAAGAGTATCTAGTTTGGAGTAAATTTTGATCATTATATAAGACTTTTTTTATTTTATTTTTTACATTTATCAATTTTTTTTCAAACTAATGTAATGTTGCAAAAAAATATTTTGGCAAGATCATATTAATTGAGTAATGTGTTTAACTTCTTTAATCTCCCCAGATAAAATTGATATAAAAAACATTAAGGACCAACTGAGTAATAAAGCTTCCATCATAACATTCCTTTGCATTAACAAATTGAAAAGATATTATCAATTAGGAAAAAAAGAACAAAGAAGGTTCCCCAACAGTAATTAAATCAAGTGAGAATGATTCGATTCACATTAAACATCAAGGTTCGAACTTTGTGAATTGAAAAAAAAAAAAAAAAAACTTAAGAGAGCTACCCAGTCTAATCTAACTTTTTTTTCTTACTAGGCATAGGTATACTACAACAACGACAATAAAGCTTTATCCCAGTAGGTGGGGTTAGCTACACGGCCCATACGACATTGCTGTACTCTATCAAAAATCAAATATTTATATAAATTATTAACCAAAAAATCTCATTCTACCTTGTTGAATGTTCGGTTCTAGCTTTCACTACTCCTTTTAGAGGACTCCATATATTTGATTAACCCTTCTCACCAACGCACGCAATGGTATTCTTTGAACTTGTCCAAATTACCTCAAATGATTTTTAACCCTTTTTTCCCAATAAATATCACTCCAACTTCGCCTATGTTTTGTAGTTAGTTCCAAGACCAGGCAAAGGAGGAGGGTTGTGTTAGACCCTCAACAACCAACGTAAAACTCTGTCGAATCTTTTATGAACAAGTATATTTCAATTGAAGACAATTATATTTGAGGCGCTATTAAACTCTAAATGTGGACACCTCTATCATAGGGGATTCGAATCTTAATTCACCATGTTGAGAGGGACTAACCCATTTCACTAGACCCAATCTGTGTTCATTATTCAAATCTAACCTAATATTACTAGATATCAGATAATTGTTTAAAAAAATGTAAGAAATAATGGAGAAAAAATTACACTTTTCGCGACCAAGTTGACAATAAATATTTAGCTGTATGTTGCAGGTCGTTTGCACAGCAACGATTTGGCAGTAGCAACAAC
This sequence comes from Acacia acuminata, assembly GCA_019022655.1. Lineage (NCBI taxonomy): Eukaryota > Viridiplantae > Streptophyta > Magnoliopsida > Fabales > Fabaceae > Acacia > Acacia acuminata. Next base: position 410,495 of record JAFJYI010000286.1, on the reverse strand, counting down.
AAAACGGAGCAGTAGTGTCATGTTGAAAGAAAACAAGTGTTGTATCCCCAGAGAAAACAGAGAAGCAATGTTCACCACCCACTTGGTGAAAGCACCAGTGCCACTTACGCAAATATTTCTGCTTAAGACGCGTTATCTCGTGATATCAGATATGAGGCTAAACCAGAATCCAAAGTGGCCAAGCAGGATTAGATAAACATCTCCATGCTTTATGAAGGACTATATATATGTGTGTGTGTATGCATGCATGCATGTGTTTGTGTGTGTATTTCCAAAGTTCTTTGAGGGTTTTTCTATTGCTTATAAATTACTCCCTCCGATCTTTAATATAAAACATATTTGAAGAGTTGATTTTAGTCTTAAATATAAGACATAATTTTTATAATTGTCAATCTACTCCTAATTACCCGTATTGATGTTCCATCAACAATAATCAAATAGGAGAATGACAGGGGCAATTAAGGAAAATGACTATGATGTTTTAAAAAATACATGTCATATTAACTAACTTCCTTAAGCTCATCAAATTAAGTAATTATGTCTTGTATCAAGGATCAAAGGAAGTAAGAATTATGAATCATGATTTGTTAAGGACTGGTTAACGCATTTCTTCAAGTAAAGAATCTTTAGACCTGAATCTTCTCCAACATAGTGATGAAAATTCATTCAATTATGAAGCATGGAGAATAGAATGGCTGAATTCCTGACCAGTTTGTCACTTAAACTTTCAGTGTGTCAACGACCCACTTCTCCTAAAAGCACTGTTAAGACAATCATGATATAATGTTGAGTATGTCACTTTAGTAGTTAATATGAAATTCTACATTTAAACTTTTGGCTATTGCCAAAAGGCTTTAAAAAAAATCTAGCTGGCAAGACAAATGAGCTATCAAACAGAGATTTCATAGAATTAACAATCAAAGAAACTAATTCAATATCTCTCCTGGTCAAGTTGGATGAATTTGGTATGGCATCAAAAAGATTCTAAAAATTGGACTGCAGCATGACATATTGTAAGACTCAGTTTAGATCCATGGTATGAATAATTTTACAAAGCTCACGACATAAACCACCACAATCACAAATTCACAATAGCTAGAAATTATGAGTTTGATGAGTTTAGGAGAAAATTTCTCTGAAAGTACAATCAAGATGAGGGTGAGAATAAACTAGTAGATATGTGAATCAGATGGATAACTTGTGAGTAATATTTAAAACGCACTGTTATTTCTTTTATATATATATATATATATATATATATATGTGGCAGAGAGAGAAGAACAACTTAGCTTACTGAGAATGTTCGAATGCTCAGTCAGTTTCAGATTATTACATTGCAGTTCCCTTAAAGCAAAGAAGGTTGTGCAGATAAGCAAGTACAATGAGGGGGGAAAGGTCTAAAATCTTGCACATTTGCTCTTAAATAACCATATTTGGATTTTAAGAAAAATATACCATTAATATACCTACATAGGAACACAAATGTGACAGTGAGGCTGAGAAGAAGAGCCATCATTTAAGAAGCATGGATACTTGCACAAATACAGAAGAACACTACAACACCACAAAATTCTGTAGTATGGTGGAATCTGATGTACCAATGCTTCATATCACCACTGTGCTCCTCTATATTTGGGCATTGGCACCAGCAACAATTTCCAGAATTTCACCAGTGATCTTGGCTTGACGTTGCCTGTTGTATATTCTTGACAAGTTCTTCTTCAATTCCATAGCGTTATCGGTAGCATTGCTCATAGCACTCATTCTAGCAGCAAGCTCACTGGCAAGTGACTCCTGCAATGCTCTAAGAATCTGAGAATTCAAGTACAGAGGCAATAAGGCATCGAGAATCTGAACTGGATCCTGCTCAAACTGCAAAATTGGGGAGAAATCGTCTGTCTTGGTCCTCATAACATCTCTCTCAACAGTCAATTTTCCTTCCTTTGTGGTCAACCTAAAGAACTCATCTTCAGCAGCATCCACACAGACACCATTCACATCACAGATCTCTCCTTTTGGTGACAGAGGAAGTAGAGTATGAATTACAGGTTCGGATTTCACCAAAGACACAAATTTTGTGTATAACAACTCAACCTTATCAACCTCTTCACTTACAAATAAAGAGAAAACATCATCAGCAATGGCTTGAGCTTCTTTTGCAGTTGGAAGAGATCCTTGTTCGAGAAATCTATCCACTGGGATATAAGGCCTACGAATGAAATACGAATTACCCTTTTTCCCAACGCTAATGACGGTATAATCAAGACCCAGAACCTTCAAGTCTGCGATTCTTGCTTCAGCTTTTTTAATGATTTGGTTATTGAAACCCCCACACAGACCTCGATCTCCAGTACAAACAACCAAAGCCACCTTCTTAACAGGCCGAACTTTTGTGAGAGGAGTATCGACGTCTTCAGTTTGGAGCTGCTCGTTGATGTTGTAGAGGACTTCGACAAGGGTCTCAGAGAAAGGTCTGCCATTAACGACAGCTTCTTGAGCTCTTCTGACTTTGGCGGCGGCGACGAGCTTCATGGCCTCAGTGATTTTCTGGGTGTTCTTCACAGAATCAATTCGGCCTCTGAGCTCACGGAGACCACACTGGATTTGCGTTGCAGAGGATCGCGAAGGAGATTGGTTCTGAGAAGGAAGGTGGAAAAAGGGGTTAAGGGAAGCACTGAAGGAGAGGGAAGAAGCATCAGATAAAGAAGGTTTCGAAGAGACCCACATTGTCAGATTGGAGCAAGACATAGTTGTCGATATGGGGATTCTCCAAGGAAGAGGAAGAAGAAGAAAAAGAAGAGTGAATGTGGGTTTTGTATTGGGTTGGCAAAGGTGGTGTCTTTTTTTCCTTCTGGTTTTTGATGATCTTATCTTGACGAAGAAATAGAGATTGTATTCTGAGGTGGAAGGAAGGAGAAGAGGAATGAGTGGAGGGAGAGGAGGGAGTGGATGAGGTTTAAGGATAACGATTTTGACTGTAGCGGATGAGCCGATGCTCAAAATTATGAATACGTTATTCATCACTTGATCTTGGTGTGGGTCCCAGAATCTGATGTGGTTTCATCTGAGTGGATCACAGTGCATGATGGTTCAGCTCCATGGGTATATGCGGCTGTTCGACGGGTTATTCTCTTTCTGTAGGTAAAAATATCGGGTTCCACCTTTTCAGTTTTCAATATTTCATATTCATAATAAAGTTCTTTTATGAATTAACTTTAAGAAATTCAACTACCTCAACTTTTCAACCATCATGCATAAACAATATTCATAGTTTGTAGTGAGATTTTCTTCAATGTGTTTCTCTTTTCAGTTCCCACTGGATTTTTTTTTGTGTGTCTCTAGACTTGGCAATGGGTTGAACTGTTCCAAATGTGAGTATCAAGATTGGGTATAAATCTGTATTGTTCGAATTTGAATTCCTCACCAAGCCTATATTTGTAATAAATCTATTATAAATGAAATAATTAATAAAAATAATATGATTGTTACTTCACTTAGGCATTGGATAAATAACTTTTTATATATTGTCTAACCGAGTCAGATTCGATCATTGTCAGGCCTAATTAGGGGTATCAAACTCAAAGACCTCGTATTACACAGCCAAAGTTCATCCACATTAGGGTTAGGCATTGCATAGATATATACAACTATACAAGGTAGGAAATCAAAATTGGTATCCCCCCCCCCCCCTTTTTTTCCCCCTATTTGAGGGGAAATTCAAGTAACATCGGCCCAGCCCACTTCCCGCTGCCATCACAAAGCCTATGCATAAATAGGTTTTAGCATGAACAAGCTGGCAATGTTGAAACGGTGAATTAAACAGACTCAGCTTAGTTGAACCTCAGTTAGTTCTAGACATGCAGTTCCCCAAAAGGCATCTCATTTACCATCATAATAGAAACCCTGAGGAGAAGTTACCTGAGATTTAAGCATTGAAGGCAGACAACTAGGAAGTGCCAAATGAGAATAGTAAGCATAATGTCTGAAATTGGTGTATGCTGAAGATGAGAAATGATTTTGGATAAATATTTACCTGAAAATGTGACCCATTAAGATGTAAACAACCTAATAACCCAAGGGTACTTTGTCTAGTGGTAGACTAGCTAGACTCAAGTGGGTAAATTGAGTTCGAATCCCACTTGATCCTAATTAGTTGGCTGCTTAGATGCCTAGTAATAGGATCCAAAAAAAGCGTCAAACATAGGGATGTACTTACGTCATATGTATTCCGGTCAGGACGAATACCCAGCATAATCATCATCATCAATTCTTTGGCTTCCTGATCACAACCAAACTTAGAGAGAAGGTTAATCAGTGTATTCTATGTGACTCTATTTGTCAATATCCCTGAGCTCTTTATTGTGGAACCCATAGAGAATACCACATTCGATCTGTGCACTGCTGCAATACCCATTAATCAAGGTGTTATATGTTGTGACATCAATTGACTGTCTCCTTCCCAGCTCTTCAAATCGACGTTTTGCACCATCCATTGAGGCCACTCTACGTAGACCATATAAGGATAGAATTTTATATTAGTACCAAGTTTGGCTCCCTTTCCTTGAAGCATAAGTCCTAACGCTTGGCTCTAACAGAACCTCCTGTCATCAGCGCTATCTTTGTGATAAGCTTCAAAGCAAGATCTAAGTCACCAATTTTGCACGGCCCATCAATCAGCAGGTTGAAAGAAACAACATTAGGAAAAATTCCACCCTTTAATATTCGCTATTGCACAAAAAAATAACTTCCATTAATCTACCATCCTTAGAAGAGGCACATATTAGCAGTTTATTGGCATTCACATTTTCCACATAACCATAAGAAATCATCTCTTCATAGTTCATACAATTCCCAAAACGTATTCATTTTTCTCCAGGTTACTTTATATGGTTATTCATAATTTCACATAAATTTTACCACTCAATGCCTATTTATGAATCGCTTGTACCCTATTCTCATAAACTAAGAAAAATATTAAATGGATAAATTTTTTTAAACTTGCCCTTGTTTATGAAAGGGTCTTTATCTCTTTGTATTTACACCTTTCTCTCTTCTTAATTTATTAATATAGTCAAAAGAGGTAAAATTGGTAAAACCTTATTTGATGTCCTACAAATAAGTTATATTTTGAATAAAACTTTTTGAATAAATAGGCACTGGGTGGTATTTCTTTGCCATCCTAGCTAGGGTGCACTGGGTTATTGTTGAGATGACTGACAAAGACAGAGCCATGAGGGAAGAGCTGAAGGAAGTTGTGAACTTAATACAGAAACAATAGCAATTCATTTGTCTTTTTCCAATGTTCTCGTCAATTGTTTCTAAACATATCAGTTGCTTGTATCTTTTGTTTTCCGAGTTTGTGTTCGCATCATGATTGTGGTGAGGGCTCTTGTATTCTATTTTGTTGTTTGGGTTATTGGGATTTCCTAGTTCTGGTTCCTGCTGTTTCTCTTCTTTCTCTGTTTTTTTTTTTTCCATCTGAGAATTTTTCACTCAGGACTTTCATCAAACACCTCGCATACAACAAAAAGAGAGTTTTGTAAAGGTACTACCAAGACTTACAGAATTAGGGCAATGAGCAACCACCTCGTCATTGCTAGACTCCGTCAACAACCCATTGAAGAAAGTGTCAATAAGCAAGGCGAAAGAGGAAAATGCGCTGCGACGGATGAATCAAATGAGAGAAGAAGACCAGTGAGGGATGTGTTGTACGGTTAAGATTAGTGGAAGAGGAGATGAGTGTAGCGGGCAAGGTGATTTGGGGATTGACTTACCATTCTTTTCCTTCCCTCCTCGATTACCCATATTTCAGCTTTTAAATTAAGCGGTAAGGATTTAATATTTTATAAAAATATTATTTCAACATATATTTTATGTCTGTCTTAAATTATTATAAATTTAACAGTTTTGAATTTATTTATTTATAATTTATTCATATTTTTATAAAATATTAAATCTGAATTACTTAAATTTCAATTTAAAGACAAAGATAAAAAGAGGCGGGGAAGAGCACTGTAAGAGCAAAGGACAATAACTAATCCCGATGATTTGGGTCAAGTTCTCGCGTTCAATGGTGAGTTCACATTTGGTGCACATTCTTATGTGCCTAATTATGTGTATGATATATTTTTTTTAATTTTTATATATATTATATTTATTTATATTTAAATTATATCTTTCTCGGATTTTTTTTTATCCAAGATCTCAAATTAATTAGATTCCATGATACTTGGTGTTACGATAAATACGAGATTGGAAACTAATTAATTTGAGAGATAAATACAGATTGGAAACTAATTAATTTGAGATCTTGGATGTAAAAAAAAAATTCCGAAAAACAAAGATATAATTTCAATCTAAATAAATAGAATATATAAAAAAATTAAAAAAAATATGTTCATACCTCGAATTGGGCACATAAGAATGTGCACCAAATGTGCACCCATTCAATGGTCAACCCTAAACCAAACGTGGGAAATTAATACTCCAATTTAAAATTTTCAATAGGGCAACTCAGCAATTTATATAATTTTGACTATGTTCCAATATAGGGAAATTTTCAATTAAACACCATTTCAATTTTCAAATCCCAAAAAGTTTATTAAGACATGGAAATGATAGAAAGATGTCAGGGAAAATAATTTGAGATTTTAAAGTGTTAGTAGTTTTACCATAATGCTCCTCAATTTTATAAATAATAAAAAAAGAGGACACCCCTCCTTAGAGCACCACCGTCGACCAGCCAGCACCTTCCAACTGCTGGGCCGGTGGCTGTTTCATGGGGGGTTTATTTTTGAAAATGACGAGCCAGGTGGGGTGCTAGCTGATGGTGGTGCTTGGGCAAAGATTGCCTTTTTCTTTCCAAGAGGCATAATTACCATTGATCCCCAAGCCTTTTTCATATTTATATATAAATAAGAATATATGTGTATAATACGTAAAAAGTTATAATGATATTTGATTAAATAAGTGATGATATTGACTAGAAGCATAATAGTATTCATTAAATGAGTAATGTTATTAATTAAAGGCGTAAATATATTGACTAAAGGTATAATGATATTCATTAAACAAGTAATGATATTGACTACATAAATAATGATATTGCTTATTTATAAATCTCTTTTGACCAAAAAATAAAGTCCCATTTATAAGTCGTAATAAATATGATTGTGACAATTTTGCCCATATATTGTACCAATGAAAATAGAGAGAGAATAAAGAGTTGAAATGTACCTATTCATAAATGAGGGCAAAGTTGAAAATTTACCCCATAATCATTGAGCTACCTAATCTCCTTTGTAATTTGTAATTATAAATAGTTATTAAAAGACGCAAAAAAAATGAATGATATTGAAAAGACGTGAATGTTATTAACTAAATGAGTAATATTATTAACTAAAGGTATAATGATATTGACTACATGAATAATGGTATTGACAAAAGTCAATTCACCAAAGAAGTAATGCTATTAACAAAAAATGAGTAATGATTTACACATTTAGTCAATACTTTTACGGCTCTAGTCAATACCATTACGTCTTTAATGAATAATGTTTTAGTAAATAATATTTCTCATTTAGTGAATACATTACGTCTTTAATCAATATCATTACTCATTTAATCAATATCATTAAGCATTTAGTCAACATCATTAAGCCTTTAGCCAATATACTACTCATTTAGTAAATACCTTTACTCCTTTAGTCAATACAATTACTCGTTTAATTAGTAAAAACCATTATTCATTTAGTCAATATTACTACGCATATAATTAATAACGTTATTTATTTAGTCAATATCATTACATCTTTTGTAAATATCATTACTTGTTTAGTGAATATCATTACACTTTTAGTAAATATTATTACTTCTTTAGTCAATATAATTACACATTTAGTCATTTCCATTATTCATTCAGTCAATATCATTACATCTTTAGTCAATACTATTACTCATTTAGTAAATATTATCATGTCTTTAGTCAATATCATTACTTATTTAGTTAATATCATTACACTTTTAGTTAATAACATTACTGACTTAGTGAATACCATTATGCCTCTAGTCAATACAATTACATCTTTAGTCATTTTCATTACTCATCTAGTGAAATACCATTACACCTTTATTTGTATTATACACATATATTCTTATGCAAATATTTATCAAAAGAGCTTAGTTGCTGAATGGTCACCAACCCTTTTCAAGAACAACGAGGGTAGGTTTAAATCTCACCCTCACCACGTGGCTCCTCTTTTTAAAAAATGAAAAATAAAAAAATAAAAACCCAAAAAGTTAGCCATCGAAATCTAAGCTTCGGTGGTCGGAAGGTCTTGGCAAAGCACAACTCCGACGAGGGGCGCCCTTTTCTTTTTTCTTTTATTTAAAAAATTGAGGGGCATTATGGTAAAATTATCAACACTGTCAAATCTCAAATGTTTTCCTGTCATCTTTATATCATTTTCATGTTTTAACATATTTTTTAGAGTTTTGAAAGTTGAAATGGTATTTAGATAGAATTTTCCCTAAATAGAGAATTTCATGAGGAAACATTGTGTTTTGGTTCCCAAACAAGCATTTAGTAGCCGTTTAGCTTACTAAAGATTCATTTGAATATGTGTCTTATCCTTCAACTGGGGAGTTGCGACCTCCATTACCTTTACAGACGCTGCTGGTTAACATTCTTGTGTTATATGTTTAGTTTATTTAGTGTTTATTATATCTGTATGGTTTATAAGTTTTATTTCCTTACTTTATGATGTTGTACTGAGTTGCTTTGTTAATGATAATGAAAGTGGAGTTGGGAATAAAAAAGACTATTTTAAAATTGAATCTTTAAACTTTAACTCAGGCCAACTTAATTTCTATAATTTTAATCATTTAAAACTTTGATGCTTAATTTCATAAAATACAATTTAATGATTAAATTATACAAAACATTTATAAGCTTTAGGTAATTTTCACATAACCTTTTTTTATATTTTGAAATTTATATCAAACCCTCCCGATTTTTTTTTTTTTCTTTAACACTGTCATAGACCCTTTATGCTTAAATTATTATTATCTTTTTTATAGAAATTTTCACCTCATATCCATAAAAGAACAATGATATTCATCAACAAATTGTTGGTTTGGATGGTAAATGACTTTATCTTTTTTAAAAAAAAAAACACAAATTTGAATATCGAGAAACATACTTATTCTAACTATAAGAGTAGAGTTACACTAAATCAAAGTTTAAAGCCTAAATTACATCCAGTCAAAATTATAAAAATTAAAATACTAAGGTTAACAAAAAGAATAAAACAGCAATATCTTAGTCTTATTCAATTAATTATTTACAGGTTCATTATCAGTTTGATATATCAGAATTGTAAGTACTCTTCCGTCAATCAATGAATGCTTCAATATCTCTACTAAATTTAAAAGCAGTCACTTATCTTCAGCTTAATTAATTTATTCAAATTAGATTCATTCAGTGATTTAATTTGTTGAATGGGCTCCATAAAGCAATACATAATACTCCCTCCGATCCTAATTATAAGACATATTTAACCGATTTTAAGGAGATTAAGGAGAGAAATTGAATTAGTTAATTTTACTCATTTTCCTAAAATGTCCTTAAATAAATTTAAAATGACATAAGTAAAAGTGAATTAACAACCTCTAGTCCCCTACCACATACTTCTCCGACTTAATTTTTTTTTCCACACGTTTTTTAATTGAAATAATGGTCTTGCTATATACACATATCTATGTGTATATATGTAAACATATAGATATAAACTCACACACACATGCATATATACACACACATATATATGAATACACACACTCACATGCATATACATATACACACACATGCATATATCTACACACATATATATGAATACACACACAAATATATACATATAGACACACATACACACACATATATTGACAGGCACACACATATACACACAGAGATATATATATATATATATACATATGTCCACACACACGCGTAGATATATATATGTATATATAATATGTGTGTGTCTATATATATGTGTTTATGTATATATAGATGTATATCTGTATAGAGAGAGACACACACACATACACATATGTAATCACCAAAAACCGAACACACTTGAGAGAATAAAATAGGGGTATTTTAGGAAGAAATTGAGAAAAATTAGAATGTTGTCCTATAATTGGACCAAAACTAACTCTCAAATGTTGTCTTATAATTGGACCGGAGGGGAGTATAAAATTTTCTTATTACTTTTGTTTTGGCAACCAATACCTAACATGGTTTCGAGCAACAAAAAAATACCTAACATGGTGACCCAGACCGAGAGAGTTGGTAATGAAGGAAGGACAAGATCCATTTAGGACCTTGTTTATGGGATCCGGCTTTCCTCTTATCCCATTAGCATCTGCTGCCCTCATATACTGTGAAAGTTTTGGTGCAAAACAATACTTCACCATGTTAGGATATTGATGATACTAAAAAGATATTTTAGAATATTGACCGTTATCGAAAATATACTTTATGATCTTATAAAATTATTTTAGGATCTTAAAAAATATTTTAAAGATCTTCAAGCTACTAAAAAGATACTTTAAGATACTGACTAATACTGAAAAAAATATTTCATAATCATGAAAAATTGTTTCAAGTTGTTGAAAAAATATTTCAAGGTACTGATTGGAACTAAAAACATACTTCAGGATATTTTTTTATGATCATAAAATAATTTTTCAAGATCATGAAGTATTTTTCAGTATTGTCAGTATTTTGAAGTATCTTTTTACTAACCGTTAGTACTATAAAATATTTTGTTTAAAAAAGGGAGGCAGCTCCATTGTTTTGTGCCAAAACGGCGCAGTTTTACAATATAGGAGGACAGCAGACACTAATAGCATCGGAGGAAAGCCGGATCCTTGTTTTTGGGCATAAATTAAGGATTTTTGTCTCGTACGGAAAAGCTAAATCACGCACACTTCACCTTTCTTATATACATAAGATACTCTAGCAGTCCTCATTTATCTGAACTACGAAATCATCAGAGTCAAGTTTCTGATATATTTGGAGGCCAATCTTGTGATGGAGACGAAGAACATGGACAACCCAAATCATGCAAGCAAAATTGCCAAAGGTACATACTACTATGTCCTCTCTTGAACAAGTTTGATCATGTCTGTTTTTCTTTTTTTACCGCTCTCTTCTCTCATTGTCGTTCAAACATGTGACCATGTGAGGAGGAATTTATTCCTTACAACCAACCAACATTTTGCACTCATCAAACATTGACTTCGTGTTTGTTTTTAAACCGACCCTAACTTGTCCGAACATGTCGTGTCTGTGATCTTGTTTGTTGTCTCTTAGATACAAGAGCTGAAGATGCTGAGCAGAAGCTGGAATTCTCTGAAGATGAGGAAGCTCTCATTGCTAGAATGTTCAGATTGGTTGGCAACAGGTTCTTTTGTTATATGCAGTATATTCTTACTATTTATTAGTATCCATTAATTTCTTTCATGTTAAAATTTGAATATCTTAAAATTGGCTTTTCAATATATCATATAAATATTTTTGTTACAGAAACGTTTCAAAACATAAATCATATATACACTAATTGACTCTTACCTCAACATCAATATCTAAAAGCCAGCTGCAATAAAAGTCATTTTTGCAAATTTTAATCCAAACAAACCCATATATATATCATCCAGGATGTGACTATGATACATATCTATGATACATATCCATTGTTAGAGAAGCCAACAGTTACGTTGACTAGCTTGCTAATGATATGGATATTGAGTCGAAATGGGCTGTCTAATGATTTTTCAATTTGAGTAGTTGTTCTTACAATTTCGCTTAACATATTGAAAACTTAGAAATGAGAACCAGACATTTTAATTAGGACGATTATATACAAGATGAGATTGTTATTGTGATCAAAGTTTTGAGGGTTTTTTTTTTCTGTTGGATTACAGATGGTCTTTGATTGCTGGTAGAATACCTGGAAGAACCGCACAGGAGATTGAAAAGTATTGGACTTCAAAGTGCTCTTCATGAATCGCATCCCATCTTATATATATGTATAATTATATATAAGGTTAAGTAAAAAAATACGTTTCGAAAGTATACACCGAGGAGCAATGTTGTCATGAAATTTTTTTCAGGTTTAGTGTCACCTCAAAAGTTTTAAAAAATAGCAATGTGGCCAAATATCATCAAAAAACTAATGTAGACTGTTAAAAAATTGACATTAACTATTAAATTTTTAATGGAAAAAGCAAACATTGCTACATTTTTATATTTTCGGGACGACATTGAGACCAAAAAAAAAAAAACTTATAGGACAATATTACTCTTGGACGTATACTTTCGGGCGGATTAGTTACTTAACCCTAATATAAATTCATATATATAATACTATGAATGCCTTGTAATTTAATTTTACTTCTTAAGCTAATTGGGTGTAGTATTTACCCAAATATATTGCAATAATGAATAGACTGTTGTTGCAGTTCATAGGCGCCTTTGTTTTTAGTTGTAGAAAATTATGGTGAATTCGGGCATTGCAGAAATGCATAATTTAATCTAGCTAGCCTAGCCTCTGGTATACAAATTTAAACTCCATATCATTTAAAATTATTTCTCCAAGATAAATTTTCATTTTTTTTTTTTGCAAAGTTTTAATTCTTAATCTTGTTAAAGTTATAACTTATAAGATATATATATATATATATATATATATATGCTACTAAAATATTAACACAATGGGATGTGACCCACCGGCTGGATTTTAATTCCACAAATCACCTTACCTTATAGCCTAGTGGCATGTAAGCTTGGTTGGAGTTTTAACATGAAAATGAGTGTGTTAAATAAAACAAGTTTTACATTGTTTGAGAGAGAGAATACAAGTGTATATATTATACCTTGTGAATTTGGACTAGTTAATGACCCAAGAGGAAGAGTGGGTTCACACCCATAACAACATGTTACTAGGAGCCAAACCAGTGAAAATCCGGCCATTTCCCTCATGTGTGCGAGTTAAATATGTACTGGGCAATTTTTATCAAATATTTTTAAAAAAAAAATGTGTAATGGCTTCCTGGAAAAACCAAAGTTTTTGATGTATTTGAATTTAAGATCTCCACCTTTTGTGTTACAGGGGCATTAAGCAGATTTTATTTTGTTTAATCCGCCATCATCACCAACGTTTATGTTGTAGGCCATTATCTCCACATTCCAAAATTGATCAATAAAATATTTTTATGGCATTTAACATTGAGAAACCACTAGTTTAATCGTGTTTATTGCCATTGATTTTTGCCCAACATTCGGGCGCATGAAAGGCCTATAGAGGGCATTGCTTGCAGGAGGCAGGGGCGGATTTAGGGGGGTTAGGGGTGGCCCCGCCCCTAAAATTATACAATTGGATCCAAATTTTTTGGAAATTATGCTTTGGCCTTATAAAAATTTCAATCTTTTCACTTTAGTCCCTATTTAAAAGTCTCATAAAGGGACTGAAATGAAAATATTGAAATATTTATTAGGCTAAAGCATAATTTCCTAAAATCTTGGATCCAATTCTGTAATTTTTGCCCCCCTAATTTTCATTTCTGGCTTCACCCCTGGCAGGAGGTTCATGCACCTTGCTCAGAAATCTCGAGCACTCTCTTCCTCTCTGACTTATTCTCTTTGCCTTCTAGTTGCTTTGTATGCTGTTGTTTTGTTTACCTTGGATATGTGCAAGAGGGGTCCATTTTATCATGGGCGTTCCACTTCCAATCCGGCGGTAGTTGTGGAATAGCTTTTATGGATAACATATTTGGACTTGACTCAGATTATACAATGTATTTGCAGGAACTTTACCAACAAGCTTTCCTATAAATGGGTGGTCACATATTTGATTCTGTTTTAAATAATAGAAAAAAGATGTTAACCCCCTCCCCCTGTTGCTATTTTACTATGCTTTTTAGTTTTTTTTTTCTAGATAGCTCATGCCTCTATTATATTTTTGGAGAGTTCAAACTCATAATTTACACGTAATAAAGGCCTAAGAGAAGTGTTTGATGTCATTTGGGCAACAAAACCTCCACTCAGCCTTTTTTTTTCTTTAAAATGAGTGACTTTTAAGTATGCAATGTACATTTTGTTTATTTTTTTCCATAAGTTATATGAATTTCATTTAAAAACATAATATCATATTTGAATATTGTCAGATGAGTCTTGATTGTACTCGAAGCAAATCAACTCAGTTTTTAATTCTATTTTTATTAATAATTTAATTAGACTAAAGTAATCTTTCACTTCAAGCACAAAGGCACCAATCCCTTTTCTTATGAGTCCTTGACTAAACAATTCCTTTGGGTTAAGGCTTAACGACGTTCAATGAGAAACGAGACAGCTTCCCTGTGAAGTCCATTCCTCGCTAGACAGAAATGTAAAGCCCATGGCCAGAGCCTGAGCCTGAGCCTGAGCCTGAGCCTGTGTGACCCAATAGAGGCATATCCCTGAATTGCCCCTTTCTCCTCCTCGCTCACTCGCTCCTCTTCGTCCCGCTCTCGGAGGTTTATGGGTGGTTTTACGCAAACAGGTTCAGAAAACAGAGACAAAGCGATGGACTTTGAGAAGAGGAAAGCAGCAACACTAGCTTCTCTTAGCTCAGTGGAAGCTGACAAATCGCCAAAAGGCTCATTGGACACACCCATCATCCCTCTCCTCAACACCATCAATCAACACCCTTGTTTCTACACTACCAGTTCATGCTCTGGCCGAATCTCTATCCTTTCGCAACCTTTATTCAACCCCACCATTGATGCGCAAAAACCAAAGAAAAAAGCTAGAGGAGGTTCTTGGCTCTTCGTTTCCCACGACCCTGCCGATCCTGATTCAATCCTCAGCCTCCTTTTTCCCTCCAATCCAACTCCGTCTTCTGTTTCAACTGAGCTGTCTGAATTCGTCTTCAGATTCGAGCCTCTCATCATTGCTGTTGAGTGCAAAGACCTCTCTTCGGCTCAGTCGCTTGTTTCTTTCGCTATATCTTGCGGGTTCAGAGAATCGGGCATTACCAATGCTAACAAGCGTGTGATTATAGCAATTCGGTGTTCGATAAGATTAGAGGTGCCTCTAGGGGATACTCATAAGATCATGGTGACGCCTGAGTATGTTCGGTACCTTGTTAAAGTCGCAAATGAGAAAATGGAAGCAAATAGGATGAGAACCGAAAGGTTTTTTGGATTGTTGCAGTCCAATGGCTTTTTAGGATCTATGGATGTGGATAATAGTAATAATATGTCTGTAAATGAGTCATTGAATCCTACTGATGTTTCCATGCATGAAGATGGTCTTGCTTGTGACAATGTTAAAGTTGGAGAAGGGGATGAGTTAGAAAAGAGGAATGGTGAAACCTCTTCAGGTATCTATATAATTTACTGTTTTCATCCTTTGTGAGCTGGACAAGCTATTTATAGTTTTCTTTCTGTGATAAAGCCATTCCTGTTCTGCTCATACTGGTGGCTTTAAATTCTATTCTGTGATTGAGGGTGTTTGCCTCTGTGCTATTTAGTCCTGAGATTATCTAGAAATGATAAAATTGTGCCACTGTGAATTTGCAAATGTAATCAAATCAGTACTCATATTTGACATGTAACTGATTGCAGGACAACATTCCTTTTAATATCAAAAAAAGTCTGAATCCTTCAATTGTTGGCAGGGCTTGGGGATTTTCCTGGTTGTAGTCTGCAGATTGTGCATATTGAAATTGTTGGTGAACCAGTGGAAAAGCTTTTCCTTTGGGGTCATTCTGCTTGTGCATGGGATAATGCCAGCCACTACAAAGTAGTTGTGTTTGGTGGCTTTGGAGGCATGGGGAGACATGCAAGAAGAAATGATTTATTGCTGTTTGATCCATATTCTGGTACTCTGGAAACGATCAAAACTGTTGGTGATTTATCTTTATCTCCACGCCTAGGCCATACATCTTCCCTAGTTGGAGATCACATGTTCTTGATTGGAGGCCGTACTGGCCCTGATAAGATTCTGAGTGAAGTTTGGGTCCTTCATACAGCTCAGAATTGTTGGAAGTTAGTGCAATGTGGAGGTAGTGATTTTATTCCCAGGTAATGCTTTCTTGCATCCTTCTTTTGTAGCTTTGAACGAGAAGCACACATGAAACAAGTGAAAATAACAATAGTTTATATTTTTCATGTGTTCTAGTGGCAGAAATTTAATTCATTTGCATAGATTCTCACAATTTGATGGAAAATGTATGTGCTAATTTCATTTTCTGTGGTTTGATTAGTTAACTCACGTCAACAAATTCTAAGTCTAAATTTTCTTGTTGGATAGGCATCGTCATGCTGCAGCTGTTGTTGGCTCAAATATTTATGTATTTGGGGGACTCGATAATGATAATATATTTTCCTCCTTTTATATTCTTGACACAATCAACTTAATCTGGAACAAGGTGCCAATTTCAGGGGACTGGCCCTGTGCTCGTCATTCTCATGCAATGGTGGCGCATGGTTCTCAGATCTTCATGTTTGGTGGATACAATGGGGCAAAAGCACTTGATGATCTGTATAGCTTTGATATTCTGAAGGGTCAATGGAAGAAGGAAAAGACAGCTGGAAGGAATCCCCATGCTAGGTTTTCCCACTCAATGTTTATCTATAAAAACTTATGTTGGAATTATTGGTGGTTGTCCAGTTAGACAGAATTTTCAAGAGTTGGCTTTACTTGATTTGCAGCTTTGCCAATGGAAGCATGTAAACCTTAATTCTGTCGGCAAAGATTTATTTGTGCGCAGTACAGCTTGTGTCATTGGTGATGACCTTGTTATGGTTGGTGGTGGTGCAGCTTGCTATGCATTTGGAACCAAGTTTAGTGAGCCAGCAAAACTTAGTTTGCGACATCTAATGCCTTCTTATGATGATAATATAGATGTTAAAAACAAAACAAGGAATATGACTAATCAAAATGATGAGGAAAATAAGACTAAGATTCAAAATTTTGAAGAACCCCAACTTGAGCACGTACCAAATATAGCTGGCAATGGTGACAGGCATCTTGATGATGAATCACCTGTCACAAATGAGCAATTTCAGATGGCTGCATCACATCATGTTCTGAAGCTAGACAAGAGATATGCAAAATTAGGGAAGGATATATTGAAGGAATTTGGATGGTTAGACCTAGGTAGGAAAGCATACTCACAGGAGGATGGATTACATATCTGTTTTCCTGTAATTGATGATTTTCTTCATATATTTCATGAAAAAAAGAATCGCTCTGAAGACACAATTGAAGGAAAAGATGAAGTCGACTTCTCCAAGCTATCTAAAGGGAATGGATACATGTCGAGTGGCTTATCAAGTCCAAAAGCCTTGAGTCTTTTACATGAACATGGTGCAAATATACAGAAAGATGAAGTTGTTGAAGTCAGAAAAGCCGCAAAACCTCCTTTGAAAGTGATGAGTGAAGCAATAACAACTTTGATTGAGCATCATGGCCTACCTGCAGAGCTGCTAGAGGAATTACCAACAAGGTTCTGCTATATTTCTGTTAATTTTCTTTTTGTGATGGCTCATTTAATCCTTCAAGGCTTCATGCCTTTAGCACTTTTCTATATCAATGCAATCCCTTTGATGTTATGTTTTCTAGCCATCTTATTTCATTAAACATTCTAGGTGGGATCGACTTGGAGATATTGTTATACTTCCAACTACATCTTTCAAAGATCCAATGTGGAACTCCATTGCAGAAGAGCTTTGGCCCACTGTTGCCAAATCACTTAAGGCTAATCGTCTTGCTCGCCAGGTAACTATATTTATGAGCAATTTGTAAATTTATGCTTTTTTTTTTTTTTTTTTTTTTTTTTTTAAAAAAAAAAAAAACTCTGCCTGGGATTCAACTTTTTAATTCAATAATTGATAGTTGATGAACGCTCAAGCAAACAATTATTGTGAAGAAATTAAGTCAAATCAACAAATGTGTGAATTAAGCTCGACATCTGCATGTTTTGCCTCTTTTAAACAACTCATCTTCTAAGTGTGGAAACACTGATAATCCTCTAAAAGTACTGACCGTGTTCTCTGTGAGATTAGCTTATGTGTGCAAGTGTTTTACACTCTGTAAACTTGATAATTGGCATGTGCCTGTTTCATAGCTTGATTGCCTCTAATCTAGGCTGAAAATTTCTTTGATCTAGGCAAGCATAAATGCCTTGCAGCTTTTACCCCCTCTTAAAAGATTTCATTATCATCTTGAATTTTGCTGTGATTGCCCGTGAACTCTTTGCTCCTAGTTCATGAGCCAGGTCCTTTAATTCAATGCTTTGTGTAGACAAATCAATTAGAGTACTAATACGCTGCATAAGTAGCACCTGTTGAATGTATATTAACATTCATAAGCATGATATTATTTTTGAAGTTACTTCATAGATAGTTAGAAATTTATGGTTTCTGTAACTATTAAAATCTATAGATATGCTTTTTTGAACACCTTGGAACTAACCATATTTTCTGTTGCATAATTTCTTTTTTGGGAACTTTTGCTATTGTTGATTTGGCATAAATAATATTTTTGGCGAAGTTTAGGGAATATCCTATGGTGATTTATGAAACATGTATGGTAATCACCAAAATTGTGTCAACTGTGAAACTAAGGTTAATTTTCCCTGATAGAATTATGAAAGCAAGAATAGAAGGAACCTGTGGCAACACATACTTATGAAGGTGGAAACATTAAAAAAAAGATTAATTTGTGGTTGCATCACATTTGTCAAACATACCTATAAACATGCAACGCATGGATCTGCTTGGTAGTGGTATCTGAGGTGGATGAAATATTGGAATTGTCAGTAAACTTAATTGTCAAAACACTCATTCTGAATATTTTAGATTATCATACATCCCAAAATTATGTTGTCTTCAATGGGATTTCAATATCTTTATATGAATTCATTATTTACTCATGACTATTAAGATGGCTATTATAGGGTCCAGTTGCTGCAAACGGTACAAGAGATAGTACGTTGCAGATTCTTGTTGGAGATAATGGATGGGTTGATCACCGAGAAAATGGAATACTCTATTCTTTTGATGCTAGCAAGTGCATGTTCTCATGGGGCAATCTTTCTGAGAAGCTCCGGATGGCCCGATTAGATTGTCAGGATGAGGTTATAGTAGATCTGTTTGCGGGCATTGGATACTTTGTGCTGCCATTTCTTGTCAGGTAATTTGTATTGCTGTATGTTTCCTATTCACTGGGCTGTACAATTTTGTGAATATTATATTACAACCTCCTGCAAAGATTTTGTGCTTGTTTGTAGCCACTTGTCATAAGTATGTTCCCATAAGACAAGACTAAACTTGTTTCACATACTTATCTCATACACCATAAATCATAATTAAAAAACTGTTTTTGAAGGATCCAATCACTATTCCAAACAAGCACTTTATATAGCCTGACATAAACACCCTATGTCTGCCTTTGATATTATGTTCTGATTGGCATCTGGGATGGGGCTTATCCAAAAGAAGTTATGGTTTTGATTTTTTTCTGATAATATCCACTGCAACAGAAATTTGGCTGTTAGCTATCATTATACTTGTGCCTTGTAAGTTCCTTTAAAATTGACTATCTATTTTTATTCCTATTCCTTTTGTATGGTCTTGAGCAGAGCCAAGGCAAAATTTGTATATGCTTGTGAGTGGAATCCCCATGCCATAGAGGCACTCCAACATAATCTGAAAGCAAATTCTGTGACTGACAAATGTCTCATTCTTGAGGGAGATAATCGAAGTTTGGCTCCCAAAGTATTGTTTCAAGTTCATTTCTTCTTTTGTTGATCAAATTTACTTTCTCTCCTAAATATTTGTCAATATATATAATTTGATTGTATGTACAAGGAAATGCTTTAATTTGATGCATGCATCCAGAGTGTTGCTGATAGAGCTTGTCTAGGTCTCCTTCCGTCTAGCGAGTGTAGTTGGGTCACAGCTGTGAGGGCGTTAAGGTAATTGGGATGCCTATGTACATAATTTCTTTCAAGAAACCTATATGGTATCACTGTTATCATATCTAGACAATCTTCCAATCCTGAGTTAACCGCAGCCTTTATATTTCCACAGCAATCTAGTTTGAAAGTTGCATGGTTGTTTGGTGTCATAAGTTTCAGCCAAGTTGGAACTGAACTTCAATCAGCAAAAGAAAAAAGTTATAACTGAACTTGTCATTTAATCAAACACTGCAGGAGTGAAGGTGGAGTACTACACGTGCATGGAAATGCAAAGGACTCCGAGGAAGGCCAGTGGACCGAACATGTGTTGAAGTCAATAGAAGAAATTGCTAGATCTGAAGGTAAAGTACTTTTTTGACCCTGAAGATCTGTTTTTTTGTAAGAACGGTTGTTGAAACCTTGTACTGGTGTGATTTCCACAGGTTATTGTTGGGAAGTTTCTATAGAACATGTGGAGAGGGTTAAATGGTATGCTCCCCACATTCGCCACCTTGTTGTAGATGTAAGATGCAGACAAACCCAAAGATAGGGAATGA
The DNA here is from genome assembly GCA_019022655.1 of Acacia acuminata. Lineage (NCBI taxonomy): Eukaryota > Viridiplantae > Streptophyta > Magnoliopsida > Fabales > Fabaceae > Acacia > Acacia acuminata. The sequence goes on along the minus strand of JAFJYI010000286.1, from coordinate 389,929 downwards.
CAGCGTATTTAAAAGTCTTGAGCCTTTGCTGATATACAAATGCCTAATCTGAATCATACAAGTCCAAAAGGAATGATGTAGAACAAGTAAATGAGTTGAATTTGTTGGACTTTTAAATGTTGCAGATGGGGTAGAAGGGGATTGAATTCATAGTATCTGATTTTGGTAGTGACAATTTGTATTGAAATTTTTGTGCCGTCAGCTGAGTGCTGCATATGCTTTTGCAATTAGTGTTCTTAGTGTTTATTCTAAATGTTTCCTAGTGGAACTTATCAAATACTACATCAAATCCTTAAGGCCTAGTTGACTTTTTTGAAGATGTTGGGAAAGCTAAATAAGTTAGTTGATCATAACTTATATTGTGTATCATTTGATTGTATATCAGTTTATGGTTAGATTAATTTAAACAAAGAAAATTAAATTTAATATAACAAGGGGAGATAAATAAAGTAAATACTTTAAAGTTATATTAAAAGTATATTTGTGGAATAATGAAAAGTTTCCATGGGCTTTTGAAATGTAGTATAAACAATGTCAAACCTAGTCCCAAAATTAAATAAAATCGATTAAAGACTCTTCTAATTTATCATTAACCAAATTAAGTATCTCAATTTACCATTGACCACCATTTGAAATAAACAGCAAGAGTCTAATATTTTCTCCATAATGCTGTGTTCTTTTCTTTCCTTCTTTCTTTTTAACTATTTGCCAATTTTCATAGGAAAAAATGTAAAGCGCACGTGAACGTGACCACTATTCTGAGCGAAAAAAAAAAAAAAAAAAAAAACGTGACCACTAAATTAAAAAAATATTATATTTTTATGATACCATTTTACATAGTGCCTTTAGTTTTAAATATAAGCCTCAATTGACTTTTTTTAGAAGATTAAGAAAATTAATTATATTACTTTAAAGTATTTATATTTATTATTTGTTCTCCAAACTAATTTGTCGATTTATAAATTGGTATATATTTTAATCATACATAACATAATAGATGGTTAAATAACTTATTTTGCTTTCTTAACCTCTCTAAAAAAATCAACTTGATTTTATTTTTATGACTGGAGGTAACATTTTTTTATTTATGTAGTTTTTCACAATAGCTTTTAAATTTTGGATGGGTAACATGTTTTAAAAAAGGTGTTTATATTTTTTTATGAAAAAAAGTATATATTTTTTAGTATGCACAGAGTAACGAATTGTTAAAAATAACTTCTTATTTGAAATCAAATAAGCATAATAAGAACAGTAATAAGAAATGATCATAAAAATATGCCCTTAATTTGGTCCAAAATTACTCATTGATAAAGAATTGAAGGGCCAAAATGCCCCTTAATCCAAACTATATATTCCATAATCTCTCTATTTGGGCTTTTAGGTCCGGTTAAATCCCACAAAGAATGTACAGCTTAATGTGTGTGTGTGTGTGTTTTTTTTTTTTATTATTAAAAAAAAATTATTGGTGTTTTGATTATTTTTCTTTCGTTTCTTTTACCAGAGTTTTGATTATTTTTTGAATTGGAGGGGCTGACACTAATAACTTAAAGGGAAAGTTGTTTAAAATGATCTGTTAGAGAAGTTTATCACCCAGTGATACCTCAAGTTTTTAAAAGATCTTAGTTCTTTTGGGGTGAATAAAAATAATGATAAAATGACTAAAATACCCTTTTAGTTCCTTGCGTACAATTCATCTTTCCTAGGTGAGATGTATCTTCCCTATATGCAAATATCTTACCTTATGTTACAAAATTAAGTTAGAATATACAAATTATTTAGTTCCTTAATCTTTTTTTAAAATTAATCGGATCTTATATTAAAAACTGGATGTAGTATAACAATAACAAACCAAGTCCCATTAAATAAAATCAATTAACTCTTCTTATTTATCATTAACCAAATATCTCAATGACCACCATTTGAAATAAACCAATAATAGTCTAATATTTTCTCCATAATGTTGTGCTCTTCTCTTTCGTTCTTTCTTTTTAATCATTTGGCATTTTTTTATAGGAAAAAATGTAAAGTGTACCTGGCCATGACCACTAAATTAAAAAATATATTATATTTTTATGATATCATATTACATACTGCCTCCAGCTCTATATATAAGCCTCAATTGATTTTTTTGAGGAGATTAAAGAAACTAATTATATTACTTTAAAATATTTATGTTTATCGTTTTTTCTCCAAACTAATTTTCTGATTTATAAATTGGTATATAATTTAATCATACATAACATATGAGATAGTTAAATAACTTATTTTTCTTCATTAATCTCAAAAAAAAAAAAATCTAAAAAAACAAGTGAATTTTTTTTTTTTTAAAAAAAAAAATGTGTGACCTGCAGGCTAGGGTTTGGCAATTTCCCAACTCATAAAAGTGCGGGCCACATAGGGCCCCCACCGTATAGCTTGCGGGCTGGGCCATGTTCTTGGCTCTAGTTGTAGAGGAGAAGAAGAAATGAAGAAAATGGTTAAAAAATTCCAGATCAAATCGAAAGCTAGAGAAACCATTAAAGTCATTGTTGTTCATTTTCAAAGGAGGCTGCTATCATAATTGTTTGAGGTGGTTGTTGTCACTTATGTCATTCATGAGTAAGGAGAATGTGATGTGGGTAAGATGGTGAATGAAAGACAACTATTGATGTGAAAAAGGAGGAGGAACAACAACCAATGACCTCAATTTATGAAAGATTGAGAGTAAGTGGTAATGCAAAGGAAGAGAGTGCAAAAGCATCAAAGTGGTGTGGTAGGGTGATATTGCCATTATAGTCATTTAATTCTCATTTATATATACCCAAAGGACTTAGGTCCTTAAAATAAACTTAGGCCATTCTGAACAAAAAATTTTCAAATAGGGTTTATTACCACTTTTCCAAAACTTAAAATTATAAGTGGAATGAACCCGCATCGGCGCAACCTCCCACATAAGAACTTCCATGCAGCTATACCACAAAGCAATTGAGTTTACTCTTTTGATTATTATTACTGGATATACTATCTCTGGTCTTAAATATAAAAGTTATTTAAGAAGTGAATTTTGGTTTTAAATATAGTACCCTTTTTTCTTATTTTATATATTATATTATCATTAAATAAGTTATTTAATCATTTCATATATTATGTATTCTTAGATTATATATTAGTTTATTAGTCAAACTAATTAGTTTGAAGGAAAAAAAAATAAAAGATACTCCTTTAATAATACATATAAAAAAAAAACAACCAAATCTTATATCTTAGGGAGATCATTGTTATCTGAACATATTATAAACTATATATTTTAATAATACATTAAGTTTAGATCATGTAACATATACCGTAATTCAAGAATTTATTTAGTTTTCGTAATATTTTCAAATTAGTCAATTAACTCTTATATTATAGATCATATGTAGTATTTTAATGATTATTAGAATCAAATAGAGATTTAAAATTCATATATTCTGATTAAAAATTAAATGAAACCTTAATATACTATGTAACTTTGAAACAATAAACTGATATTAAATAAAGTCAATAAAAATTTTCCTCCAAATTAAGTAAGCTTATAAGAAAAGGACAAACAGGATGAAGCAGGACTACTATAGAATTATTACTATATTTGATCTCCCGTGATAGCAATAATAACAATAAATAAATGGGGGAGACAGGATCTCAATTATTAACATCAAATCTTTAATTTAATATAACAAAAACTGAAAGTGTCTAATCTACTACTACACAACGTGGTTCATTAATTGCGAGTTATTATGAAAAATTTGCACATAAAGACTTAGACTTTTCCACATTTGAAAAGCAATCTTAGTCATTTGTAAAGAGCTGAAATGACTAGAATGAAATACGTCTAAATAAAGGTTCAAGAATCAATGGCGACAAGAAGAGAGCGAGAGTCGGCGAGAGAGAGTGACGGAGAGTTGATATCCATTAACCAATACATCATTTAATTAACAAATATATTATTAAGTTACCAAATTTGTATTATTAAATATCAAAGTTGATATCCATCAACCTCTTTTTATAAAAATTAAAATTAAAATCATTTCATTTTTTTAAGGATATAATAGAATTTTTAGATTTTTAAAATTTTATTAACATTAAATGAATTTTTTAAATCATATAAATTTCTTCTAAAATAAAAATAAATCTTTTTTTTTGTTTAACATATATAATAAACTATAAAACACCTTGAATTTTATTTAAATCATATATTTATATTTTTAATTAAAATTTTTATTTATTTTAGCAAATTATAATTTTGACAAAATTGAAGAATGAGTAATTTTTGTCCATAGATATTTATACAAGTAGTTTTGAATAATGACAATTGAGAAAAAAATTATTTAATTTAGTAAAATTTAGAATTTTGTCTTTAGTATTTCTTGGAGTAATAGTTTGTTGTGTTGAGCGTCACTTTATAACTGGAGATTAACTTTTTGCTAATCTGTTGTCTTTGGCGCGCTTTTTTAAAAGTTTGTTGTACTGGGCGCTCTCCACTTAATAGTTAATTGTGTTGGACGCTCCTAAACCAATAGTTTATTGTGTTAGGCGTACCTTAACCCTACATTATATCCTTATTTATATAAGGGGTTAGGTGAGATGGAATATGTATAAGAAATAGAGAAATAATTAATACAGAAATAACAAGGATAAAAATAAGAATGGTACATTAAAATTTAAACATTTTCAATATGTAATTTATAAAAAAGGCCAAACATATTTTAAAAATTTGTAATTTATAAAAAAGGACAAAACTCAGAAGGGCATAATACAGGAAGATACTAGTATTAATGAATTCATTTTTATTAAAAAGATATATTGCAATTTTAAAATTCTTATAATTTTGGGCATTATGTGACTGCCATTGTCGGGAGTGATAAAACGCTTCACTTATATCCACATTGGTAGTACAAATTATAAATGGCTCAAATGATAGTTGGAGTGACTCCAAAGCAACGAAAAAGTAAAATGTTGGTTAATTATATATTTATCTTCAATTATCAAGTGGGAATAGAATAGATAAAATGTAATTATCAGATCATTAAATTAATAAAGAACCTTCAATCAGTCAACAGTCCCAAGGAAAAAGCAGGGAAAAGATTGCACGCTCCCAAATTCATAAACAAATGACAAATTATAATGAGCAATGGATATTAGAGAGAAGATTGAATTGTTAATTATGTTTATCCGTTACAAAAATGTATATTATTTATTTAATAAAGATTTTAGCACATTCATATATTTAATTGCAATAAGTTATGTTATTTTTCATTTATGAAACAAGTTAATAAATTGCATAAATTTTTTAGTATATTTATTTAAAAATTGCATTATGTTTTGATCAATTATAATCTTTTTTATCAAAATATTTGAAATTTAACATTTGATGCGGCTAACAAAACATAATTAAGTATATAAAGTGTATATTTTTCGATGTTACGTTCATAAAGTGTATTACAAATAAATAAATAAAAATAGGTTAAGGTGTAGATTTGTCAACGAACTATCGCTTTTGAGAAGATCTCGACAAAAAATAATTGAGGGTAACAAAATTACCAATTAACAATTAAAAAGTGAAAAAAAAAAGTACCAAATAACTATTTAAAAAAACAACTATCACAATTATGTTAAAATATGAGGCGCTGACGTAGGACGATGGTAGAGAAGCTGGAGAAAAGAGCGGTCAAGCCTTCTTATTAGATAAACAAACACCAACAGAGATGAGACCTATACGAGCAGGCGTTGTGGCAGCAACGGTTGCTGCTTGTGGCATCCGAGGGATGGAACCAGGATGCAAAGCGCGTGCTGGTTGAAAGCTGTGGACTGCTAGATGAGTTCAAGAGGGTGAGTGGAACACCCAACAACAATAGAAGCTTTGGAGACGCCACGTCATCGACACCGTGACGATCCCGATGGAAGACGAGACACCAAGACAATGACGGGTAAAAGTTCGTTGGCGAATCTGAACCAAATTGTGTTTTTTTTTTCACTTTTTAATTGTTGATTGGTAATTTTAAGTACCCTCAATTATTTTTTTTTGTCTAGATGCTTCTCGGGTAATAGTTTGTTAGAAAATCTGCACCTTAACCTTAAAAAAATTATAATGAAGCTAAAGACCTTAATATGATTTTTTTATCTGTAAAATTTTCTTAGAAAAGAAAAATAAAAAAGCAGTGGGAGACCATTAGGATTTAATAGTGTCGGTGGTGGGGGTCACTAGCATACAAAATTTCTTTAACGTCCAAAAAATGAAAATGCTCTAATGGTCCACCTTCCAACTCAAAGGTTACGCTCTCCACGTTTCATCCATTGATTTGCTCTTTTTATTTTTAATTTTTTTAAAATAAGGTATGGATAAAGAGTTGAGTTCAGCAAGTAATCGTTTGTTACGTCGGGACAAAATTTTTTTATATAATTTCTAATTTTTATTATAAGGTATTAATTAATAAATGTATTTGATTTTTTTATAAGTATTTATTTATTTTTAAGGAGTATTAATTATTTTTTTTATATATTCCCATTATTAATAGAGGTAGTGGGTGAGAGTAATATTAATATAATATTAGAGTTTAGTACAACTAATAGAAATAATATTATAAATTACTTAAATTTTATGATAACTTTATTGACTTTAACTCGCTTTTATTAGTTTGCGTGAATTGTTAGTTTATATCACTCTGGTCCTATTTATAAGTCTCTTTTTGACCAAATCACACATACAAAGGAGAGATAGTTAGCTCAATGATTATGAGGTAAATTTTCAACTTTACCTTCATTTATGATTGGGTACCTTCAACTATTTATTCTCTCTCTATTTTCATTGGTACAATTAATATAGGCAAAATTATCAAAATTTCATTTATTTGATTAAATGAGACATATAAATAAGATCAATTTTTTTTTAATAAAAATAAACTTATAAATAGAACGTACTTTATAATAAGAACATATCCAAAAAGCCGATCTAAACAAGTACTACAGATGTCACTTCTATTTCAACTATATTTTGTCATGGTTAATGGGCTAGCAACGAAGTTTTTCATCAGGAGGAGCATATGAAACAATTAAGTTTTAAATAGTGTAAAAATAGCTATAATCTTTTCAAATATAAGCAATTTTAACAATTTCTTAACCCAGACTCTGCTAAAAAGCTAGAAGGAAAATAGTGGGATTCACATAAAAAAAAAGTGTTGGATGCGTGTATCAATTTAACAGAATTACTAATTTTGCTTGTGTTTAAAAGATCGTGTTTACTTTTTTCACCTTTTAAAACTTAATTATGTCAAATACTTATGGTAAAAAAATTTATTACTAAAATTGCACATTAATCCTTTGTGAATTGAAATTGAGGTAAGAGTTAAAAAATATATTTCTTCAGGTAAAAAAAAAAAAAAAAGATTTGATTAATATAATGTGATTAATGTTTAACTTAGTGATGGACGAGCTTGACATACTCCAGAGTTACAATGAGTTTGCAAGCAAATTAAATTTATTTTATTAGCTGAAAACATGAACTTGTTAAAATCAATAAGATAACTCATGAGTTTAATAATCATGATGATAACTAAGAACCTATCTTGAGTTAGCGTTTAAGAAGTATGTTGACACAAATCGAGACAAAAATCTCTTCATATACTATAAATCACGTTGTAAAAGTAGTTTCTGCCGTTAATTCAAAAATACACTTAATCTCTCCCACAAAACTGCCTTAGAGTATGATTTTCTTAATTTGTCCAATTCAAAGAATTTACCAACTTACCTCCTTACAGCACCAAAGTAGGGAGAATTAATTATGCTTTATAAATTAATTATTAAGATTGTCCTCAAACTAACCTTCACATAATACAAATTTGAAACTAAAATATCTCCTCAACTTTAAAATATTTACTATTTATATAACATAAATTTACAACTAAAAATATATTTAACACCATTCACCATTCAAATTACGCAAATTTTTAAGTGAAATAATGAATGATTGAGTACTTATCTATTTAGTGGTCCTTAAAACTAACATTTATAAATTTGGGTTTTAAGCATAATTCTCTCATATTTAGTTGTTATAGCATTTCATTGAGTTCTCACTTACAATAAAATAAATCATATGATTTGATATAATAAAGGAATCACTTGGATCTACTTAGCTTGTTCCAATTTATTTCAGAATAACAGATCATTTAATCATTTCAGCGAAAAATATTTCTTTTCTCCCATGATAATATATATTATTTCCTCCGATTCTAATTATAAGATATCATTTTAGAGTTGGTTTTGGTCCTAATTATAGGAAAGTATTTTAATTTTTGTCAATTTCTTCCTATAATACTCCTATTTTATTCTCTCAAGTGTGTTTGGTTTTTGATGAGTATATGTACTTAAATGCGTAGATTCTTCCAATCAGTGAAACTTTTAAATGATTGGATTTTAATTTATTTATCGATCAGCTGACATTAATTTTATCAATATACACATACACACACTGTGTATATATGTTTATATATATGTGTGTCTACATAAAATATATATAGACACACACACACACATACATATATGTATATCTGTGTACATATGTGTGTGTGTTTTTGTCAATATATATGTATAGATACACACACACACACACATACATATATATAACTGTGTGTATGTGTATGTTTATATGTGTGTGTCTATATATATATTTGTGTGGATATATGTGTACACACATACATATATATATATATATATATATATATACATATACAAATATCCAAATATATATGTATATATAACAAGACCATTATTTCAATTAGAAAGCGTGTAGAAAGAAAAATTTTAGGTCGTAAGGTATGTGGTAAGGGCCTTTGTTGATTCATTTTTATTTATGTCATTTTAAATTTATATAAAGACATTTTAGGAAAATGAGTAAAATTAACTAATTTAACTTCTCTTCTTAATCTCCTCAAAATCGGTTAAATATGTCCTATAATTAGGATCGGAGAGTATTAGTTGTCTTGTGATTCCAAAAAAAAAAAAAAATTCCTTAACTTTAAAAAATGTGCATTTATTATTTTTAAGTTAAGATAGTTAACTTCACTAACGAAAAAAATGGTGATTCAACAAATTTAAAATGCAGGCATGTCCAAATTTTAATTCTTTAACATAATTTTAATTTTAAAATCAATTTTCTAGAAAGACATGTTAGTATTTTAAATTTTTGTCGGCATTTTAAATTTGCTGAATTAACACTTTCTATTAGTGAAACTAATTGTGTTAATTTAAAATAACTAAAATCACACATTTTGAAGTCAAAGGGATAATATAGAACCTCGTTTAAATTTAAAGGCCCAAAAGTATGCTCTAGACTCAAAAAATTATTTACTCAAAAAATAATGAAAAATTAATTAAACAGCTTCCTTTGCTACTAATAACTTATCGCTTTAATTAAAATTTTCTTAAACACAATTACGCATCATTGGGATTTTGTATGTTAACCATAATTGTTAGCCTCATTAAGTCTAAGCTGGCAAGAGTTGCGTATTAGACTCAATAAATTTAAGCTTTCTAAAGAGTTGTGTGTAGTTCACTCCTTAATCTCAATTATCAAGCATAGAAACGCAGTGCCAATAAGTTAAAATTTGGATATTTTATTAATTTCGAAATAAGGACAAGTTCTTCACCTGTTTTGGAGGGCTTTAGTTTCCACGTCAGTGATTACTTGTGATCCAACTCTTATTCTATTTTAAATATGCAATTATTCAAATAAAACGTCAATATTACTCCTGATTAAGGCAAACTAACACTATTAGTCCACGTTTGCCTCGAAAGAGGTCCATATTTGATATAAAATAAAAAGAACTACCCCACTTGAAAGTGAGGATTTTAGATGAAAAAAATTTAAGAGAAGTAGTTGTACAAAAAAAAAAAAAAAAACTTATATGTACAAAAGAATTTATATTTTGATATCATTTTTTTTTTAACCTGAACTTGTTGATATCGTATTGAAGGCTTGATAGACTACTCCTCCGGTCTTTAATATAAAACATATTTGAGGAGTTGACCTTAATTCTAAATATAAGACATAATTTTTATATTTGCCAACATTTCTCTAATTTACCTCTATTGATGCTCCCTCAATAATAATTAAGGAGGTGAAAGAATGAATGAATTAAGAAAGATGATTAAGATGTTTTAGAAAATACATGTCATATTAACTAACATAATTAACTTTTTTAATCTTATTAAATTAAGTAAATATGTATCATATTGAGGGTCTATTTAAATCATTAATATTACTATAAAAGGCCCCGAAAAGAGTATTACCTTTATTAAGGAAGGCGGAGTTGTTTAACCCTTTAAGAGCGCAAAGACAAACAACTAATAGTTTGTACCAACAAATTTTTAAAAAGTGAAAGTAGCACAAAATCGTTAATCATCCGTTAGTCACCTCCGTTTTTTTTTTTTTGCTACTAATGAAAAACACGAATCCCAGAACTCAGAATGAGAAATTACTTTTTTTTGCTCAATGTCTGTTGATGAGCAAGGGTAACCCTCTATCTAATGGACGTTGAGGGGAGTTAACTGTTTTTTGTGCTATCTTCACTTTTTAAAAAGTTTGTTAGCATTTAAGGTCCATTTAATAGTTATTTGTGCTGGGCGCTCCTGGGATAATAGTTTATTGGCCAATTCACTCCTTAACCCTACCTTTAATCACAATGAGACAAAGCCTTAATAAAATGCAGCCGGACATAATTCAAGAGATTTCTGCAACTTATCTGTATTTATATCTTGGAAATTGTGTGCAAGCTAATCAGCATTGATTTTTGCTTCCCTGAAGATGATGCAAATTGCTTCCATGGAGTATAAGAACACTCTTATTTTTCTGAATTCTTTCTGCCAACATAGTTTTAATCCTTCACAAATACTCTCTTTACTTTTTATTATGAGATACCAACTATTAATTCTTACGGACCAATAAATGATAATTAAATTTGCTATTTAGATTCACTGAACCATTTGACTTATTATAACCTAATGAGTGCAAATTTCTACTTCTTTCTCAAATTTTTTATGATGATTGCCTTGTTCATTATTCACTTGGTACTTCAAATCTCATGTCCTCTATAGCAGCTTGTGTAACTAAGAAAGCCATGTCTCTAGCTAAGGGAGTCAAGTTAACCTATAGCATTAGATTAGAAGAAGAGTGAAAATTAAAGATTTAAAAAATGAACAAGTTGTCTTCTTTTAGTTTGGATGAAAGAACTAAAAAAAATTTATTGGATATTCAATTTGAGAAATAAACATTACGATTGATATCTTGTTCATAGCATATCTTATTATAAATATAAATTCTATTTTACATATATTGATATATTAATAGTTTCTTGATGAAAATTAAGATACTGTTCTTGGCAAAATATATGAAATATGGAGTATAAGCTAGGCATATGGCAAGCAACATCATCACTCATGAATTATGATGGAAAATAATTCCCTAGTCCCTACTATGATAATCAATTTATACTTGAATTCTTGAGAGATATTTTAAAATTACATTATATTCGCTCTTTTACCAATTATGGTGATCATTTTTTCACCCTAGGGAGGAAAAAATGGAAAAGAGACGGTTTCCCATTATAAGCTCAAATTTTGGATAAGAAGTTGGAAAATCCCAGAAAAAATCGAAATTTTAAAATTTAAATTAGGTTTAATTATTATAAATTATATAATATAAGAAATTCACAACCGATTTGATATTTTGAATTTTAGAGGCCTTTTTCTAGGATTTTCTCTAAGTAATCTGCTTTATTCATTCAAAGACTTCAAACAATTAGTAATTTAGTATAGTTAAATAAATTGTTCAATTAAAATATCATATATAAAATATTTCAAAAAAACTACTTATTTTTAGAAAACCCTATATTTTGCCTTTGCGTAAAATAAATGCTTCTGGGAAATAATAAAATCAGAAGCATCAAAGATAACAACTTGGCAATAAAAAAACAAGAAATTAGAACTTTATTAGCCGTACACGTTTCAGTGACAATTAATTAAGCATAGCCACCGCCCACCTTGTTGGTTTTTGTTATTTAAGTGGTGTCCTCGAGACCGCAAAGCAAGGTGGTCACTACTGAGTGTTGGAGAGAATGGCCCCAAAAGCTATCTTCTTTTGTGTTCTGCTTTGCTTCTCATCACTGTCCCTCAGTCCTGTTCTTGCAGAAATTGAGGAACATGACGACGATCCAGGCCTTGTTATGAACTTCTACAAGGAAGCTTGCCCTCAAGCTGAAGACATTATCAGAGAACAAGTCAAACTTCTCTACAAGCGCCACAAGAACACTGCTTTCTCATGGCTCAGAAATATCTTCCATGACTGTGCTGTTCAGGTTCGTCTAACATTTGGGGTGTTCACTCTTGTTCTTTTATACCACTAGATCTTGCCTTTTTCTTTAACCTTTGAGTAATGTGGTTTTCTGGGCATTTTTTTTTCTGGTGGAGTAGAGGTGTGACGCTTCTCTGCTTCTGGATTCCACTAGAAGGACCTTGTCTGAGAAGGAGACAGACCGAAGCTTTGGTTTGAGGAACTTCAGATACATTGAGACCATCAAAGAAGCTGTAGAGAGAGAGTGTCCTGGAGTTGTTTCCTGTGCTGACATTCTTGTTCTCTCTGCTAGAGATGGCATTGTTTCGGTAATTTCTCAATTCTAAGACCCATAACACCAAATGAGTTCAAAACCCAGATTTATTTCTGCAAAGTCTTATCTTTTTTGCATGATAGCAGAACAGTTGGAAGAGGGGACCACAAAGTCCAGATTTGTTCTGATCATAATTAATTGTTTTTGTGCATAAAATTAGTGTTCTGAAATGAGTTTGTTGCAGCTAGGAGGACCTTATATTCCACTTAAAACTGGAAGAAGAGATGGAAGAAGAAGCAGAGCTGATGTGGTTGAACAGTACCTCCCAGATCACAATGAAAGCATCTCTTCTGTTCTTGACAAGTTCTCTGGCATGGGAATTGACACCCCTGGTGTTGTTGCACTTCTGGGTAAAACTAAAAAAACCATTTCTTTTCATAACTGAACTAAGTTTTGGTCTATGTTTTAACCTGTTTTAGTTTTTGGTTTGATTTTGAAGATATCTACTTAGAATTAGAGAGTAGATAAAGCACAAGTTCATACACTGTGATCTCATTTCTGAAACTATTTTTGACATTCATAATAAGGTCTGATATAATCTCTAAGGCATACATACGCATTAAATAATGTCCTGATTTATGATGTGTGTATATGAACTTCTCTCAAGAAATGGATGGACCACAAATACACATGTCTTCATCAGAGTTGAGGATCTGGGGTGAAAGTAAAATTTTAGATCTAACACTCTTTACTTGTTTTTGTCACTTGAGAGATACTTATGATTTAAGTATCAGAGTTGAAGTCACTTGCATACACATACACATAAGAGATAAGGTTTGTGACAGTGATGTTTGTGTTGTGTTTGGGGCAGGTGCACACAGTGTAGGAAGAACCCACTGTGTGAAGCTGGTTCACCGTCTGTACCCAGAGGTAGCCCCAGAACTGAACCCAGACCATGTACCTCACATGCTCAAAGAAGTGCCCGGACGCCATTCCTGACCCAAAGGCAGTGCAGTATGTGAGGAACGATCGAGGCACACCCATGATTCTAGACAACAACTATTACAGGTATTAGAGTTTGTATTTCTATCAAAATAGCTTAAGCCAATTTGATAGGACTCATCTCGAATTAGTTGATGTATACCTTTAATTCATCTTCTAATTAATCGATGTGGGATTTAATATATTCTAATAACAGGAACATATTGGACAACAAGGGCTTGTTGATAGTGGATCACCAACTGGCCCATGACAAGAGGACCAAGCCTTTTGTGAAGAAGATGGCCAAAAGCCAGGACTATTTCTTCAAGCACTTTGCCAGAGCTATCACTCTCTTATCTGAAAACAACCCTCTCACCGGCACAAAGGGTGAGATCAGAAGGCAATGCAATGTTGCAAACAAGCACCGTGATAATGATGAGCCTTGAGTTGCCTTCTAATATGCCTCCAAAAGTTCAGTAGTTCGCCTTCTTCTTCTTCTGTGTTTGTGTGAGAGGAAGAAAAGTGTAAGAACTACTTAGAATAAGGTGTTTGTTTTCTCTTATGTTCGTTCATCTTCGCCCTCTCGTAGCTTTGCTCCTTGTACTAGCTATAGTGATAATGATGCAAGTGAATGATGACCACAATAATGTCTGTGATGTTCATCATGCACGCCAAGGTTGTTCATTCACTTACATTGTTCAGAATAATTGTTTGTACTGTTTCTTTTAACTTCTACTACTTGTATGCTTTGTTCCTTAGCTTGTACTAGCGATGGTAATGATGGTGTATGTATTAATGATGCAAGTAAATGATGAAGCATGAATCTAACTGAGGATGTTGATTATGTTTATTTATTTAGGAAAAAAATGAAACTGAGACTCTTATCAAAACAAAAGAATTACAAGTTCATTCCACTTAACCACTTTTAACATCTACCACTTCCTCATAATGGTGGGCTCTGTTTTCATAACTGATAATGAGTAAACCTGGCTAACAAGTCAATACATTGATTTGTTCTTCTATACATAAAAATTCTATAAAAGGTCACATTCATATAATGCTATCACATAATTCATAGCTATCACATAATCACTAAGCACCTCCACTTGCTTTAGTGGCAAGTAAATTTCAAAAGGTTGGCTGATTAAAACTACCAATGAAACCCAGACAAATTTTACCTGCAATATTAAGAAGTTTGAAAAGTTTTTCTTAAAAAAAAGAAAAAATGCACCAAGAGTTCACAACTCCTGTGCCATGAAAATGTATTATGTACTTAGTGTACAAAGAAAAGCAAGAATCTAATTTGCAGTTTTAGTGTCTCAAAGAATGTGTTATGTACCTTGTGATCTTTCACCATCAAGTCATCAACATCTAAACTGGACACCAAAGATTCCTCACTCTGTCTATGATGTTATTCATGCATGTGAAGCTTGTTCTGTTCTGTTGTTTGAGGATAGACACAGTGAAATATATCTGGGAAGGAATTGAAGAGGAAATATTTTTTTACTACCTCGGTTCTAAATATAGGATAAAGTTTGTAGTAAGGAGTATCTTAAAAACACAAATTGAAGTTTTTGTAGTCCAAACGAAGAGGACGGTCCACACAATACGGGTACATAGAACCAAAGTCTGGTGTTTTGACATTTTGTGTGAGAATCTTTGAATTTTTTATTTTTTCCTTTTGTAAGGTTGATTCACTGTTAGGATAAATGTCAGGGAAGGTATAAACTTTATCTTTAAAGGAATAGTTCCACATGGTCCTCCTAATAAATTTCATTATAAAAAACCTTGAACACATACACACATATTTAAAAATATAATTTACCAACAAGCTATTGGTAGAAGTTGTAAGCAACTTCATCTCATAAGATGAAGAATACAAATTCAAATCTTGAGGCCCTCACTTTTTGGGAAATGTGAAAACATATGCCAATAAAAATATATATGGTCCTTCTTACGAATAAAATCTTCAAATAAGGATTTTTTATGGATCGTCCCCCCCCCCCCCCCGGGAAAAAAAGAATTGAACTCTAAAAAAAAAAAAGGTTAAACCATTGATTATAGTGCAGACATGGGCTGATCCCTATAGGCCCTTACAAAATAAAGGCCGGCCCTTTTTAATTGTTTTGATTTATCTTTTGAAAATTTCTAACTAAAGCCCGATACCATCTTTCCTTTAGCCTTTTGGTTTTGACCACACCACATGCAATGCAACACACAAATTTTTTTTTTTTTTTTTTTTTTTTTTTTTTTTTTTTTTTTTTTTTTTTTTTTTTTTTTTTTTTTTTTTTGGGGGGGGGGTACCCTGGGCGTGCCAATCACTTCGACCTCACATTTCTCTCGAGAAAATGGTTGCCAATGAGAGTGGCAGGTAAGCGTTGGCGTTCACTGAAAAGGAGGAGGTTCGATACCCTCGGCATGGTAGTTAAAAACTCGTTTTATCACCGCGATTTTACGTTTTTACGACTTTTTTTTTCATTAAAACGATTTTACTAATTTTCCAAACGCTTTTAAGTTTTTACAATTTTTTTACGATTTTACTACGTTACGATTTTACATTTTACGATTTTTCATTCTACTTAGTTTTCGGTAAAATCTACGTTTTCACTACCATGCCTCTTGGTTGATGTGAGGGCTTCGTTGGTGGGCGATTTATAAGTACTTCTGAAAGCACTCTTTAAGCCTGGAGGTATGTCTTGGTTTTGGTGGGGTATTGGTCTTTACCCCCACCTAAACTTTTTTTACCAAAAAAAAAAAAAAAAAAAACACAAATAGGGGGAAAATTGGGAATAAAGAGGAGTTCCTCTAGAGAGAGACAATATAGAGAGAGAAAGTTCTTTTTCCTTCTTGCTGGAGAAGAGTCTTCCTCCTTCAAGCTTGGCTCGTTGTGTTTATCTCTCTGTTCTATTCCTTAAACTACGATCAAGTTTTACCTTTCCATTCTTCTTTAATGCTCCGTGGCTCTTTGGCCTAGTTGATTTTATTTGTCTCATTTAATGCACCTCTGCTTTTCTGTGGTAATTTCTCTTTTCCCCATGCGTAATTAAGGAATGGTTTCAATCTTTCCAAAATCTACAGCATAATCATAGCCCTATTTCTCCTCTTTTCTCTTGAGCCGACCCGGCTTGCCCATTCTTTGCCTATTTCTTTCCTCGGCTATCATCTTCTAACCATCTGCATGTGACATCTAGTCACCTTACCCTAAACAACTCATCAATCCCAGTCATTCTTATCCCTAATCGCATCATTATCTTACCCTCTCTCTTCCTATAGTTTGCATCCTCCTGGCTAAATCTTTTTTTCATTGGTTGTGACATACAAAACCCTAAGTCCTTCTGACAATCAAACACTTCACATTCCCTTCTTCATCCTCTATTTAATCATGCTTTTTCCAACCTTTCCAGTTCACATCTGAATGCAATTTCCCTCTTATCTCCTTCTACTCTATACTTTCAGGTTTTCTTCTTCAAAATGTCTTTGTGTTTTTTAGCTGGTTTTGGAACCAGTTAAACTTCCCAGGCCTGCTTAGGAAAATGCCCTTCCCACCGAACTTTCACTCTGATAACTCCATGCATCCATATCTTAGTTTCAATCCGACTAATCTTGCTCCAAGAAGACAAGTAATGGACTCCTATGCCATTGCTATCCTGATTGATGTTTATGCATTTTATGTGAGCCTCATGCATAGACAACTCCGTGCATTATGGTATCTTAATGATTCACTCTCGGTGTATGGACTCTTAGAATATAATCAATTCTTTTATAGTTGTAACGGTAAGATTCCTTTTGTATTGCGTCTGTACACGTGTCAGCCATCTATAAGATTTGTTATGATTTGCTATTGGTGTTATCTTCCAGAATGGTATATCAAATGCTATATATATGCACATAGAGGCCAAAGCATAGGCACTGTGAATTTAATCACATTCTCTTTTGCATATTTTCTTTACTTTTCTAACTTGATATCAAAGTAGCCATGTTTGCAACTTTGTCCTTTGTTGATTTCGGCGCTTCCTCAAATGTCCGATCATATCCACTTTTTAGCTTGTCTAGCCAAACCATCGCGATCAAGCTGGATCGCACCAATTTCTTGGTTTGGGAGTCAATCATTCTTCCTCTAATCGAAGGAAACCAGCTCGAAGGTCACATCAAGGGTATGGTTCGAGGTCCGGTAAAGGTTGTTTTTGGCAACATAGGAAACAGAGCAAACCCAGCTTATCTAGAGTGATTCTCAATCGATCCTTTGCTAGTAGGTTGGCTATGCAATACGATAACACAGGATGTCGATGCTCCACTCCCTCACTGTTAGAAGACTGAAGCACTATGAAATGGTGCAAGATATTTGACGTGTGCATCAACCAAGGCACAAGTTATGGTTGTAAAGAATGAACTACACAACACCAGAAAGAAATCCTTGAAAATAGATGAATACTTGAACAAAATGAAGAAGTTATCCGATGAACTTGCTCTTGTTGGCTCACCGGTAGTAATGGATGATCTCATTATTCACACTTTGAATGGATTGGATGTAGAGTACAATGCGATTGTTGTTAAGCTCATTGATCAACCTAAGCTAACTTGGGTTGAAGCTCAGGGAACACTACTATCCTTTGAAACTTGACTAAATCAATTAAGCCATTTTGTTAATCTAAGCATCAAACTTCATCAATTTTGCTCAATGAAGTGAAATTAATCACGATTCAGGAAATAATTGTGGGTGGAGAAACAACTCTCAAAATCTAAGAAATAGAGGCAAACATTTCCGTGGAGGATGTCATAGTTGTCGACCATTTTGTATCAATTGTCAACGCCTTGGCCATACGGTGGCTACCTATTATTACTACAACAACTGGCCTGGTTCTAATCACTCTGCTTCCCCTAAACTTTATTATGCTAATTCCTCTTCGATTTCATATCCTTCATGGTACATGGATAGCGGTGCCAACTACCACGGAACACCAAATTCAGAGTAGCTTGAAGAAATCACTCCAGTTGGTTAGTCTCATCTAACTACTTGTACTGGTGAACAGAGCCAAATTCTAGACATTGGCTTAGTAGCTATTTCTTGCAATCGATCTAAGTTACTCTTTAAACATGTAATGTATGTTCCCTCGGAAATAAAAATCTGGTGAGTATCAATAAATTAATAAAAGATAACTCCGTTAGTGTGAATTTCACTAATACAAGTTGTGATGTGAAGAATTTGGTGAAAGGCAGAATGTTACTTTAGGGAGTTCCAAAGTGAGAATGCACCTAATGAACGGAAGAAAGCTTGATGATCAACCAAAGGGGTTAATGACAAAGCATGATGATTTGCACGGTGATTTTATAAAATGGCATCATATTATGGGGCATCCAAGCACCAACATTCTAAAACAAATTTTAACAAATGTAATAAGAAAGCCTCAAATGTTCTTATTGATGATAACTTTGTATGCGAAGCCTATCAATTAAGGAAATCCAAATTACTTCCATTCCAACCTTTGTGTCGAAATCTTCTTTTCTACTTGAATTAGTATACACAGACTAATGATGTCCTACCCCTATGTCCTCTCCTAGTGGTCATCACTTTTATATACACTTTGTTGATTATTTTAGTTGTTTTACTTGGTTATGTCCATTGAGATATAAAGCCGAGGTTGTAAATGCTTTCAAACACTTCAAGGCACTTGTGGAAAACCAACTTGACAGACCATTCAATGTGACAATGAAAGTTAATACAAGCTATTTATCCCTATTGCACAAGACTCTGGAATCAATATCCATTATACATGTCTACACACATCAGCCCAAAATGGAAAAGTTGAACGAAAACATAGCACATCAGCAAAATGGGCTTAACGTTATTACTTATTAGCATATCGCTGGTATGCCAACAAGCAGTTTTCTTAATAAATTGATTGTCGATGCCAGTACTGGACAATGACACACCTCTATTTAGATTGTTTAAAATAGAACCAGAATATGCTAAGCTTCAACCATTTAGGTGTACTTGCTATCCGTGTCCCAAGCCTTACAATAATCACAAGTTCCAATTTTATAGCCAAAAATATATTTATCTTAGTTTAGCATCTCAACAGAAAGTTTATAGATGTTTGAGTGAGTCTAGTAAGATTTTTGTCTCACGGCATGTTGTTTTTTATTCAGGTAATTTCCCTTTCAGAACAGGTTTCACAAAACGAACTACCAGTACTGAGACTTAGAAGAATTGAGTCATGTTCCTCTTATGATTCAAGCAACTCGTGGTGCTTAGACGATGAATCTGGTTAATAATGAAAGAGATGGTGTTGCTAAGGCACAAGGGTCACCGTTGTCATATGCTTTGTCCACCGATAATGACGAGTCTACAGATAATAACGACCCAAGCTCGAGTCCAACTCCTGCTGATAGCAACCTAAGTTCAAGTCCATTAGCTCCAATACAGTGTTCAAATCTAGCTAGTCCTAATAATCAACACTCCATGATAACATAGGCCAAAGACGGCATAATAAAGCCCAAATACCCTTTTGTTGCACTTGCTACAACCTCGATGAAGACTAGCTCTAACCCTCACGCTCGAGAAGAACTTTCCTCTCCAGAATGGTGAAACGCGATGACAAAGGAGGTTCATGCATTGTTGTGAAATTGTACTTGGTCATTGGTGCCATACAACAATCAAAACCTTATCGACAATAAATGGGTTTTCAAAACCAAGTTTCAAGCTGACGGAACGATCTTAAAAAACAAGGTGAGGTTGGTTGCAAAGGGATTTAAGCAAGATCTTGGTGTTGATTTCAGAGAAACTTTTAGTCCAATGGTTAAATCCACTACCATACGAGTAATCTTGTCTGTAGCTGTTACTTTCAAGCAAGAGATTCGGCAACTTGACGTGACAACGCACTCTTTAATAGATTTTTACTAGAAGAATTTTACATGCTACAACCAAAGGGCTTTGTTGATCAAAGAAGACTAACTCTTGTCTGTAAGTTAATTAAAGCTATTTATGGTTTGCAACAAGCTCCTAGAGATTGGTTTGACCGTTTATGTCTCATACTGATTGATTGGGGTTTTTGGAATCTGAAGATTGATATCTCCTTGTTAATGCTTTAGAAACATGATTTAACAATCTTCATTCTCATTTATGTCGTTGATATTTTGATAATTGGAAACAATACTACCTTTGTGAATAAACTTATGACAAAGTTGAATCAAATCTTCTCACTGAAAGAATTAGGACCATTATACTATTTTATGGGCTTAGAAGTTTATAGAAATGATTTGAGGATATGTATGAATCAAACCAAGTATGTTGTGGACTTACTGAATAAGTTTGGCATGACTGATTGTGCACCAATTACCACTCAAATGGTAACTGGTAGGATAATTGCTTTTAGGGATGGTGAGTTGTTAAAGAATCCCACTGAGTATAGATAAGCCATAAGGTCTTTGCAATACTTGACTACCGCACATCTTGACATATCTTTTGCTGTGAACGAGCTTAGTCAATTGTTATCTCAGCCATGAACAACTCATTTTCAGGTAGTAAAAGGGATTTTTCGGTATCTTAGGTTACATATAATTTAAGATTACATATTAAACCATTTAGTAATCCTCAATTGATTGCATATGCGGATACTGATTGGGCTTATGATTTAGATGATAGATGTTCTATGGCAGGAATATGTATGTTTCTGGGAAATAATTTTGTTTCTTGGTCTTCAAGGAAACAAAAAAGTTGTTTCAAAATCCAGTACTGAATTTGAATATAGAGCTCTTTTTGATGGTTCTGATGAAATCAAATGGTTAAGTTCATTATTAAGAATCCTTTAGTGATATGGTGTGATAATTTAAGTGCAAAATCTTTAGCTGTAAATCCTATTCAACATGCTAGAAGTAAGCACATTGAAGTTGATGTTCATTTTATCAAAGATTTGGTTTCCTCTGGTTTAATTGATATCAGATATATTCCTTCCTTATATCAAATTGTATATTGTCTCATAAAGACTTTGTCACAAGGAGAATTTCAGTATTTTAGAGACAAACTCGTTAATCACACTCTCTTATTTGAGGGTGAATGTTAGAATATAATCAATTCTTGTATAGATTTGTTGTAACTGTAAGATTCCTTTTGTATTGCATCTATACGCGTGTCAGCTAGTTATAGGATTTGTTATGATTTGCTATTGGTGTAATTTTCCAGAATGGTATATCAAATTCTATATATATGCACACAGAGGCCAGAGCATAGGCACTGTGAATTCAATCACATTTTCATCTGCATATTGTCTTTGCATTTCTAACTTAAATTGGAAATTTCTACTTAATTCATTTTAACTCTGAGGAAGACAAGGATTTTGTGATCAGTAATGGTCTTTGGGCTATCGACAACTCCTGCTGGAAATTGATCATTGGCGACCAAATATGGTCCTTCAAGATCTTCAACTATTAAAAATGCCTATCTGGGTTCAATTCTGGGGACTTCCCTTGGATTATCACTCAGCTTATGTTGCAGAAAAATTGGGTGATCCGGTTGGAATGGCAGCCTTTGATGGCTTTGTAATCCAATTTTCTTCTCATTGCCAACTCTTTAGATCTACCTTACCCTTCACCTACCACAACTTGTCCAATTGTTGCTTCAAACCCAACAATCTTTCGCATAACCCCTCATCTTTCTCCTTAACTGAACTAATTGATGTTGAAGAGATTCTACCGCTTCTCAAAAATACTCTTCATCATGTGCTAATCCATGGGTTAGGTTTCTCTCATCATTTTTTTTCTTATCATCCCTCGTAATTTCTAAATCATGTACGTTCAATCAATCTGAAAGGTCACACATTACTTTGATTTTTCTCTCCTCTCTCAATCAACGATCTAGATGCACTCATGAGGGATGATGAGAAAAAAAAGCTAATGAGAGGATTTACTTTTGCAAATCCATACTCCCCGGGTGATGTGCAGGAAAAAACAAGCACCATATTTCCAACACTTCTATTGCCGTTGATGATGAAATTGACTCTTTTATCAAATAATGTCTTAAGATTTTTGGAAAGTCCTATGTTGCTAATGGAAGATCAAGTTTATTTTTCCCAGAAAAAGATGCAATGAGACTCAAATCCTCCAAATGGTTTCTAGCAAATGCATGTCCAAGTTCTCCAAGTAACCTCATCAACTGGTGGAATATTCAGAAAGAAGAGCTTAAAGACAAACCAAACTTCTTTGGTCTAGCTTACCAGACAAAGAGCCACTACTACAAAAAGTAGATTTAACAACGCACATTGACATCCGTTTCTCGAAGACACGAGTTAAAAAAGAGGTGGTGACATTTTTGAAATTTTGTCTTAACATTCAACGATTGTTTCAATAAAACATTCATTAAAAGACACTTTCAACAGTGACTATTCTTAAAAACAAAGTCGTTGAAATTCAATGCCTTGTTTTATTAACCTAGTTGTTGCAACTCAATGAGTGTTTTATTTTTTTTAATTATTTTGGGATAGGATGACTGTTTAATAAATAACAGTCATTGAGCATTTCAACAAGCTGGTTTCTTGGCATAGTTGTCGTGAGCCTTTGCCAATTATTCCTGACATCAAGGGTTCAAGCCTCCCTGATCTCGTATGCTTTTTTTTTTTTTAACAACGATTGTTTTGTTAAATCAATCGTGTAAATCCAGATTACTTTTGTCATATATGAATTGAGTTATGAGAGATTTCAACGACTAGTTTTAAAACCAATCGTTCAAAGTTGACTTTTTAGAGTATTGCACACGATTGTTTTATTAAAAAGAGTCATGGAATAGTTCAACAAGGTTGTTGACTTGAGCCTTTGGTAAGTAGTCCTAAGATCGAGTGTTTGAGCCTCCCCTGACCTTGTTTGCTTTTTTTTTTTTTTAGTTACAACGACTAGTTTGAAAAAATCGGTCGTTGAAATTTGAAATTATACGATTGTTTTTCTAAAATAGTCATGTAAATCCAGATTTTCCAGACTCGCGCCTTCCATTTTGTTCTTCAATTCATTTCGCGCCTTACCTCTTAGTTTGTTCACGCCATTTCCTTGAATACATACTTTTCTCTCTGTCTTTCTCTTTCTCGCCTAGTGTAAAAGCTGAAACCTTAAGCTAATATCTACAGGCCCTCCTCCTCCTCCTCCTCCTCCGTCACGCCCTCGCTTCAACGAAAAAAATTCCCTCTTTCTCTTGATGTTTGTTTTCTTTTTCATTTGTTTTTCAATTATTGTTTTGTTTTCTCCATGGCGGCCTCTGTGGGGGATAATAGTTAAAGAGTCATATGTACATTTTTGTTTTATATGAAGCCCCCTGTGTGCAGAGGCCTTATGGATTTTTGTTTGGCCAACTTGTGGAAATTTACCCTCTTGATGAAGAATAGGAGATTTTACAACCTATGCTATTCTCTCTCTCTCTCTATTTTTTTTTAATCTCTTGAAGGTAAGAATAAAAGCCAATATCATTGTTTCTGATTCATCAGTCCCCTTAATCTTTCTAATATCTATTTATTTTAGTGTTTTTAGCTGCATCATTTGCACGTTATTATTCTTTTATTATCTTTTTTTATTAATACCCATATTTGCTCTTCTCTTTTATCCTATTTTGTTTGTAAGGATGCATTAGTCTTTAGAGAGAAGCCGATATGCCTAAGCATTTTTGTCATTGACCATACATTTTTTGTGTTTTCACGTGGATTACAGAGCTCTCAATAAGATCATAGTACCTGACAAGTTTCCTATCCCAACCATAGATGAGTTGTTAGATGACTTGAAGGGGGCCACAATATTCTTAAAACTAGATTTAAAATCAGGATACCACCAAATTCCAATCAAGGCTGATGATGAGCACAAGTAAGCTTTTCGAACCCATGAAGGAAATTATAAGTTCAAGGTGATGCCCTTTGGACTTACGAACTCCCCTACATTTTAGGAGTTGATGAATGATATATTTAGAAGGTATCTAAGAAAATTTGTACTTGTGTTTTTTGATGATATATTGATTTATAGTTGTAATATCAATACTTACTTGCAACACCTAGAAAGGGTGTTGGCTGTATTGCAGGAAAATCATTTGGTCATTAACCTTAAGAAGTGAAACTTTGTGTAACCAAGAATCGAAAAACTTGATCACATAAGTTCAAAACAAGGTGCTTAGGCTGATCGGCAAAAGTGGAGAGCAAGGTGGCTTGGCCCAAACCAAGAATGTGAAGTCGCTATGAGGGTTCTTGAGATTAACCGGGTATTATCGAAGATTTGTCAACGATATGGAAAGATAGCTAGCCCTTTGACTAATCTCCTCAAGAAAGATGTTTTTAGTGAACTTTAGAGACCACTAAAGCCTTCAAAACTCTTAAAACAACCATGATTACCCTTTTGGTACTCGCTATGCTAGACTTTTCAATTCTATTTGAGTTGAAAACCAATGCTTTAGGGACTGGTATAGGGGCGTATTAATGCAACAAGGGCATCCTATAGCTTATCTCGGCAAGAAATTGTCTAAACAAGCTCAACATTGTTCAATCTATAAGAAAGAATTAATGGCAATCGTGCTCGCCATTAAGAAGTAGAGATACTACTTATAGGGGCAAAGTTTTGTCATCCGGAATAATAAAAAAGATTTGAAATACCTGTTGGAACAGAGGGTATTGGAAGAAAACCAATAGAAATGAGTGTCAAAATTGATAGGCTAAAAGTTTACAATTCTCTACAAACTAGGGAAAGAAAACATAGTAGCTGATGCTTTATCGTGACAAGAGGAACTTGTGAGTTTGATGGAATTTTCTTTGTGGTAGAATAATGATTTGGAAGAATAGGAGAAAGAGCAAAGTGCAAGCTGATCTAAAGCTTAACTGCATAATGCAACAACTACTCACTAATGAAGAAGGAACCAAAGGGTACTCCTTGTTCAAGGGTTGATTGCACTATAAAGGAAGATTAGTCCTACTTAAAAGCTTCAGAAGAATTCCTTTGTTGATGCGGGAATATCACAACTCTCCCGTCGCAGGACACTCCGGGTATTTGAGAACCTACAAAAGACTTGCTAATGCAGTGTATGGGGAAGGGATGAAGCAAAAGATACAACAGTATGCGTTTGAATATGAAATCTACCAAAGAAATAAGCACCAAGCAGTTTCCCCTGTAGGATTGCCACAGCCCCTTCCTATTCCAAATGCAATAAGGGAAGACATCAGCAAAGATTTTATCACAGGGTTGCCTAATTCTCAACGGTATGGCACTACATTAGTTATAGTGGATCGCCTCACCAAGTACGCACATTTCCTTTCTCTTTATCACCCTTTTAGTGCTAAGGATATGGCAAAATTATTTATAAGGGACATAGTAAGGCTGCATGGCTTCCTGAATACCATCATTTTAGATAGAGACCGTGTATCTGTGAGTCAATTCTCGCAAGAATTATTTAAGCAAGATGGCACTCAGTTGTGCTTAAGCTCAACGTATCACTCGAAGACCGATGGGCAAACGGAGGTATTAAACAAAGGGGTGGAAACCTATTTAAGGTGATTCACTAGTGAAACATGAGCCAGTGGGCTCAATGGTTACCATGAGCAGAATATTGGTACAACACCACCCACCAAGGTTCAGACAATATGACCCCTTTTCAAGCTGTGTATGGAAGGGGTCCACCTACCTTTCTCAAACTCACAAATGAACCTTCGGTAGTGGAAGAAGTGGACGAGCAACTAAGGTCAAGGAATACAATTATTGCAATCTTGAAAGAGAATTTGATCAAGGCTCAAGAAGAAATGAGGAAACAAGCACAGGAGAGAGATGTCCATTTTGAAGTAGGAGACTAGGTATATGTCAAAATCCAACCATACAAGTTGTAAACATTGGCAAAGCAGGTCAATGAGAAACTTAGTCCACGGTTTTATGGGCCATTCAAGATTGTGCAAATGGTAGGAGCTGTGGCATACCACCTTAACCTTCCCCTTATAGCTTGAGTCCATCCGATCTTTCACATTTTAGTCCTCAAGAAATCAGTACAATATGGAATAGTGACTCCAACCACTCCACCTACCTTATCGGAACATTTGGAGTTACAGGTTCAGCCGGAGGAGATATGCAAGATCAAAAGACTTATAATGGGTAGACCGAAGTACTTGTCAAGTGGAAGGACATGTCGGCTTATGAGAATTATTGGGAGGAAGTTGAGATGACACAATTTTCATTCTTTCACTTTGAGGACAAGGTGAAGCTTTTAGGGGAAGGTAATGAAAGGACCCATTTGTTGGTAAGACCTATGCAAGGAAACCTAGGAAGACACAAACAACACAAGCAAAAGGGAAAGATGTTTTTTAAGGTTGCAGAGTTGACCTCACTATTTTGGCCAAGGGGTAGGATGCATAGCAACTAAATAGAGTGTCTTTAGTTATTTAGCCCTATAGCACTCATCACACATTTTGGGTAATGTGCAAGGTAGTTTTTTTTACTATATTAGCCTTGAAGGGATTGGGGATGTCAAGGATATTTTTGTATGATAGTTGTAGGAGAGAGGAACTGGTTTTGAGTAACAAAACTGTAACTTTCTTGGCTTTGGGAGTGTTTTTACTCTCAACATATTACTGTAATCTTTTGTGATACAGCTTGTGTTTGATTCATTAAGTAGTTCAGGTGCTAATTTGTTGGTTCCCAACAGATTATGAAGAAACTCCTAAACATATCTTCTTATTCTGCCCTTTCTCAAAGGCTATTTGGTATGGTTGCCTGTCTATAAGATTAGACTGTGACAGTTTTGTTTCCTTCGCATCCTGGCTGAAAAGCACACTGATGGCTTCAAAACTAAGTGATGAATATTTGTTGATGAAAGGAATTATTGTTCTCATAAACTTTATCTGGTTGAACAGGAATTCTGTTATTCACAATAGTGTTCTGAAATCCCCGGATCAAGTTATTAAAGACATAGCAAATCATGTTTCCTTCTCATCCTTGGCTTTTGATAGTGCTGCAGGATACAAAAAAAGAATTCTCAGTCTAAATTCCCCATCACAGAACACAAACCCGACCTTCAACAATGATGGGCAAATTCTTGTGCAGATTCAACCTTCATAGATTTAATTATGACAATCTAAACTCTGTGTGCAATGATATTCGGTTTCTCTTTTCTTTGTTTTCATCAATTTACATTTCAGTTGCTCCTTCTTCTTTTTTCGGGACTGTAATGGATAGTAGTTGTTGTCCTGTATCATTTGGTACTCTCTGATTCTATTAGCGAAATATCTGTCATTTTATCAAAAAAAAGAAAAGAAAAGAAACACACAAATCTTCTCTTTTATATATTATAATATGGTATAATTTTATTTTTAAAAATTCATGGCCAATAATGCTCGCCCTATGATCCTAAAGGCCAGGGCCAAGCTTTTTTTTTCCCCCCCAACCTGAAGCTTAAAAAGCTTAAGCTTTTATGTAGGAGTGTAAAAAAAAAAACGAAAGTTTCAATTCAAGATATTGGGTTTCAGTCTGGCCACCATTGCTTTTTATTGAGGCCACATTTGGGTCTTTATACAAGCCGAAAAAAAGGAGGCTATGATAAGCCTATAGCCTAAACAAAATGTTTTTTTTTTAAAAAAAAATAATTAAACCTAAACAAAATGTTCTTATGAAAACAAAAGAAGATTCGAATCCCGACTGGGACAGGTACCCCACATTTAGCGCCTTGAACAGGATATCTTCAAAAGGAGAATATCTACTCCCAGCCAAAAAAAAAAAAAAAAAAAACATTAGTAAACTATCTTGAGAGAGTTTCCCCAATTAGGTTTGATAATGCTCGAATATGATATTTAGGCAACCATGCACAGAAATGAAAGAAGGAACATGAATTTATATGTAGGTGTGAATAATTTTTTTTAAAAAAAAAAAAAAAAGATTCTTTATTCTAAAGTACTTGCCTTTTATGATTAGTACTTTTGGAAGCCTAATTATGGCCTCTCCATGTATTCATAATGGATGGACCAAACCTGTTCCTCGCCCTAAAAACAAAAAGTTATTGCATATCTTTCCTTTAATGTAAATTTTATATATATATATATATATATATATATATTTATACACATAGTAGGGGAGGGGGCGGGGTTCAACCACGAACATGGGAGAGGGGCTCTCCTCTATCTTAATTCTTATTAAAAACGTTGTCAATGTAAATTATATTTCTTTTCAGCATACTAATTAGGGCATTATTTTTCCCCCTCTCACAAAAAATTATGGCATTTTTTTAATTCTTTTTAATTTTCTATTGGTTGAAATTGTTTTTCAGAATAAATTTTGGAAAGAAAAAAAAATGTATTTGAATGATTGTTCCAAAAAATCATACTTGAGAATTAAAAAAATATAAAAAAATTATTTAAAATTATTGTTTTAAAAAATCACATTTGAGGAGATAACGAAAACTAAGCATATGTGATGGCAATAAAAAAATTGTATTGACCGTTATTTTCACTAATTTTTTATTTTATTTTTCAAGATGATTGTGACGAGTGTGGCACTAAGGGTATGTACCAAAGTTGATAGGAGAAAATTGAATGGTGGTAAGGGTAGTAGGGCATGTGAGTGCAACATATAAAAGATTTGTCATTTTCATGAAAAAGGTTCCTCCATTACCCATTAATTCAGCCTTTCAATGTTTGTTCCCCTATTCCTTTCAAGATATTGCAAAAATTAATTATTTTGTTTATACAAAATTCAGTCTTTAAATCTTAATTTATAATACAACTCAATTCTTATGATTTTGACCATTTAAAGTATGGATTCTTACATTTTAGAAATAAATTATAAGAACTCGAATTATTTTTTAAAACTTAGGGACTAATGTTTTAATGGTTAAAATTATAGCCATAAAATTGCATTCAATGAAGATTCAGGGACTGAGTTTTAATCATGTCAAAATTATAGAGACTGAGTTGTATAAATGTACTCCTCTAGTCTTTAATAAAAGACATGGTACCTAATTTGATTAGATTAAGGAAGATAGTTAATATGACATGTATTTACTAAAATCACTTTGCCATCTTCCTTACTTCCCTCATTCCTTCTTTTCCTTAATTATTATTAAAGGAGCATCAATAGGCATAAATTAGAAAAATATTGACAAATATAATATGAGAGTTAAAATTAACTCTCTAAATATGTTTAATATTAAAAACTGAAAAAAGTAAAATTCAGAAATTAAGTTACACCAAAATAAAGTTTATGGATTCAATTACAATTGAATTAAAACTCAAAAGTATAAATACCACTAGTCACCATATAATAGAAGCATTTTCACTAGTTTAGATTAATATTTTTAAATTTTTATACAAATATATATTGCATATAATATCACAAAAGCTTAAAATTTACACAAAACCAGTGAAAAGTATGCATGAAAAAAATCATCATCACTATTTTACAAAACTTGATAAAAATTGAATTCTTTATTAATTACAAAAAATTATAGAACTCATGAAAAAAAAGGGAAAATCCATATGGGGCCCCTTTTAACAGGAAAAAAACTAAAAAAAGACCCAAAGATTATGAAAATCTCAAAAAAGGCCCCAGGGCCTTTTTTGGTATAATTTCATTAAAACTTTAGTTGTTAACGGGGCTGATATAGTTGTTAACGGGTAAGTCATTAACAACTAAATCAGTACCATTAACAACAATATCCTAACAGCTAAATCGACCTCATTAACAACTATATCAATACCTGTTAACAACTATATCAGCCCGTTAAAACTAACGTTTTAATGAAATTATACCAGAATGGGATTTTCAAAATCTTTGGACATTTTTTGGGTTTTTTCTGTTAAAAGGGCCCTGATTTGAATTTTCCCAAAAAAAATTGGCATTTTATATTAATATTGATGATGATATTTTTATATTTAGTAATAATATTTTGTCAGTTCAAATGGCACCATGGTCCTGTTATTCCATTAAAAGCAGTATGTCCCTCTCTCTCTCACAGGAATGTGGACCACACTGTATTTTTGTCCACTCAATTTGGAATTGAAGGACAAAAATTTTCAATTTATAGACAATGAAGAATCAAAGAATCATCATAAAGTCTGTATCAAAAAATGCGACTTCTTCAAGTATATAAAATCCTTAATTAACTTCTTTAACAATAATACTACATCATGGCGTCATAAACATCTGTTGCCAAGCCATTATGTAATCATGTTATGACAAAGTTAATTACTCTCTTCGGTTTTTAATATAAGAGTCAGTTGATTTTTTTAAAAGAGATTAAAAAAGCTAAATAAATTATTTTAAAATATTTATGTTTATTGTTTTTATCCAACATAATTTATTTAAATTATAAATTGATATACAATATAATATTATATAACATATATTATGATTAAATAATTTATATATGAAAATTAAATGGATTGACTTGTTTAATTTAGAATTTCCTAACACATGTGGAGTAGACCAGTAAATTATTTATCTAAACTTCAGTTTTATCAAAATACTTAAGCTCTAGTAGAAAAGATCAACTCACAAATTAAAAAAATAAAAAAAAAAATTCTAGTAGATAAGCACATGCACACTATTCCCAGTTCAATAAAACAGTGTCTTCTGTCCAAATTTCATTCCATAATTGTAGGTCATTTTCAAAAATTCATAACTCAATATATACAAGCCCAAATGATCTATCAAATTAAAGCCTATTATGTCTACTTTAATCATAAAAAAAAAAAATCATTGTTATTGGACATCATTTACTATTCCAAAAATTCATTCAAAATGATTGTCCAAATTGGAATTTCCAAAACAGTTGTTCAGGTTTTGGCGCAATTTAATCCCGGAGCTTACAAAATTCCTATTGAGCCTCTATCCTACACAATTTCACGTTTTGAACACAATAGAACTATCAAAATGAGAAAAATTATACTCCTTCTAGGTCCCCTATTTCTGATCGAAGTTAGCAAAGAAAGACAAAATCTTGATTCTCAACTTAAACACCACAATCATGTCTCTAATCACTTCTAACTTGTTGTTTAATCTCACTTTAACCCCATTCTAAAATTTGGGTAGCACTTCCCCCATATATTTAGGGTTTATGGTAAACCAAATCCCCAGAAAAACCTAAGAAATCACAAGTAAACTCCAGTACATAACCAATAGGCGTAAAATCGCTTACAACGATTGTTGTTTGGTGAATTTCGCGGAATTTTCTTCTCCCTTGACTATTTCAGATTTCGGTCTAACCTCCAACACCAATGAACATAAAGGATTTCCATGATTAGGGAGTAGGAAAAGAGAATAACTAGGAATTACAAGTCTATAACGCAAGCAATTACTTCAATTTTGCGGATTTTCCTTTATCTTCCTCCTCCTTGTATTTTCAGCACTTTGAGAGAGTTTTGGAGGGTGAGGGATGCATGGAATGAGGAATGAAGAAGGAAAATCTGATTAACAGAAATCCAAAGTCAGTTTGGGGTCCGAATGACCATTTTGCCTTTCAACCATTGCATAATTACAAGTCATGCCATCGGTTAGAATTCGATTGGATTTCAACCATTTCTTTTGCGATCCAATTGGCCAAAATCCTTAGGCCATTTTTTTGAAGATATTGACCCATTTTATCGGCTTATAACGGATGCTCAAGTGTCCATAAATTTTAAATAATTATAAAACATACGTCACAATTTCGTAATGTTGTTATTTTCACATTCCTTCAATTTTTCTCATAATTCCTAATAAATCTCATGCAACTTCTTTCCTTCTTGATGGTTTTTAACACTCTAAAATAAAGCAAAGAAATATTAATTTCATGTGACCATTGGTGCTAACATATATCTCAAAATTTTTGGTTTCAAGGAAATCGGGTATTTAGGGTAAAATTGACCTTTTAATCAAAATTCACCATTTCATTCCTCCGAATGCACATATATCATACATAAAATTTGTCAAAACAATTTATAGGATATTATACAGCCCATTTTCTTCCAAACTTTTCTTTCCTTCCACTTTTTTTCATTCATCCAAATAAGAGAAAACGCTCTCCTCTCATCATTTCTCTCTCTATTCAAATAAGGGTTTACAAGTCAATTGGATTCAAGTCATGAGGTTAGATGTAGCATAATTAACTACAAATTACATTTTTATAAGGAATAAGCAATGCCATATCTATTATCATTATCTTGTTTTTTAAATTTGGCTCTTACTTCCCCCCCCCCCAAAAAAAAAAAACCTTTTCAATTCAAATTCTAGAATATCTTACCTTAAATATTGTTCAATTAAATACTACTACATCCGGTTCCTAATATAAGATCTCACGTACTACTGAACAGAATCTTTTATTAAGAACCAGAGTATTATATCATTAAAAAATCTAGTTTGTTTTTTTGATAAAAAAAATTGAATCCATTTATGTCAATGTATGTAAGAAAATCAAATTTAATTTTTTTTAAAGAAAATAATAAAGATATGTGAAACTTTCTCATCCATTAGATGTACAAGTCCGTATGTCAGCCACGCTTGAAACAAATCAGATCTTCTATTTATTCATTCCTTCACTCATTTTCAACAAAGAACATACCATTATTTTTTAGGTATGGAATCTTTAACTTCCACGACTCAACTACTCTATTCGAAAATTGATTATTTCAATAAAATAAAAAAAAAAAAATAAATATCTTTCTTTATTCGTTCATAATAAAGAATTGATGTGATTCTCATCATTTCCATGCCAACCACCCAAACTAAGTGCTTTCAATTCTTTACTTGTTTTATATTTGTCTCCATCAATCCTTATCTTTCAAGTTCAAAGTTATTTATTTCCACTTTTAAATTTGATTTTTTTATTAATTTAGTTTGCGTTAAGTAACATTTGAACTATCTTTTCAATAATATTCAGTGGTTATAAAGTATTTTTGACATAAAACCCAGTATCTTCAAATTATTTTTAGTGTATCCAGTACTAAAAAGTATTTTTCTAATAGCATATAATGTCTTAAGTTTAGAGTGCCCATTGCTATTAAACAATACTTTAAAGGAAAATTGCACTAAAAATTATTTTAGATATTGGGCGCTACTATAAAAATACTTTTAAATTAATTTATGATATTGAATGCTACTGAAAAAAAATATTTAAACCACTAGATGGTAGGTACAACTTAAGCCTTTATTTTTTAATATTTTTATTATTATTCATAAATTATTCAAGGACACAGGTATATTTCCCACAGGAGACGTCAGAAAATCATACATCCAAGGGACATCCAATAAAAATGTAAACATTATTATTTTAAGAAAAAAATTTGAAAAGTTAGGCATAAAAAAATATTCTTGAAAAGAATTAAAATATTTGTTTGAATAGGTCCAATTTTATGTTATGAACTATTAAGAGTGATTATGAAATACTAAAAAACTATTAAATTCCATCTATGCTCAATCATTGTGTACAGAGTACATTGATAAACCTGGCAAGTTTGAGTTTATCTTGTATCCTTCATATTCTAATATCTTTCAAAAAAGAATTGTCCGGATAATGATGTTGATATTAATAAATTATATATATATATATATATATAGTAGAAATTAGCATAACATTAAATTTTATTGTAATTAATATTTACGGAATAATATTAAAAATTACTTGAGTTTTATAATAAACTTAATTTGTTTTAACTATTTTTATTGATGCTCTATCCAGTCAACAATATAACAAGTCACTCTCAAGTCTCAATTATCACACTAGAACTAAGTAAAAGTGGTTATCCAATTAAATATATTTTACATTTTTTTTTCAACTTTTACCCCTATTAAATGACGTCTTAAAGGAAAGAGAAAAATATGAACTATACATTATACAAGATGACATGTTCAAGAATTAATTATATGGAAAATTTGGGGTAAAAAATAATTACCATCAAAGTGCCTCTTATCATGATTCAAAAAAATTATCCTAATTAAAAGATGGCTTATATTGTAGACTAAAAAGAATGTGTGTGAATTAATTAGATGTCTATGCTTGAAACTTTGAAGTATTAGAATAAAAACACCTATAAATAAAGGGAAATACATTTCTCCGTTGTAGAAAAAAGTGTATCTTTACGCCATAGATACAAAAAGATGTGGGTTCACCATTTCCATGTTTGAGTTTTTTTTTTAATATAAAAAAAATGTGGGTTCCACCATTTCATGCGTGTGTAGGAATATTCTTCTTTTAAAATGCACGTAGAGAAGTATAAACCCCATAAATAAAAGAGGAACATTGTAACAAAATTAACTAACACCAAATTGTATACAATTTATAATTAATGAGAATACTAAAATTGCCATTTCCAAATTATGCATTTCAGGCTCACTCGAGGCTGAGTTTGATTCTCTGAAACTGAGTCAACTCAACCGAATCATCGCCCACAAATGACAACCCAAAACGCCCCAAGAAAAAACTATTTCTCAAATTACTGAATTTTACTAACAAGAAACAACATATAACTACTACCAGACCGGTCTGAACCGTCCTCAGCTAGCCATCGAACCCGGTCTGACTCCACACTGCATCACGAACCCGCCTCATGTCTCGGCCCTTCAACGTTCGCCCGACTCCCTCAAAAACCGAGTTTGACGCCATCTTCCGGCTCCGTGCATACTCACGCGCCAAGTACTCGTGTGGTGGGACCATCTCCGATTCGTTCTCGTCGGAACCGTCGTCCACCTCATGCATAGACTCCACCGAATTGACTCGCAGTATCTTACTCCAATCCGGGACGTTCACCGGCGCCGACGTCGCCATGTGGTGGCCACGCGTCGACGTCACGCTCTCATGCCCGCGATACTGATGCATAATCATCGACGACGTCGTCGCATTATCATCTGCCGAGTCTTCAAACGCCAGGGACAAACCGCCAGCATGGTGGGTCGGGAATCGGCGCCTGCTCCTCGAAGAGCTACCGCCGTTACTCTCCAAGGCTTCGCGTGGCTCCCAATCTCTGCAAGGAACACTAGCCATGTTCTCGCCGGTGTCTTCTGCCGCTGACCAGACGTCAGCTTCTCCGAGCTCCGATGAGTCAGCGGGGTTAAACCCGTGGGTGTGAGCGTTGGAGTAGGTTCCCAAGAAGCGCTCGCTTAGGGTAGTGGTCAATTTCCGACCCTTGGCCATGGACGGCGGCGGAATGGAGTGGTGCCGTCGAGCTTGCCGAAATTAGAAGTCCAGTGCCATTGGAGGTTTGGACATAAGCGGAAGGGAGGAGATTGGACGTGTATATATAGAATTTTTGTTTTCGGAGGCCTGGTCCCACCATCTGAATTTCATTTGAATTTGAGGTTCATTTGCTCTGCATTACGTCCAATTTTAGTTGATATTGGCATATTGCTATAATGCTATGGAAAGTGAAAATTGCAAGAAGTAGTAGGAGCTATGTTGTGGGCACTAATAGGTTTCTTAATTCTATGAATTTCATTCACGGGGCGAGTTCTTCCTTTTTTTTATTGGCAATTTTTTTTAGCAATTTTGATGGGCAATATATTTCACTAATTATTATTATTATTTACATCTTATGCAATATGTGAATTTTTATTTCATCAAACAATATGAACACATAAGAATGGTACTCTTTTGGTTCTTAATATAAGATATGTTTTAATATAAGATATGATTGACTATTTTTAGAGAGATTAAAGAAATTAAATAAATTAGTTAGTTATTGCTTATGTCATGTATTATTTGATTATATATTAGTTCATAAGTTAAAAAATTAATTTAGTATAAAAAAATAAATATATTAAAGCAATTTATTCAACTTCCTTAATCTCTTTAAAAAAATTGACTATGTTTTATATTAAGAACCTGATGAGTAATCAACAAACATTTTGTTGATTGAGGTTTCAAAACGTACACACTCCTTTGGGTCTTTTTATAAATTAATTAACTACTTTACCTATATGAAGAAAAATAGTTAAAATTAGGGTTATAGTTAGGAAGTTTAATAATTAATTATGGATGGTTCATGAACAAAAATTAATTAGTTATGGATAGGGTGAAAGAAATTAACTATTTAAACAAAATATGTTATAATATAAAGGGTGATGTATATGACTACAAACACAAAAGACATTTTACATTAAAAGTGATCAATGGATATTGGATTTATTTGGTTGAATTTAGGATTTGATCCTTATAACTAAATGCATAGGTGGCGGAGAAGATAAAATTCTGTTTGGTTTTTAATATAAGATATATTTTAAAATTTGATATTAATTTTAAATATAAGACATAATTTTTAGATTTATTAATTTTTTTTTAATTTACCATGCTTCCTCAACAATCATTAAAGATGAGAGGGAATGAGAAAATTAAAGAAGATGACCAAATTATTTTAGAAAATATATATCATATTAATTAATTTAACTAACTAATTTAATTTAATTATATTAAATAAATATATTTTATATTGAGGATAAGAGGTGGGAATAAATAAATACCCACGTTCATTAATTAACGAAAAAAAGAAGAAGAAAATCCACGTGGATTATTGGAAATTTGTTGGGCTTGGGCTGAGGCGGATCATGCTGCGCGGACGTCAGAAGGCATCAAATCGAGATCCCCACACTCCACGTGGCTAAGATCATTTCGCTGTCTGTGTATGTAACCTCTCACCACCTACCACGTGTGCGATTCCTGCTCTGGTAGACCCCGCTTCTTATTTTTATATATTTCTTGATCCTAAATATAGGACATATTATTCTGATCTTATTTATAAGTATCTTTTAATTAAATCACACATATCAAAAAGAGGTAGTTAACTTAATAATTTAGGAGTAAATTTTTAACGTTGCCCTTATTTATGAAAGAGTATTTTTCAACTTTTTCTTCTCTCTATTTTCATTGGTAAAATTAATATGAGTAAAATTGTTATAATCTCATTTATTACCCTGAAACATGACTTACAAATAAAACCAAATTTTTTGGTTAAAAAGGATTTATAAATAGGATCAGAGTAGTATTACACTATAAACTATGTCCTATATTTAGAATATGAAGTAATAATGAAAAATATCATGTGATTGTCATGGTTACTTTCCAGTTTTTACTATGACCAGTTGGTATGCGAGAGATGAAAATGGTGATCATCGTGTGTGTGTGTGTGTGTGTGTTTGTTAGCAATATGCATATATAGAATCAAATGAAGGGAGTGGAAAATTTATAAAACATGTTATATTTATACCAACTCAAGGATGATGTCTTATATTTTAAGAGCCAATAATTTTTTGCATTATGACCAACGCCTATTAATTATAGTTGGAGGACTTATTATAAGGTCTTAAATAAAATACTTAATGACTGAAAAGTCCAATAACAACTTAGAAACACACAATGATAAGTTTCAATATAAAATATAAAAACATGTTTATGTTGCTTATTTATTATTGTTAATTTTTGTAATTAAATCTCTCTCTTAGAACCTCACAATAATAGTTCTCCCTAAAAGTAACATACTAGATTATATAATTGAGGAAAACTATATACTACTGAATTTTTTGCATTATCTGTACTGAACTCATCTCAAAGTTAAAGTTACTTAAAAAAAAAAGCTCCCAAGTAAAATTCTCAACACATAATGTTAATGTCTAATTTGCTTTACCATCAAACGTTTATGTCAGCTAGTAAGGGGTTGTCCTAGCCTAACCACGGGTCTTGAGTTCGAGACGTGGGAATACAGAGTGCGTGGATGGTAGAGACTTCCCTTCGAAAGGGGCTAACCCGATCTCGATCCGGATTAGTCTAGGGCCGTTGATGTGCCTAAAAGATGGCCTACCCTGAGACATCGGATGCACTACGCAAAAGAAGAAGAAGAAGTCTAATTTTCTTTGAAAATTGTCACATAGGAGTAATATTGCTCTAACTTTTTTTTTTTTTTTTTTTTTTTAAGAAGTGATTTTGACCAGCATGTTTTCAAATCATAGCAAAATTTCCCCCTGTTATTCATGTCAAGTTTGACCATTAATTGACTATGTGCTAAGTTGACAGGTTTACATGTCATTTTTGTTAAGACGCTAATTTGCTTTGGAAGTTTTTGGGTTCAATATTGCCCTGAAAGTTTCCAAATTATAGTAATGTTGACCAAATCATTACCCAGGTTAAGTTTAGCTATTAATTGATCAAATATGTTGAGTTAGCAAAATGAACAACAAAAAGAAGAAGAAGCTGCAAATGAAGAAAGAGCAAACATTTGTCGGAGATTAGTGAAAGGAAAAAAAAAAATTCAATTAGATGTTGGAAACACCGAGGGAGATTGCCAAGAATAAAGCCGTCGGAAATCTTTCTCTGTTGTACCCAAACAACATCGAAAGAGATGATTGTCTTCATTTTCTCTTCACCTCACAAAATACTTTCACCTCTTTGGTTTATTCCAATCCTTTGAATCGGATAAATTTTTTTTCCTTTAAAAAAAATACCTTATTTATAAATGTAAATTAGAAAAAACAATATCAACATATTTGTTCAATTAATGGTCAAACATAACTTAGATAACAATAGGGGTGAAATTGTTATAATTTCGGGCAAAATTACTCT
Source organism: Acacia acuminata (assembly GCA_019022655.1). Classification (NCBI taxonomy): domain Eukaryota; kingdom Viridiplantae; phylum Streptophyta; class Magnoliopsida; order Fabales; family Fabaceae; genus Acacia; species Acacia acuminata. The sequence goes on along the minus strand of JAFJYI010000286.1, from coordinate 350,830 downwards.
TGGAAAAAAACTTTCAGGATAGCATTGCTTTTAGACAACAAGTTTTAGAGAAAAATTAAACATTAACCCTATATCAATATGGTTGGGTTTATTAGAAAAAGCCAATCTCACAATGTAATAAATCGATGTTTTGAATTTTCATTAGGAGAAATATCCACATTTAATATTCAATACTCTTTAAGAGCTCAAAATTTGAATTGTCTTGGTTATTTTTATAAGAGCCCAACAAAAGTTGTCTCAACATTTAATGAGTTTTTTTTTCTTTTTCTTTTATGTCCCTCATTAATTATATATATTGCATTGATTAAAAAGTCGATGATATTTATGTTTACTCAATTTCTCTCTTTTACTTGCCCCTCATAAATAAAGGCATACTTAAAAAAAAAAAAAAAAAAAATATTTCAAGACATTTATTATTATTATTAACTAATTTTAATTACTTTCTTCAATAACGTAATTAGGTTATTAAGCTTTTATAAATAAAAGTACTCTCCTGGTTCTATTTATAAGTCTTTTTTTTGACCAAATCACACATACTAAAAGAGAGGTAATTAGCTCAATGATTATGAGGTGAATTTTCAACTTTATCTTCATTTATGATTGGGCACCTTCAACTCTTTCTTCTCTATCTATTTTCATTGGTATAATTAATATGGGCAAAATTATCACAATTTTATTTATTTGATTAAAGGGAACTTATAAATAGGATCAAATTTTTTTGATAAAAAAAATTTATAAATAAGATCAGAATGATACTTCCTCAAACAAGTTACATGTGAGCGATAAAAAAGTGCTTAAGATTTGGGAAGGTTCACATCAATGATGATAGCATTGAATGGCTCATGCAAGTAATAGTGGTACTAATTCCATAATAATGATGAACTTTTAATTAGGTCAAAGAGCTAATCCCACTTAAGTGACGTAATGAGGGGGCATTGATGTCAGGCACATTGGGTGGTTCAGAAAAAGGTGGGGCCCACATGGAAAATAAAAAACCAACCTCTCCATCAATAGGCTCAACCCTGGGCCAGGCCTACTAGGGCCCACCATGAATTTTGGAAGTTTCACCCAAATAGCCAACAGTGCTCGTCAAAGGTACTTACACACTATGTTAGTAGTTAGTACTGTGAGTAACAGCCCCTTCGACTGAGTCACTGAACTAGTTTCATTTTTATGGGCCTGAAATTGTGGAGTGGGTCACTGTTTTAACGGTGACCAGACCTTTTGGGGTCCACATGAATTAGTTTAAATATTACAGAAGTGGGCCACGGTCATTGCCCAACTCTGGCTTGAGTTGGACCCATCGAGAAAACCAAGCATCCTATGCAAGTCTTTTAGCCTTGTAGTTATTAATTACTGCATGCCGTGGTTAACATAAGATCCATTTTTAGCCCTGATTGACACAGTTAGTTAATGTATTGGCCTCTATCCCAAAAGGAAAGAGGTTTAATACACGTTAATCGATGTGAGGGTTTCGTTGGTGGGTGATATATAAGTATTTTTGTAAGCGTTTTTTTGAGCCTTAAAGATGTCCTGCTACGATGATAGCACCGGTCTATCACCACCTAAACTTTTTTTTATAAAAAAAATCCATTTTTAATTAAAAAAGCGAACAAAAAAAATATGTTTTCTCATGTCTACCCATGTTTTATGGGTCGCCCACGTTGATTATCCTGTAATAGAATATGTGTGTGGTTTCGGGGGGGGGGGGGGGGGGGGGGGGATTTGGAAGTAGTGAGAGAGAGACATGAAAGGCCCACATTGCATGATTCAGTTAGTCACTTAACAGTTAGGAATTGATTATTATTTAGGGAAAATCACAAGCATATCCCAAACAAGAGAAATATTAATTCTAATTGTAAAATTGTAAAATGACCATTTTGCACTCTTTCCCTTTCAATCTCTGATTCCCCAACTTCCATGAAATAGCATTTTCCCCAATTTTTTTTTGCCTCATTGGCCCACTTATATTTATATCTCTTCTTCTCCTCCCCCTCTAATTTATGACTTTTAGGGCTCAGCATGAAACCCAAAACCCATGAGCCCGCCCAAAACCCAACGTAATTGGCCATATTTGGCCCGCCCAAAAAGATTTTATAATGGGTTGGGTTAGAACCTGCTCATTTAAGATTTAAATGGGTGGGCTATGGGCTGCCCATACCTGCCCATTTAATGTAATTTTTTTTTATTAACTACCCATCACATTCCGCATTCCACTTAAAACATTCCCTGAATTCCTTCTATTCGAGTATTCAACCACCTCTAATCCATAACCATAATGGCCATCAACTCTCTTCACGGCTCCATCTATCGGTGCCTTCTTTGTTCCAGTTCTTTCCTAAACTATTAGTCATACGAGATTCAATGGAATTGAATCTCGGTAATTAAACCTCTATAGGAGATATAACAATATATGACGAGATATTCATTACATATCAAGATCAACCATACATAGTACACAACAGATATAAGGTTACAACAATACATAAGCACACAAAGATGTAATGTCAACAAAGACAACAATACATAGCACACAACACATGTAAAGTTTGCAACGCTTGCACTAACCAGTGCCATGACAGTTCTTCGTGTCCTCAGCGCTAGGAAAACAATACATGGTGAGAGCCACCTTGCAACGTTTGTTGGGATATAGGGGACATCGACGGGTGTACTACATGCCTCCGGGAGGACAATAGTGATAGAGCATGCGCCACCGGGGAAATAAGGTGCGTTTGCGATATGGTTCTCATGGGTGAGAGCCACCGAATTGTGTGTAGGCTTCACAGTTGGTTTGGTGGTTCCAGGTCGAGTTCGGACTTCATTATGGTTGGCATTTTGTGTTGTGCTTGTGGGAACATTGGTTCTGCTTTTCAACAACGTGAGAGATGTCAAAGGTACGATGGCGGCCGGCCATGTTCTTGCAGAAGAAAGTGAGAAATATTCGCATCGGTGGCAGCCTCTGGATTGGATTTAAATGAGAGGAAGGTTCGCGAGTTTGAAGAAGAGCTTCTTGCAAAAGATTAATGGAATTCATGGTTCTATCGTCTTCTTCATGCATTTCCTGTGCGTGATTTTTTGGGGTCAATAACTATTTTCGTCCATAATTGGAGTAAGAGGGAAAAAAGGGTCATTTCACAATTAGAATTAATATCACCAATGTCCTATGGGGTTTCAGTGTAATTTAGTGATTTCAAGGGACCTAATTGTGTTTATTCCTCTTGCTTGCGACTTGCTTGTGATTTTCCCTATTATTTATGTTGTTTGGATTGTCTATTCAACTTATCAAGTAAAATATGTAAAATTTAAATCAGATATCAAAGTTTAACCCCGTTTTTAGACTCAAGTATAATTTATGGGAAAAACGTTTGATAGTTATTGGTGGTAATAATAAAGTTACATTAACTTGTAGCTACCATAGACCCCACCTAGTGGAGCCTTGCGCATTAGATCACCCATTTTTTTAACTTGTATGTAAACCCGAACCGACTGAGATACTGGGTCAATGATCAGTGGGTCAGACCGAGCTAACCTAGGTTAAATTGGTGAGAAAGTGAAGATTTCATGGTTATTAATATGAAATTCTAAAGAAAAATATATATATATATATATATATTTTTAAAAAGGGTGAACTAGGTTGATGCCTGGACATGAACTCTTTACTAGTTTCCAAGGGCCAAACTGTCTCATCCGGTCTGGGTTTAATTAGTTGGATGCCTGTCAATAATATTTACATTAGCCCATAATTTTTTGCATCAAGTTTATGTTCTTACATTAAGGTGCAAATTTATTTTTTTAAGAGTGAAGTTGCATTGAAAGTTTTTTTAGGTCTAGTGTCATTTCAAAAGTTTTAAAATGTAACAATGATACTTCACTTCAATAAAAAAATAATGATCATTAAAAAATTGATGGTGACCGTTAATATTTTTAATGATAAATGGGCAACATTGCTCAATTTTAACTTGTTCGAGGCAACCTTGAATTCAAGAAAAATTTTCAAGCAACATTACTCTTAAATAAAAACTGCTGGACAAATTTACATCTTAATCCAATGTATATATATACGAAAAACTCATATATGAGAGGCATGCAGTGATTAAACGATCATAATTGCAGTATATTTAAGTGGACCTTAGCGCCTTCTTTGATGAGAGTAAAACATAAAAATCTGTATATATTTACAGCTGAATTTACGTATGTCGTTCTCACGTACATGTTTGCCTTTATTTTGCATCTCTTTTGGAATCTGAGATCCCAGATTCCGATTACCATGATAAAGCTTACTTTTGAAACTGCTACTATCAAACAAAGCCATTCCAGATTCCAGATCAGGTGCCATCATATCATCCATATATATCACCAGATCCCAACATCTGATTATATCATTAATTTATTCAACTCATTTTTTTTTTTAAAAAAAATTTAATTTTCAATTTTCCTTTTTTATACCCAAATTTCTCAATTAATCATATATGTTAGGTCAGGTCGTGATCTTTCAACGGAACATATGCTCTTATGAGTCCCTATCAACGGAGTCCACCACTCAAAATTCCAAAATGCCATTTTCTGGTCACAAAAATCAGTACTTTCTTTCACCTACAGTAATATTGCAGGTGCCACCATCAAATTGAAATTCCATAACTCATAATCTATTTACTTATATATAATACAAAAACTTTTAACAGGTTGAACAATCCTCATTTCTCAGACTATATAATGAGATAGGTAAAATGATGAAGTGTTGTGGTAATGGTAATATTTTTGATGAAGTGAAAGTGTGGTGAATATGGTTTATCATCAATCACTATCTATTTCATTTCAATTTCTGAATTGTTATTTTCAGAAGGTGATGAGAAGTTGGGACACCCATCACAGTGTGTCACGTGCCCATCTCATCTGTTGCAGGTTTGGTTGAACTGTTTTATTCAACAATATGATGGTCACCCTTTTTTGTTCTATTCTTTTTTTCATAATTAAATTCATTTCATTTAGGAAAAATTGCTGAAAAAAATTCTTAATACACAATTTATTGCCTAAAGATACTCAAGACCCATGTCCTTGAGTCGGTGGATGCAACTCTTGTTCACTTATATATGTGTGTGTGTATATATATATGTTCAGTTATATACACATGACATCTTTTTTGTACATATTGAAGGTAGGTTGTACACATGTGAAAAAGAGTTATCGCTAAAGATAGATCATATATGGGTCCTTAAACAAATTTCACATAGTTTTGGAAAAAAAAATTTGGGTATGAAGAATTTTCCAACAATTTTCCCTTCAATTTATGCACTAATATGTTTTGCAATTCATGTATGTGACGATGATAATTAATAAAACTACAAGTAATAAATCTTCACCTACTTTTTTATGTATTTGATTAAAAGTAACCCTGAGCCCCTTTCGATTTGACATTGTAATTCCTTTTGGAGCTTAAAACGCGCAAATGTTTTTTTCTTCTTTTAATAAGTATACTTCCTGAGATTTAAACTGTTTCACCTTCTTTGTAGGGATGAACTTACCACCTACCATTAGCGTGCTGGTAAATCTTCACTTATTTAAACTTGTAAATGAATGTCTCGTGTGTTAAAAAAATTACAGTTGCTAGTTTTTCCAATTAATAGTTTAACATTACATATGCATAACTGTCATCTCATGTTAATGTTGTTAATTCTTTATTGAGCTGAAAGATTCCCTTACGAGGTCGCAAAAGAATTGAAGACCATATATATTCTTAGTTTTTTTATATTTAACAATTAACTCATTCATGGACCCATTGACGAATTCCAATTGGTTATTGCTGCACATCACAATGATAGCTACGTCAATATTAATTCTTCCACTGATCTACTGATTGATTATCAATAATTCAAACCATCATTATTCTAATTATAATTAATTCATTAAAATCATATAACCCCACGTCATTTACATTTTTTAAAAATTACTTCATAGATATATTCCTTTCCTACACAATCTTTTACTCAACCATAATTTTTTTTATCATTGCCACAAATTAAATGACAACGAATGATTCGCAGATCAGGAATCTTACTTTAATTTATTAAATCAAAAGTGGTTCAATTATTATTTTTCACATCACAACAACTTTTTAGTTAAAATCCTAATTAAATCACGCTGAAATACCTAAATTCACATTTAGGCCTATACTTTTAACAAATCTTTATGAGGCCAAGAAGCCTAACGAGGGAATTCAGAATTTGATGATTTTACCTATATGCTCTCTTGCTCTTCCTCTCTAGCTCTTCTCCTTAATTCCTGGTCCATCTTTGGAACTCCAATTCACCATCTGCACGCCATGCAACCATATTAACTCCGTCTCTTTCTCTCTGGCATCTTAGAATATGGAAAGAAGAACGCAAGCACATACTCTCAATCGGTTGGTCACAGTGTCTTCGTGGTTGTAAAATGTTAGCACACTCTATTTTATTGCTAGAAAAGTAAGCAATTAAGCATGCAATCCATGGTAGATGGCTAGACCTCTGGTGCAGATGGTAGTTGCCACTGTAGATACCTGGCCGGTGGACGATGAGAATGATTCCAGAAGCTGGGGTTCTTGTAAAGGAAAGAAGAGAAAGAGGAACTGACAATTGCCATGAGATGGGAAGGAGAAGAGCTGAAGAGGATGAGCAATAGGGTATATAGGTAAAATCAATAAATTCGGAAATCCCTTATCAGGCATTTTAACCTTATAAGGATTTTTTAAAAGTATATGCATGAATCTGGATTCAGATTTAGTTATTTCAGCTAGATTTAATTCGGTTTCCCCAACTTTTTATGATAATAGCTTTAACATATTTAATACGTTATTCGACATCCATCGATATCAGTCACTTTAACTTATTGGCTGGGCTCTGCAATTTCTTTGCTTCTTTCAGATAATATTCGAAGAAATAGCATGACACCGTAATAATTAAATATATTGATGCAGACACCAGAGCATTGAAACGAAATATGAAATTAAAATACTCATCTTTAATTTAAACATAGTAATTGCTATATATTCAATGATGAATTTTTTGGAGAACATTGAATGCTGACGCTTAATATATCTGTTAAATACAGATATTACACCTGTATGTGTTGAGTGTCAAAGAAATTACACCTGTATTGTACCTGATTTCCTAGCCATGGAGAGAAGAGAGACTTGGACACACACACACACACGCCCGTTATACATATTAAGTAATTTCTTAATTATCGTATATTTTTTAATTAACTTCAATTTTAGTTGGGTTCACAAAACCAAATGTGAGAAAAAAACAGAGAAAATAATAAAAATTAAATATTTAATGTAGCCACTTATTGGTTGAAGTATGAACAAGGTCAATGGTTTAAACCCTTCTGAAATAGTCCAAAAATATATAATGTATGTTGTCTTTAAACTTTACCTATTATTTATATGTTCCTAAATGAGTTTGTAATATCTCAAAATAACAACTTTTGTATTTTGTGAGATAGACTTCTTTCATATATTTAACTCATACAAGGTAAAAGTGTTTTTTTCAAGCTAATCCAAATAATGGGCACTATAAATTGAAAAGTTATTAAACCTTACACAAAATGCTCGAAACAAATCATTTCTATTAGTCATAATCTCTAACTTCTGGTGCCTATCCCATGTGCCTGGTGCATCTGGGCCATCCAGATCGCATTTGGACGGTCCCAGATTTTGTTTAACCTGTTGCTTTTTAAATAAAAAAAATCGTTTTTTGAAAAAATGTTAGTTATGAAATTATCTTTATTTTAGATTCTGTACCTATTAAAATAATTTTTTTTGAAAAAATAGAAAGTAAAAAAAAAAGATCTGGACCGTCCAGATTTGATTTGGACGGTCTAGAGGAAAGGAGCTCCCCCTGCCTATCCAAAGGATAGCCAGGGAAGCTGGATCCCTTCTGTTCTGTTGTAAGAACACAGATGTCTAACCTCAAGGGGTTAGTAGATGATTTATATAGGATCAGTTATGCTCTCCAAGATGTATGTGGGCTAACACCAGAGAGAGTGTATTGGTTCTACAATGTCTATGAGGAAGACACCAAAGAACATCAAGAGATCACTGTGCTACACGATAATGGCGATTAGCCAAAGGGGGTGGTGTGTGTGCACAGTGAGACTGAATAGTAAAAGGATATGAATCGAGAGTGTGCACCTGTGAGGTCAATCTCCTATTTGTAGGGATTACCTCTAAGGTCTTAGCCCTTCCGCTGTGCGCGTTCTCCAGGTCCGAATGCCTGCTCCACTACCTGTGCGTGCTGTGGTTAGTGCCGAGATTACAGGGTGATTAGCGTTTCACCTGATTAGCGTTCTTCAAGTGCTCTTGTTGGGCTCCATACGAACTGGGCCCAATATATGAAGTCCATAATAGTTGCCCCCAAGCTCGGTAGTTTAGGACTCTGGACTGGCGAAATTGATTGAACTCTTAAACCAGACTTTTATATGCTTTGTTTTCATTCTCCTCCTTGGATTTTTCTCACTTGATTTCGGAAAATCACCGAGATTGATTGACTCATTTGTAACTTGCCGAGATTGATTGAACTTTGGACATGTGTGCTCGAGTTATTTGTTTCGACAATTCTCTTACTCTTATGATAGCTCGGATTTCATTTGTAACCATGAGCCCTAACTGTCGGGTTCATCTATTTTCACCACATGTGTTGCCCCCAATCCGGGGTATCAAGAATAAAAGGAATATGAATAAGTTTATATTTGCCTATACTACTGACATCATGGCGTAAGACCGCCCTTTCCCATGTATTAACCACGATCACCATTTTTGAAACTCGTGAGCATTTAATGTGCATGTTGCTCCATAGCAGTCATCATTGCACTTTTAGGTTTTCAAATCTGATTCTCTGTGCGAATGGTCTTCTTTGCCCCTGACTTTTTGGATTCAAAATTCTTATAAATTCACATTCTCCGTCTCTCCTTAACATTTTTTCGCCAGGCGCTCATTTCGTCTTGCTAGGAAAACTCCTTCCTTTAAAGCCTTCCTCTATCATTATCTGTGAGTTCCAGTTTTTTGCAATCTTTTGTAGAATCAGGTATTCCCTCTGCCTCTTTGCTCTTCTTTACTTTTGTTTTGCTTCATCTAGTCTTGTACTGCCCTTCCTTTTGAGACCTTCATCGAACCTTGTCATTTAGTTTCTTGGGTATGCAACTAGGGTTTCTGGGTAGCCTTTTGATATCTTCGATACAATGCTCTTCTCCTTCTCTCCTCTTTTATTTAAACTTGCTAACGCTGGGTGGAAATGATGACAATATAAGGAATTCCTTACCGAAGGCAAAAAGCTGTCAGCTTGGTTCTGAGCCAGCCCAATGAAATTTATTTTTTCTTTTGTTTTCTAGTCTTCATGGATCACAATAGTCCTCCACTCGTAGATATGTACGGTAACCCTATTCCTAAAAAAGATAGAAAAATACTAAAACATTCTCAGGTGGGCCGAAATTTTGGCTCTGGGCAATGCCTCGCACTGAGGAAGAAAAACAAGCAGCACTACTTCGTAAATCCAGTGGGAGTAGGAGTAGGAGGAATCCCCCAACACCATTTCCAGATAATCGAGACTCCAACGTCTCCTCCTTGGGAGTTCCAAGCTGATATACGACCATACTTGCCTCGACTTCTCCCTTTGCCCAGTTAGAAAACATACTCCTAGATAAACCTGGGTCTCAAGCAAAAAGCGTCGTTGATCCATGCGATGAGTGCCTCTTTTTGAGTATTGAACTTGCCAACAGTGGTCGTAACTCTGAAGTCGAAAGGATGCTAGCTTCATGCCAGCATAAGCTTGCTTTTAATGCTACCTCTGCCTCTGGCAGCCTGAGTCATCCTGGCTTAGAACCTTTTGATTTTCCGCCAAGCGGTCCTTTTAACCAAGGTACTTTCCATTTCTAACTCTTTCCTTTCTCTTATTATATGTATAGATGGGTTCACCTTCGCGTCACACCGAGTTATTTGCTATGGGGGAATCAAATTTCATTGGAACTTTCGACACTTCCAACTCATCTGCCCCATGGGCCGACGAAGTGCTAAATATCAGGAGCAAAATGTCCGCTGAAGAGATCGCCAAGCTAGGTCTCCACGATAGGAAAGATTATGTCTTTCGCCTACCTCGCATTACTGAATCCATATCCAGCTGCTGGGCAAGTAGGGACAGATCCCCACTTCTTTTATTTCTACAAAGATTGAGTATCTCGGCTCGGTATGCGCTTTCCATTTACCGAGTTCCAACTACACCTTTTCCACCATTTACGTCTTGCTTATACCCAACTCCATCCCAATAGCTGGGCCTTCGCCATCGCTTTCGAAACCTTCTGCAAGGAGAAAAGCCTAACTTGCACCCTGCCAGTCTTTTTCATTTCTATTCCGTCCATAAGGTTCGCAATAAAAAGGCCAATAATGATGCCAATAAGAAGGCTGACAACAGCGCTCCGATTAAAAAGAGTAAAAAAGGTAACAAGGGTGCAAATGGAGAGGCTGATGACAAAACTCCCACTCGGAAAGGTTGGACCTCTCTTCTAAGTCTCTGTGACCACAAAATTTTCAAGGCTTTTACCGAGTCATGGAAAAGCTTCAAGCCCTCATTTTTCAAAGTACTCGTCGAGCCCAAGCAACCACCCTAGTTTCTCCAAGCCTATGACTCCGGGGAAATAGAGGAAAGATTTCCCTTGTACTGGACTCTGGATCACCATAAATTCTCCTTTTCCTATTTTGACTTTCCTTCCCATTCCTTTTCCGCTGCTGAAAGGAAAACAATATCCTTTTTAGAAGAGCAAATTGCAGAACACAATGAGTTGAACTCAACGGACTATATCTGAACGCCTCAGTCAAAGAAACAACTTACGACAAGTATGCACATAATTTTTATTGCGTCATATTATATGCTTGGTCTCTATTGAATGGATAACTAATCATTTGCTTATATCTCGTAGATTTGAAAATGGGACAAAGACCAACTTTTGCTGCTACCTTGGACAATCCCAAAATTGAAAAGGCGGGGTCATCATCAAAACGAACCCTCCCGGAACCCGAGATAGTTGGTGCGAATAAAGCTAGCCGGGCTAGCTCACCAAAGCGGTCCAAGACCAGCAAAGCAGTTCTGACCTCAAAGCTCAAGAAGACCGTTTCATCCAGGGCAGAGATTCTTGCCCCCACTTCAGTGAGCATTCCAGTCAAAACTCCTCCTACAGAAACTCCTACCGCCTCTCCTTCTGCAAATCTTCCTCTGCCGCCTCCATTCCTTGAACTCCCTTATGGTGTCATCTGGAGTGAAGGGGTGCCTGTTCAGCTTAGTAATGCTATCAGGCTTCCAAAGCGCTTCTTTGAACCAGAGAAATATGACACACCCGAGCTACAGGAACTGTCAAACATGAAGCTTTACGCTTTGAAATGTGCCAGGTTAGCTCGAGCTTTGACCATGATAAACGTGAAATATTCTAAACAAGCAGATGAACTGAAGAAGGTCAGAGTGGAAACCCAAGAACAATTCAAAAGTCCAATGAGATGATGTCGGCTGCTAGGGAAGACGCCTAAACACAAGTGCAAAAAGCCGAGGTGGCGAGAGACAAAATGGAAGAAGAATTGCAGACGGTAAAAAAGGACCTGGAGAAAGAGAGGGAGGACTTGAGGAAAACTAATTCAGAGTTGCATCAACTTCAGGAGGAAAGCATTTGGGATAAGAAAACCCTGGAGCAATCCCGGTTGGAGAAACAAGAATATCTTTCAGAACTGAACGCTCTCCATGCCGCCCTGGAATCTCCACATGAGGCCATAAAGAAATCTGTCAAGGAATCCTTTGAGAACGCCTTAAAGCAGATCTAGCTATTAAACCCCAGTGTTACTTTGGATACGTCTGGGATGGATTGCATGTCTTGGGTTATGGATGGTAAAATAGTCCCGCTCTTTCCCTCTCCCGATGATGCCTCGACGAGTCAATTGGAAAGGAATTTAGAAGAGGATGAAGATGAAGAGGTTCAGACTGACATTGGGACTCCATCCCGCTGAGGGTCGAGATTCCGGAAGGACCTCCTTTTATTTTGCTTGGGGTACTGAAGCCCTTTTTGCTTTTTGTAATCTCCTATCGAGTTAGTAACCTGGTATTTGCTCCCATAATTGACACACATAGATAATTAATGAATGGAACACTTACTTTTGGGTATTGTACATTTGCTTCATTGTTTGCTAAACCTGAATTCTCTTCCGAGTCAAACTTTCGAGTCGCATTTGCTGCATTTTCTGAACTTGAATTTGCATTTGAAACTCTTTATAATGGCTTAGCCAAAGTTAGGAATTTCTTGCGCAAAATCTATGTCCGGGACCACCCATGAGCTAAGGGCTTCGGCATGGTTAACTAGAATTTAACCCAGAGTAAGAGCCATCTGTCACATGTTTGAGTTCAGTATTGCTACCAAACCCTAAACATTTCGACTTGATCGGGTCATCGTGACGGTTGGCTTTGTTACCCCAAGCTTTGATGCATCATAGCCATAAGGGCTTTTCTGCTTTACTGTGCTCCGGAGGGGGCACATTTTAACCTTTATCTCAACTCTACCGTGTCCCAACGGGAGCACATTTTAACCTTTACTTTGGCTTTACCGTGTCCCAGAGGGAGCACATTTTAACCTTTACTTCAGCTTTACCGTGTCTTGGAAGGAGCACATTTTAACCTTTATTCTGGTTTTACCGTGTCCCGGAAGGAGCACGTTTTAACCCTTATTTCGGCTTTACCGTGTCCCGGAGGGAGCATGTTTTAACCTTTATTTTGGCTTTACCACTTTCATAAGGAGCACGTTTTAACCTTTATTTCGGCATTTGAAGCTCTTTATAATGGCTTAGCCAAAGTCAGAAATTTCTTGTGCAAAATCTATGTCCGGGACCACCCATGAGGTAATGGCTTCGGCGTGGTTGACTAGAATTTAACCTAGAGTAAGAGCCATCCATCACATGTTTGAGTTTTGTATTGCTACCAAACCCTAGACATTTCAACTTGATCAGGGTCATCGTGACGGTTGGCTTCGTTACCCCAAGCTTTGATGCATCATAACCACAAGGGCTTTTTGGCTTTACTATGCCCCGAGGGGGCACATTTTAACCTTTATCTCAGCTCTACCGTGTCCCCGAGGAAGCTCGTTTTAACCTTTACTTCAGCTTTACCGTGTCCCAGAGGGAGCACATTTTAACCTTTACTTCAGGTTTACCGTGTCCCGGAGGGAGCACATTTTAACCTTTATTCCGGTTTTACCGTGTCCCGGAGGGAGCATGTTTTAACCTTTATTCTGGCTTTACCGCTTCCATAAGGAGCACGTTTTAACCTTTATTCCGGCTTTACCGCGTCCGTAAGAAGCACGTTTTAACCTTTATTCTGACTTTACTACGTTCGTAAGGAGCATGTTTTAACATTTATTCCGGCTTTACCGCATCCACAAACGAGAGGAGTTGAAAGCCGGATGAACTATCTAATAATTTATCGATATTGGGCATTGGAAATGCATCTTTAGGACATACCTTATTTAAGTCGGTATAGTCCGTGCAAACCCTCCATTTGCCGTTCGGCTTTTTGACCATCACTACATTAGACAACCAGGTGGTGTATTGCACCTCTCGAATGAATTCGGCTTCTAGTAGCTCCTTCACATGCTCCTCTAAAGCCTTTCCTTTCTCTACGCCGAGATTTCTCTTCTTCTTGGCTATCAAGATGGATCCCGGATGAATTGCCAACTTGTGGCAGCAAAATTCTGGGTCCACACCAGGTATCTTGGATGGTCTCTAAGCAAAGACATCCTTATTGGCCTTTTAAAAGCCCTCCAACTCGGGTCAAATCGCTGGATCTAATGCTTTGCCGATTTTGGTAACCTATCTCGGCTCAGTACCCAGAACGAGATCTTCCAATTCTCCGTTTGTCTCTGCTCTTTGGATTTTATCTTCTTCCTGCAAATCCAGCTCCACCAAATTAACTGACCCCTCTAAAGGTTGTTCTACCTTACTCAGACTTTTCCTTTTCGGATTCCGAGATGAAGTCGATGGTCCATCCTTTCTTTCTTTGACTGTTTCAAAATAGCATTGCCGAGATTCCTTCTGGTCACCTTTAACTGTGATAACCTCGTTCTTGTTACTAACCAACTTCAGCTTTTGGTGCTTAGTAGACAATAGCATATCCCAATTGTGTATCGTCAGTCGTCCCTAATATAATGTTGTATGTATGAGGATGGGAAATCGGCGACAACGAACTTAACTCGTTTTGATTTGAATGCCTCCTTAGTCCCCAGTGTTAACTTGAGGTCTATATACCCCTTTGGGTGGGTATCTTGTCCGTTGAAAGCCGTCAGGGTAGTCTTACACAGCTTCAAATCCTATGAATTGAGTTTCATTTGTTAAAATGCATCCCACAAAAGAATGTCGACAGCACTCCCGTTGTCCACAAATATCTTCTTAACCCGGCAGTTTACCACTGTTCCAGTAATCACCAAACCATCATGATGGCCTGGAGCTACGTCTTCTAAATCCTATTTAGTAAAGCAGAGTACAGGAGGTTCTGGCTTTGCAGAGAAAGAGTTTTTCTTGAATTCCGGGCGATCCTTGATGTTGAGAACCTCCCTCAGGTATTTCCTCCTCTGGCTCACCGAATCTCCTCTTCCTACAAATCCTCCGCTAATAATGTGGCATTCGTACTTTGCCATTATTGGTCGTTTGGGAATCGAAGTTTATCTCTCCCCACAGTTGGCGCCAATGTTATGCTATAAGAACATAGATGTCTAACCTCAAGGAGTTAGTAGGTGACTTATATAGGATCAGTTATGCTCTCCGAGATGTATGTGGGCTAACACCAGAGAGAGTGTATTGGTTCTACAATGTCTATGAGGAAGATACCAAAGAACATCAAGAGATCACTGTGCTATCGATAATGGTGATTAGCCAAAGGGGGTAGTGTGTGTGCATAGTGAGACTGAACAGTAAAAGGATATGAATCGAGAGTGTGCATTTGTGAGGTCAATCTCCCATTTATAGGGATTACCTTTAGGGTTTTAGCCCTTGTCGCTGTGCGCGTTCTCCAGGTCCGAATGCCTGCTCCACTACCTGTGCATGCCTGCTCCACTACCTGTGCGTGCCGTGGTTAGTGCCGAGATTACAGGGTGATTAGCATTCTTCAAGTACTCTTGTTGGGCCGCATACAACCGGGCCCAATATACGAGTTCATAACACCTTCTCTATATGTAAATAGCATTTTTTTTGGTAAAACTTTTGGGAATATAATTTTATTCTCCGAATTTTACATCATGCATATTTAGTTTTCTTTGAATGTGAAAAAAAAAAAAAATTTATTGTAAGGTTTTTAAAAGTTTATAGAAAAGATGTTAGCTTCATTTCCGTTTAAATATTTTTCAAATTTTAGATTGCCCAAAAATTAAGGGCTATATTAGAAACGAAAGACAATAACATAACATGAAAATTAAAAACAAAAAAAATCAGACGCTGTTAATATGGCGGTTTCAATAGAGTAGAACTAACCTATCTCACCGCCCCACTATAACCCCACTACGTACTGTCTCATCCTATGATGGATGAACAACACTCAATGAATTTTGCTTTACAATGATGGGAAAAGACAATAGCGAAGGATTGAAAAAGCAATATCTTTATAAATGCTTGGCCGCGCTGTAAAAAAAAAGTTGCCACTAATATTAATTAGTTTGTAAAAAGATAAAAATATAGACAACTACTTTGCTCATCTCGTTGTAAGTTATCATTTTTGTAAGAAAAATAGAAATATAGACAACTATTTTAGGAAAAACTGTTGTTTATAATGGTACACTTACAATGACCGTTATTCATAAATAAGTCGTTGTAAGAGATCATTATTTTAAAATAAATAAAATAGTAAAACCACATACAACAACTATTGTTTATAACGACTTTCTATAAACTAGGATCATATATGTTTAATTACAATGATTGTCTTTAAATCAGTCATCTATGTTTACACTTTCTATGACATTCATTTATATGACATCCTAGGAACACTTGTCTAAGGATCGTAAAAACAATCGTTAAATTTACTTTTTGTAGTAGTGTTCTAATTTAAAATTCCGAAAGAAAAACTGATAAAGGATCAATACATAAGTTATTTTAAGACAATAAAAATTAAACGGGTCATTATCTATTTGTTTCCCATTAGATTTCTATTTTTGTTGTGCTCATCTTAGAGCATTTACGCTAATTTTTCAATAAGCTCTAAAGTCCAAGGCTCATGTTATTGCAAATGGGGATGAGGAATTGTAACCTTCACTTGAGTTTTTATACCCCAGAGGTCGACCCAAATTCGATTACCGGTATCTACCCTCGGAAAACAGCAAACATGGGGATGAGAAAGGTAGGGCAAGTGGGTAAACAAACAAGAGGGGGCGAGAGAAGTAGGCAAAGAAAGTAATTAAGAAAAGGTTAAAAGAAAAAAAAGACAAGTGAAAGAAGTGTACTTTTGTTATGGGGAAGCTAGCTTGGTTGGTGTAAGGTCATTATCATAGGCATCTTATTATTAGATAATAACAACTCAATGTTGCAGTATTCGTCAGCCAACTATCTTAATTCTCTCTTGGCCTGTGTGAACTGACGTATAAGAAATTTATTCATATAAATTCTCTGTAAAGCTATATAGCTAGCTACCACTCACTTCCACTATACGTTCGTGTCTGACTCTTTGATCAGACTTTCCCACTTCATATTTAACTGAAACAACCAATCACAATTTTTCGCTCATCTCTGTACAATAAGTACTGAATCTCATATATACATATATAACATTTATAGCAAGGGAGTTTATTTTTCCCTCAAGTTTAATTCATCAAGTTGCCCGGAAAAAAGAAAAAAAGAAAGAAAAAAAAGCCTTGTAGAGAGAGACTCCATGTGTGTGTGTGTCTCTCTGTGGTGACGGAGAAATCGTATGCTTTCGCAATCTTTAATTGCTTTTGTTTCTGTCATGGCGTTTGATGATGAGACAGTGATAGGCCATTATATTTGGAGTTAATTTAATCAGTATCAACAGTGAGCTGGCGCAGTGCATTTCTTCTTCATTTTACTTTTCACAAGAGGTTTGGATGGTTCCAAATTTTACTAATTTTTGATTTTTATTTTTTGTTGTTGCCATATTTATATTTTTGTGAGATTTGGGGTGGCGTTGAAAAATGCATGGGTGTGGCGGCAAGCTAAGAATCACCCCTCATTGCCTCCTGATCCGTCCTTGTAAATCATCGTGTTTGATGTTTTGAATTCTGATAAATGGTTATTTCAACCAGTGGTGGTGCTTGGATTTAATGTTTATATTTATGGTGGGGTTTGGGGGTTAGAATTAGTAAAGGAAAATTTTAAATGCATTAAAAAACAAAAATTTAACCCACTCATTCGTTAAAAAGTTTAGGGCCAAAATGGGGTTCAATTGAAAAGTATTTCCGAGGAAATCAATTTAAACAACAATATACTCTAATCCCATGGCATTTAGATACACAGATGTTACACAATCAAATTCCAAAGCAACATGCAAGGAAAAATTATTATGATTTGTCATATGTGATAGGCTATTAAAAAGTCAAATATAGTGTCTGTTAATTAAAGAAAAAAGAAATAGAAATAGACCTTTTCAAGTTTTTTGAAATTAAAATTACACATTCAACATGGTGTTTGTTTGGATTAGCGGTAGGAATTGTTTTTCTAACGTAATTTAAGGTATATGAGGTAAGTTTGTGAAAGAAATTTTATCTTGACTTGAACAAATGTGTTTTTCCAACGCCAACTCAAGTAGATGTATATTAAAAAAGAAACATCAAAGACTGCTCAAATAATGAGCTGCCTAATTGCCTATTTTCCTCATATTTAGTTTAACTTCTTCACTCATAGTCACAGCCTCACGATGCCTCGTTAATTAATCTTATTATATATATCAGCACATGCTTCACGAAAAGTAATTAGATATATTGTGTTGGAGAATTAATTTTAATCATTCCCCTAATTAACTCATTCACGCTGGCACAGAGGCATACTTATTTATGGGTAATGAAATCGGAAATTATATCAGTTAGAACATTGTATTCAAGTTTAATAATCAGTTTGTGATCAAATAGTAAAACGTGGTTAAAAAGTTACCATGTTCTTTTTCAAAAAGTTATGTCCGACACCAGGTTCGAACTGGCGACCTCATTGTGAAACACCAGCATGATAACCATCTACACCAGCCCACAAGTTGTGATAATATTCCTTCACAATATATATATATATTATCAGAATTTTGTGGGTACACTTGCATCCACAAACACAAGTGTGGCTCCGCCACTGATTATGATGCATCATAAATTTATATATATATATGTGTGTGTGTGTGTTTATGTATGTATATATGGGTTCATAATTTTGAAAGCAATAATATATATATGTGTATATATGTCTATATGTGTATTTGAACACCTTATTTCCAGATTTCAACTTTTGATTTGACCCAACAGACATACCCCCAACTGGACTTGTCTGATAAGTAAATTTGTTTGTGTGTTTCTTATCATCTGAACTCTGATACGAAAAAAAGGCAAGATTACTATACCTAGACTGGTTACTAAACTAGTCGAGGTAGTGGGTCAAAGGTCAGTGATTTAGATAAATAAGAGTCAAACTGAAGCTAACTTAAAACTGGATTGGTGAGGAAATGAACTCAAATGATGCTAAAATGGGGCAGTTGCTAATTGCAATACTAAAATTCTCAATTGTAACATCCCAAATTTTAATATTGAGGTATAGAGTTAAGTAAAATTTAATTATTGATTGGATTGAGGTATCAAGACACTATAAAAAACCCATATTAGCCACGGAATTTACCCACGGAATTCCGTAAATTCAATTACCCACGGAATTCGGGGTAAATTTTTTTCGACGGAATTACCCAAGGAAAAATACCGTGGCTAATTAATTTACCGACGGAAAAAAATTCCGTAGGTAAATTACCCACGGAAAAATTCCGTGGGTAATTACCCACGGAATGTTTCCGTGGGTAATCGTGACGGAATTCCGTGGTAATCGGGGACGGAATTCCGTGGCTAATTTCCGTGGGTAATCGTAGAGACGGAATTTCGTGGGTAATCGGGGACGAAATTCCGTGGGTAATTTCGTGGGTAATCGGGGACGGAATTCCGTGAGTAATTAGCGACGGAATTCGTGGGTAATGACAAAATTCCGTGGGTAATTTGAGCAATTTTTCTCATGTACGTTCTCATCTACTTTTTTTAATTATTTTTTTGCTTTGAACGTTTTTTAGGCCCTTTTTTATATTATATTATAATTAAAATGCAATGAAACAAAATAATAATCATATAGATAGAAAGCTGAACAAGTTTAAAACACATTCATATAAATGTCACAATTTAAAGTTACTACAAGGGCAAATAGATACAAACAGTTACCAAGTTAGTTTTTTCAAAAGCAATAAAGATTTTCAATTATCATTTTCATTGTCTTGATGGGAAGCTTCATCATTGGTGCAGGGTTAGAGAGATTAGATAAGTGAATTCCAAGTGGTTCGTTCTGTGATTTCAAGCTTGCAACTTCTTCTTTCATTTGAGTCATCTCCGTTTGTATTTATGGATCCACCGTAGAGTTGACAGAAGGAGGTGTGGAAGAACATTCAATATTTTCATCTTCAGATCCAAACCCATAGATTCGCCCCTTCTTGTTCTTACCACCAATAACCTCTATCCACAAATTAAATTCATCTTGATTAAATATGATACCTCCTCCCTCAGAATTGATAGATTCCTTTCGTTTCAGAAATTCATCCTGCAAACGAAATACATGAATTACATGTTAACCTTTAGTTAGCTAAATAAAGACAATAGAATATTAATGGTTCTTGATGTTTACTGAGTTAATTCAAAGAACTATCCAAATCCCACAATACAAATTATCTTCTTTATTTCAATCATTAACATCAAACAGCCAAGGTAAAAATATTCCATTAATTTTACTATCCTGAAAAAGATTCTGGCAATGATGGTAGAATGAAAAGCTGCAAAACACTTAATGAAAAATAAAACCAGAATCCCTCATTCACGAAAAACATTTTCCAGATCATACATGCAGGAACAGGGGCCTGAAGCTAAGTTGAAGAAATTGAAAACGAAGGCCACATACAGACAATTCTTTTATTCTCATCTTTTCAATTATATCATTTAGACACTGTACTAGGTACAACAACTATATGTATATTCGCATATACATATATGTGTGGGTCTGCCTTGTGTGTGTGTGTTTACGTGTATATGTACATATAAAGCGAATTTGGAGGTGGCATGCACCATTAGATCATCATGAAAATGGCTTCAGATATGGCATATAAGATTAAACACGTTCGTTACAAAATCTCACAATCCTTGATTTAGAATAATGATGAAAATAGAAATTGAGGAAAGAATGTTATATTCTAGGAAAATGTATTAGTGTAGCACCTAATTTCTAGCAGCTAACTCAATGTAATTTAACAATATGCATACACTTCAATTCAAACAAGGACAGCCTAGCAAAAATTCCATCAGGTACACTTCCAGAAAGTTCACAAGTGTATGCAAGTGACAACACAGATTAAGCAATGTTCCAAATACAAACTCACCACAATAACAAGAATTTATGCACAACAAGTGATTTATATGTCAGCAAGAATGTGAAAGTAGCTATGGCAATCAAAGATTGTATCGCAGTGGCAACAAATGCATTCCACAATATAAGATTCACAATTAACCATGATAACAAAAGCAACAGACAAGAAGCAGTAGTAAATCCATTTTCTTCATCCAACCCCATACCCACGACTGAAACTCTGTTTTTGTAGTGATAATCAATTAATCATCATCAACATAACCATAACAGAGTTTTTCAAAGGAGTAGTAATATATGATGAAAGGCCATGGTTTGATGACCTTAAAAATAATAACCCTTTACTTTTCTAGCACAAAACAGTTTAATTTAACTATAATATGAAGAAACATTACAGGTCAAAGATCCAATGTGCCGAAAATTTCCAAATAGAAGGATCAAGTCCAAGTTCTGAGGCAGGTTGTTCAATGAAATTATCTCTGTTTTAATCTACCTAGATCAAAAAATTCATGTCAAAGCTCAAACTTCTCATGAACATTGAAGAACTCAGAAACTAATTTACACCAAGAATGAAATAAACCACCACAAGGATGAAGCAATTCAAAGAAAATTTTCCAGAATCATGAAAAGGGAAAAAGAAGAGAGACGAAGGGGAATGCAGAAATTTGAGGGGTGGAGATTGAAACGAGATGACCAAAATCAAAATCAAAATCACAAGGACAGATCACATAACCAAAATCGTAAGAAAATCAAGAGGAAAGCATTTACATGGATTATTGATTCTAGAAGCAGATTTGCAAGGACATTTGTTCATTAAGCAAGATTTGGATAAAACCCATAAGCAAAATCATCCCTTCGTTCACCACCTCTTAATAAAAAAGAAACCCATAAGCAAGATTTCACATAGATTAAACCCATGAGGCAAATACTTACCAGCAGAAGCCAAGAAACTAAATAGAGCGAAGCACTAAGTGAAGGCAAGTCAGAACTAAGATCCTGAGATGTGCGACGGACGATGGTGAGAACCAGATTCGAGAGTCATCAGTGGAAATGCAGATTGATTTAGGGTAAGGGCTTATTAGAAAGAACAAGAATAAAAAATAGCCAGCTCATTGAAATTTGGGGGTAGACTGAACCCTAGGATTCAAAGCTTCAAATCTTGCTGGAGAACAACCACGCAAGGCTAACAACGGTCGCCGGCGTCCAATAGCAAGCTTGACAAGTGTCGAATGCTTGTCTATGACGAAGAAAAACCTTCAGTTTCTGGTGGGCTGGTGCGTTGCGGACGTGGACGAGATTCTGGAGCTTTCTGGAGCACATGTCTGATCTGCGGGGAGAGTGATGGGGCTTGTAGTTTGCACTCTTTAGAGAACTTGCACTAATTGAGAAATGGAGGGAAGCTGCAAAATTTTTGTGAAATTTTTGGAGGGAGTGAGAATAGAAAGCCTTGCACTGGAAATGACTTCATCAATGAAGATTCAGAGAAGTAATAAATAAAATAATATCATTTTTAATTACACATTGATAAAATAATAAGAAAAATCATAATATGAAATAAATTTTAATGATAATTAAAATAAGAGGCTGTTTATATTAACATAATCAAATTAAAATTGAGAATTTTTTTAATTTCTTTTATTAATTATTGTTGGAAAAAATAAGAATTTAAAAATAATTTTAAAGATTTTACAATATATAAGTTGTTTTGATTTATAATGTTATTGAGAGTGTTTGAATATATATGAATTTTTCACTTATGATCTTACTTTCTGTGTGTGTTTTTAGTGATAAGTTGGGGCTATTGAGCTTAATTAAATTAAATTTTATTTATTAGGGAAAAAGATAGAAAAGAGATTTGAAATTGTGAAATATCAAATCAGATATGTTACCACAAGTATACGAGTCACGTCATCGTGAAAGTCATATGGTTAAAAGTTTGAGATATTATTTCTACTCATTTGCATTTCATAAAACTAGATCAATTTCCTCTCTACTAATATTTCAATGAATATATGTTTAGACGTAGGTTTAAAAGCACTTGACAAAACTTTTTCAAGTCAAAGTCATGTTTATCTTTTCAAAAATTTATTTATTTATTTATAATATTTATAGCAATAAATTATGTTTTTTGATATAATTTCTTCCTCTTAAAAATAAATTAACTTTTTTATCTCACAATGAGATAAAAAGTTTGAGGGATTATTTTTGTGCATTTGAAATTATAGAAAAAATATTTATTGTATAAATATTATAAATAAATAAATAAAATTTTTATAAAGACTTTCTCATTATGTCGTCGCTGAACAACATATGAGAGTCACCGCTTATGACCTTCAAATGACGAAAAAATGTCGCCACCGAAAGTCAATACTTTCATCGCCGCCAAAAGTCGCCACTGAAAGTCCATTTTTTTGTAGTGATACCATTAAATCTCCTAGATTAGTGGGTTAGGCAGTTTTCCTTATCCTCCTCCGTCCTGTGTTCGAACCAAGCATAGACATGAAACCTTTTTTTTTTTTTTATATGAGTTTCGCTTGAATTAATTATAAAGATAACAAATTGTCATGCACAGATTATTTATTCATTACATTATAAAGGAAAGGAAAAAAATAATATGTTGATCATTTTATTTAAAAACAAGAAATATCATAATAGCCTGTTCTAATTAACAAATAATGAGAGAGTGGCAAGTAATCTTTAATCTACCATCATATCATGCTTTAACTTCTAATGATTTGTACTCCTATTCTAATGGGAATCTTTTTGTAATTAGTTGTTCCTTCTTTCAATTTTATATCTTATCTCATGGTACACTCCACACCATATTGGCATGACAAGTGGATGAAGACATCAAATTCTTGTGTATCTACCCAATAATAGCTCATGCGATAAAGTTTGTTTGAATGTGTCATGGCATGGCAAGAGTATCATATAAAAGTGTTAGCGTCTATATAATAATTAAAAGATATAATGATGATATGTATGTAGATGTGAGTTAGAGTTAAAAACAATTATGATTTGATGGTTGTAATTTTCCGAAAGATATATTTCAAATTACTTTAAAATAGAATGTGGGAAATTTTGAAAAAGAGGATGTAGGAAATTTAATTAAGGGTATTTTCGTATTTGGAAATTTACATTTTAATAATTGGTCTTTCTAAATAATTACAACTTTTATGATTCTTCCCAATAAATAGTATTCTCTTTAGGTCCTTCTTTCTAAATTTCCTTTTTTTCAAAAATAAAAAATCACCCACGGAATTAATGATGGAATTCCTTGGGTAATTATTTTTTTTTATTTTTTTAATAAAAAAATGAAAAATCACCCTCGAATTACCCATGGAATTCCGTGGGTGATTATTTATTTTGTTTAAAAAATTAAAGTACCCATGGAATTCCGTGGGTAATTTTTTTTTCATTTTTGTATATAAAAAATTATTAAATTATCCACGGAATTACCCATTACCCACGAATTCCGTGGGTAATTTTTTTTAAAAAAATATTTTTTTATTTTTCCCACATATTTCCGTCGAATCCGTGGGTAATTAGCGACGGAATTTGTTCCGTCTCGCATTCCGTGGGTAATTTCATGTTTTTTTGTAGTGAGAGGTGGACTTTGAATGTTTGAGATTTAGAAACACTAATGATAATGTTTGAAAATTATATCTCCAGGCTTTTCGAATAGTTTTGAGATTTGAGAATTTTTAAGGATCAAATGATAATATTTTTAAGTGATTCTTCTTACAATGCAATAGAAAGTAAGTAGATATCTCAAACTTTCTAGGGTCTTCATTTATAATTTTTGAAAATATGTGGAATTAGATATAATTTCTTGAAGTCGTGGAATTCTCAAAAAACATTGAACCAGTCAAACTGGCCGGACCGACCTGGTTAATTGATCGATTTTTGGTCAAACAAGCTGGCTCAGTCTGGTTTTAATAACCATAGAAAAAAATCAATCACACGTGCTATAATGGGATGAGCAATAGACTAATACAAAGTTTCAAATTATATATGGGTGGATTCATTTTCTTTCCTTTTTTTTTTTTAAAAAAATTCATCATTGTTTCTATATTTTCTTTAAAAACCGCCGTAAAATTACCCACGGGATTTCGTGGGTAATTGTTTCTTTATTCTTTTGAAAACCCCATAAAATTATCCATGGTATTACCCACAAAATTCCGTGGATAATTGTTTCTTTATTTTTATTTTTTGAAAAAAAAACTGTCAAATTACCTACGAAATTTCATGGGCAATATTTTATTTATTTTTTGTAAAAAACCTGTAATATTTCTGACGGATGTCCATCGGTATTCTATCGCTATCGTCTTAGATTCCGTGGTTAATTAAAAGTTTTTTTTTAATAGTGGTATAGGTTCAAGTAATTTTTAATTGAATCCTTATTTTGTTATTGAGCACTTATAGTTTTCTCAATTATAAGTAGTAGTCATAAGCAAAATTTCTCATCCCATGAGAGTCAAACTTTCTCTCCTGCCGTGAGAGCATCTCATCTCCTTTAGCGAGAGACACTTTCTAGTGCCTCTCTATGACGTAGGCTGGGTAGGAGGTCGTCCGACTTGGGGTTCTTTGTTTCTAAGGGTTAGGGTTTTTGTTTTTTCTTCTTTGTTGATGGTCCTTTTGATTTGTGTGGCACCGATCCAAGTATGGAGGACTAGATTTGAGATGATTTGGCTGCTTGAGATGCCGATCAAGCATGAATGATTAAGATTGAAGGCGGCGTGCCGTGGTGGATGAAAGTGATGTGAAAAAGTTTGATCACTTGAGTGACCATTTGAGTGATATGATCAAACTTTGTCACTTCACGTCACTAGCAATAATCAAGCTAGTTGTGGATTTTCTTTGTTAATCACTCAAGTGACCACTCGAGTGATATGTTTTGAAAAAGACCCACACCACAACAACTTTTGGAAGTGATCAAGTATTGTCATTGAAGATCATCCAAGTGACCACTTGAATGATGCTTCAATTCCTAATCACAGGTACTTCACCATGGTGACTCTGATAGTGATCTTATCCCTAAAATACATTTTCCAAATGGATCACTCGAGCGGTATATTGTAAATCTTTTCATTTTCAGTTCATCACAGTGAAGGCAGCTTGTGATTAGTTTTCTGAAAAGAATTTGAAAGTTGATCACTCGAGTGATGTGATCAAACTTTGTCACTTTACTTCACTGGCAATAATCAAGCTAGTTGTGGATTTTTTAGTTGATCACTTAAGTGAGCATTTGAGTTATATGTTTTGAAAAAGATCCACACCATAATAGCTACTAGAAGTGATCAAGTATCTTCATTGAAGATAATTCAAGTGACCACTCGAGTGATGCATCAATTCCTAATCACTACCACTTCACCATGGTGACTTTAATATTGAAATACATTTTCCAAATGGATCACTGAGTGACCACTCGAGTGATGTGTTCTAAATCTTATCACTTTCAATTCACCACAGTGAAGGCAACTAGTGATTAGTTTTGTGAAAAGAATTTGAAAGTTGATCAGTCGTGTGACCACTTGAGTAATATATCCAATTTTACATCACTTCTTGTACACCATAGTGATTTGTCCAAGTGATCAAGTTTTCTAAAACTAAGTTTAAAAAGATCACTCAAGTAAATACTCAAGTGGCCTTGGTGATTTGACATAACTTGCACAACACCACAGTGACACAAGCAGTTCTCAATATTTTTGAGAATATTTTGCAAAGAGATCCCTCAGGTAACCACTCAATGATGTGAGAAAAGTGCATCACTTCCATTGCACCATAGTGAGCCATATGGTGATCTGTTTTTATTTTTGAACTAGGATGAAGTATGGTCACTTGAGTGACCCTATTTATGCTCATCATGAAAGTGGAGCTAATCACCAAGAGGGGGTGAATTGGGGATTTTAAAATTCTTTTGAGATTACTCTGTTTTTGAACACTAAAACAGAGCTAAGCAGAGTATGAGAAAGGAAAGCAAGACAAAAGGAATTTATACTGGTTCGGTCTAACCTCTTGACCTACATCTAGTCCCCAGACAATGTGATTTCACTATTTCAATTGATTACACACCACTACAAAAAAAGTCAGTTTTTGCAACGGAAAAAATCCGTCACAAAAAAAAGGGCTTTTCCGTCGCAAAAATTAAATGCGACGGATTTCGTCTGTCGCTAAAATCCTTGTCGCAATTGCGACGGAAAATGAAATTCTGTTGCAAATCCAAAAATTTGCGACGGAAAACTATTTCCGTCGCAAATTCTGGGACTTGCGACGGAAAGGAAATTCGTCGCAAATCTTAGGAATTTGCGACGGACAAGAACCGTCGCAACGGAAAGAAAATCCATCGCAAATCCTAAGGGATGTGTGATGGATTTGCTTTCCGTCGCAAATTTAATCTTTTTTTTTTAAAAAAAATTACATAAAAAAATTTAAAAAAAGCTGTTCCTTTATATTTGAAACATTAATAATATATGATTGTAATTGAGCTGACACTTTTAGTAACCTAAATCCTACCATATTACTTCTTTTGATATCAGTATAGCTGATGAATTGCGGACAACAAAAGGAGCTTTGAAAGGGAAAACATAGAAGACCTTCATATGCAAAATAACAAAGCAATAAAATGAAAGTACATAGGCCTCTGAAAAAAAATCGCATTTGAGTCTATGTAAGATAGTTAAAGTAAAAGATATTGCAAGTTCCTAAATAGAGTAATAGTGGTGCACTGCATGGACATTTCAGGAAAAACCTAAGGTATTGTTCCCTGCAAATAGTTATATTCAGTTAGTTTCGATAGCAAGCCATTGTAAAAGTTAAGACAATCAATCAGTAATATATTGCTCACCAGAAAGCATATAGAAGATAGGAACAGGCAAGAAAGGGGAGAATAAGAAATGCAAATCCCTAGACAGAAAACCGTTGTTTAACATGAAAGACGCATGACTAGAACATAAAGAGAGTTATGTTGCATTGGGGAATCGAAAGAGAATAATAGAATTCGTCTTGGACATCATAATGGATGATACAACTAAAATCGCAAAGAGTGAGAAAGTTTTTTTTTCCTCATTTGAGAGCGCGAGAGAAAGAGTGTGATACCCAAATTGAAAAAAAGTCTCCAATAGTTGCTGGAAAGAGGAATCGTTTGGTGGAGGGAGAGAGAAATTGGAAGGAGCTTGGTGCTTATGTGGAGAGAAAGCTAGAAGGCAGAGGGGATGAGAGAGAGAGAGAGAGAGAGAGAGATGTTGGGTTGAAGAAAGTAAGAGGATTAGAGATTGAGGACGTTTTGCTGTTCCGTGAATGGGGAAGGAGATTTTGCATTTTCAAATAAAACCCAAACGAGGTTTTACGACGGGATTGGATTTCCGTCGCAAAATTATTTTTTAAAAAAAATTATTAAATTTGCGACGGAAAATCCAATTCTATCGCAACATTATTTTTTTAAAAAAATATTAAATTTGCGACAAAATCCAATTTCGTTGCTAAACCCAAACGGGGTTTTGTGACGGAATTTCGATTCTATCGCAAAATTCTTTTTTTTTTAAAATAATTTTTTATAAAAAAATTTATTAAATTTGCGATGGAAATCCAATTCTGTCGCTAGACCCAAACGAATTTTGAAATTCCGTCGCAAAATTATTATTATTTTTTAAAAATATGTTTTTTAAAAAATTATTAAATTTGCGACGGAAATCCAATTCCGTCGTTAAACCCAAACAGACTTTTGAAATTCCGTCGCAAAATTATTTTTTTAAAATATATATATATTTTTAAAAAATTATTAAATTTGCGACGGAAATCCAATTCCGTCGCAAAATTATTTTTTTAAAAAAAAATTCTTAAATTTGGGACGAATTTCAATTTTGTCGCAAAATTATTTTTTTAAAAAAAATTATTAAATTTGCAACGAAATCCAATTCCATCGCTAAACCCAAACGGGGTTTTGCGTTATTTTTTTTTAAAAAAAATTATTAAATTTGCGACGGAAATCTAATTCCGTCGCAAAAACCCAAACGCGGTTTTGAATTTCGTCGCAAACATTACTATTTTATGACGGAATTTAAATTCCGATGCAAATACCCCTAAATTTGCGATGGAAAAAATTCCATTGCAAATTCCATCGCTAATCAACTCGCTTTTCTAGTAGTGCACTCGTAGCTCTAGAGTAATTCTTTCACTAGAACTTACTCCCCCTTACAAGTTGCAATCAATATCCTAATCTCCAAGTCCCACGACTTAAGATTCTTATAATGGAATGATTTACAATAAATGAACTCTCTCTAAGAGTGGATAAATATAATCACTGAAGTACAGAATGTATCAAAACATACTTTACACAAGAAAACACAAAGAGTAGTTGGAAACTTGAATGATTTTCGTTTTCAGCAGATTGGTTGTTGAGAAGAATTGAATGCAGCTCTATTTATACAAAGAGAGCATTAAATGACCGTTGTAATCTTCAATATGACCGTTGCCTTCATTAAGCAAGGATTAGGTTGAGCTTTGGTCTTCTTCTCTCTATACTTTTTGGTTAATCCAGCTGCATAGAAGTTTATGGTTGACTTCTTGACTTTTAATCCGTTGGAAGAGCAGTTACTGGATGTGGAAAGGAAACTTTAGTCCCTTTGCAACGTGTGTAGAATATTTGTCCAAAAGGATGCAAGTTTTTTGAACTTTGCATTGAATTTGCTGACATCACTTTGCTTTTGTCTAAATCTTCATTTGATATTCTCTAAACCATTTGGACTTTAAAGGTGTATGGTGAACCTTTAAACTTCCGCGACAAAACTCGAGTTTTAAACTTACCAACTCGAGTTTTCACTTCTCTCCAACTAAGGTTGCTCTCTGTCTGATGGAAACTCGAGTTTCTCACTTAATGACTCGAGTTTTGATCTTCTCCAAAACTAGGGGTTGCTCTCTGATTCCAAAACTTGAGTTTGCTTCTTTTGCAGCAAACATCAGTATTTCAAGCATCCTGCAAAAATCACAACTAGATACTCCGATGCTTAAGTTAGTAACTAACAATCATCAAAACCATAACTAACATTGAAATAGGGAATACTTACAACTCATTGGGATTTACCATTCCCAATTATCTTCTTATGAAATTGAATTGTTCCTTAGCCAATGATTTGGTGAAGATGTCAGCAAGTTGAAGATGAGCTGGGATGAACATAACCTTGACATCCTTCTTTTGAACATGATCTCTTATAAAGTGATGTCTCACATCAATATGTTTGGTCCGAGTATGTTGCACTGGATTCTTAGCCAAACTTATTGTGCTAGTGTTGTTACACAATATTGGGATCTCCTTCAGGTTGATTCCCAAGTCAGATAGTTGCTGTTTGAGCCATAGGACTTGAGCACAACAACTTGATGCAGCCACATATTCAGCTTCAGTAGAGGATACAACCACACTTGTTTGCTTCTTGTTGAACCTTGAGACAAGTGAGCCACCAATAAATTGACATTGGCCACTTGTGCTCTTCCTATCCATCTTGTATCCGACATGATCTGAATCTGAATATACCACTAGATGTTCAGGTTGACCTTTGGGAAACCACAAGCCAAGGGTTTTTGTGTCAGCAAGGTATCTAAAGATTTTCTTCACATTCTCAGCATGAGACTCCTTGGGAGCAGGCTGGAACCTTGCACACATCCCACACTGAATTGGATGTCAGGGCGACTTGCAGTAAGATAGAGCAATGATCCAATCATTCCTCTATATCTTGTAATATTGAAGTCCTTGCCCTTTTCATCAGCATCCAATGAAGTGGTTAAACTCATTGGAGTGTCAGCTCCATTGCATTGATCGATCCCAAACTTCTTTAGCAGATCATTGAGATACTTGGTCTGAGATATGAAGATTCCATCCCAAACTTCTGCTTCTAAGATGCATTAAGAGCATATGGTTAAAGAAACTCATCCTCTTGAAGCTCATTCACATCCAGAGATCCTCAATATTGATCATATCAATGTACAAAGGATTATGACTCAAGTGATTACGATATTACTTAAGTGAGGTATTGTATTTTGAAATGATGTGCATATATCATAATCATGCTAGGCTAACTTGATTTCATTCAAATTTTATCTCATGAATTTTAGCCTGAGAACACTCATTTTTAAAATGATCCTTATGCTTTAAACTCTTTTATCATCATAAAAAGCATAAGTGATTTCTTCGTACCAATTTCAAGTCCACCCAAGTGAACTTGAAAATTTTTAATTCTGAGATGCCATGTTGTGTCCACTGGGGTTGGAAGAATTCCAGACCTCATGACTTTTGATATCACATTATATTTAGTATCATTAAAGAGAGCTTCATATTTTTAGTCATGCATTCATTAAGGGGGAGTTTCACATTCACATGTGTTGATATCTTAAAAGCTCATCTCCTTTATTTGAAGAAAAACCTTTTAAGCATATTCACCTGCATTCACTATCTTTTATTAGTTTTGATGATGAGTTAATTTCATATTTGAAAATATCTTATGTTTTCCTTTCATTATCTTTATTTGAAAATATCATATAGAAATGGATACTTTGATATTTGGTTTGCATTAACAAATCTCTTTTGCAAAGAATTTTTTTCAATTTGTAGCAGGAGACTTTGTTATGCACTAGGACATTCCTTAATGAACTACAATGAGAAACTATCAAATTGAGGCATAATGCTTTCACGATCCATCATTGAAGTTGAGATATGCTCTACAAAAGAGCTCTATGAAGAAAAGGCAAAGGATGGAAGCTGAGTACTGACTATATGTATTCATATGAGTTACAACTCAAGAAGCTAGTACTTTAGTCTCATTCCACATCTCAAAGGCTATTCAGAGCACATCACAGATCTCACACAATAAGAAAGCAAGCAAATGGACTTCATCGATCATTCCTCAATTTGCAGAAACTACATGAGCATTTCTAATCTCTATCTTTTTATATTCAGTAAAAATTTTGCACATGTTTGATATCTACATGCTTTAATTGTGAAAAATTTCTTGAAAATTTCTCCAAATTCTATCAAATTTGTTTTTATAAAAACATTCCAAATTGCATCTCATTTCAAATCAAAATACTTTCAAAAAGGGAGAGAGAAAATTGTTTTCTTCACATATGATTAAGGAGAGATAGTCATTTCTACCTTCTCTTGTTTATTTCAACTTTTTGCTAATGACAAATAAGGGGGAGAGAATGGCAAGAAAAATATGTTGGGTCTAATATATTTTCATATTCATACATATTTTTTTAAAAAATATTTGCCATCATCAAAAAGGGGGAGAATGTTAGATATGATTAGTTTTGATGATGTCTTATATAGATGCCATTATTAAGAGCAAACTGTTTGCATAGTACATTTATTTTCTACTTTGACTAAGTCTTATATTTAATATAGATGTGAAGTTCAATATTGAAGAATAATCAATAAAGTAAATTGAAGAAAGAAGTTCTTGCGAACAATATAACGGGAATATCAGAATGACAATAAAGTAAGAACTTATCAAAGGATTTTGGGGGATAATCCAGAAGAAGAGAAGATTTTGAAGAAGGTAGAACTTGTTGAGAATGATGAGTCTAAGTTGAATGACAGAGAATGATCAAGAGAAGAAAAGAAAGAAAGAGTTGGATTATGAAGAATGATCAAGATGAGAGATTAAAGAAGGAAGAACTTGTTGAATGGAATGAAGATATCATTATTCAAGTTTCTAGATTGATACTAGAAGTATCCAAGATCATATGGAAGTTGGAATGATTCAATTCGGAGTTAAAACAAACAAATATGAGGTTCAGGATAAGAAAACTCGAGTCATTAAGTTTAAACTCGAGTTTATTACCTTGATGTAGTGATTTGCCTCTCGGATACGAGCAAACTCGAGTTAAGGACACAAAAATCAAGTTTGGGACTTAAAACTTGAGTTTGTCACTAACTAACTCGAGTTAGTAGTGTCTTCAGCATCTCTGACGTCTCTGGATTAGGAAAACTCGAGTTTCTAAGTACAAACTCGAGTTTACAGCATTGATCAACACCTCTATTCTACTCTGTTTCATGTTCCACCTGAGCAAGTTCTAGTAATTCGACGATATCTCCTAAACCAGAAATTGGATTGAGGTGAAATAAATTTTGTATGAAACTAGACTCCCAATGCATCATTTAGATATAAAATTCAAGCCCAAAGGAGTTAATATCAAGGATCTATGAATTATTTAAGTTGAAAGTGAAATCAACGCCACACAGCAAACCAAGCTTCAATGTGTTGAGTGTATCTCACAAACTACAAATCCGATTGAGCTGAAATTAGTGGAATATGAAAGTAGACTCAGAAGGAATTCCATCTAGACTTAAACCAACTAAAATGGAGTTCATACCAAGGATATATGGCCTTCTAAAATTGACAGTCAGTTTAGGACGTTGCAAAAACACTGGTTAAGAACAGCCTTCATTCATCGGATCATAACGGTCATAATACAATGAGTTTAGAGTTGATTCTTTTTGCATTGGAAAGAAGACTCAAAG
The DNA here is from genome assembly GCA_019022655.1 of Acacia acuminata. NCBI lineage: Eukaryota > Viridiplantae > Streptophyta > Magnoliopsida > Fabales > Fabaceae > Acacia > Acacia acuminata. The sequence continues at coordinate 317,681 of JAFJYI010000286.1, read as the reverse complement.
ATCTATATGGAGATAAGTGGTTTGAAAATTTTGGAGCTATATCATGTCAGAGAGCAACTAAGGGCAAAACAACTTGCAAACTCGAGTTTGTAAGTATCAAACTCAAGTTTAGCTCATACAGAGATCAAACGATGGTTTTGGAGAGAACCAAACTTGAGTCATTAAGTGACAAACTCGAGTTTGGCTCAGTCAGAGAGAAATCTAGCTTTCTACAACAAAAGGAAACTCAAGTTTATTTATGCAAACTCGAGTTTATGTCTCTACTTCAGAAAATCACCGTGTCGAAAATCTCGTTTCTCATCAAGAACATCCAAATGGTTACCCAAATGACTCATAATACTTCTTAACATTATTTATATCATTTGTGTACATGTCTTATATGATTAAACGAAGGATTAGATGCAAATCTTCAAAATGTCAGATTTGTGTCAGAAACATTGAATGCGCCGCAAAAGCCCTAACAGCTACTTCTAAGGGATTTCAAACAGTCATATTCCTAACTGGAAGAATTTCTCAATGGTCATAAATTGCAACTACCTATAAAAGAAGAAGCATTCAAGATAGAAGAAGTAAGAGAAGAGCTTGCACTGTCAAAATGCCCAAATTCTGAATCCAATGTTTTTCTCATACACACTCTGTTTTCAATGCTTACATAGTCATCATAGAGAGTGAAATTATTTGTACTGCACTTAAGTGCTTATCTTATTTACTTATGAGAGAGAAGATTCATTATAAACGTTCTATCTATTTATTTGAGAGTTACTCAAGATTGGGTGATCTTGAGTGGGAAACAGATTTTAACCTTACATTGTGTAAGGGGGAGTATCTCGGTGAGAGATTTGGCTTCACAAGTGCCTAGGTGAACTTGTGGGTTTGTAAAGGCTGCTCTTGTGACTGGATTAAACAAGAGGATAGTGGATTGAAAATCTCAAGTGGAGCTTGAGGACTGGACATAGGTCAAGGATTAGACCGAACCAGGATAAATCTCAATTTGCATATTCTCTTCCCTTATCTATTTATTTCCAACATAGTCATTTGAATATCTAACTATTGGTTTATGTATCATTACTATCATACATACTGCATTTACTGATATGTGAAAAGATTTTCAAAGTTCCTAAGTTTTTATTATTCACCCAATTTACCCCCTCTTAGTGATTAGCTCCACTTTCATGATGAGCATAAGTAGGGTCACTCAAGTGACCATGCTTCATCCTAGTTCAAAAATAAAAACAGATCACCATATGGCTCACTATGGTGCAATGGAAGTGATGCACTTTTCTCACATCACTGAGTGGTTACTTGAGTGATCTCTTTGCAAAATATTCTCAAAAATACTGAGATTTGCTTGTGTCACTGTGGTGTTGTACAAGTTATGTCAAATCACCAAGGCCACTTGAGTAATTACTTGAGTGATCTTTTTAAAACTCGAGTTTGTACTTAGAAACTCAAGTTTTGCTAGTCCAGACGCCAAAGATGCTGAAGGCACTACTAACTCGAGTTAGTTAGTGACAAACTCGAGTTTTGAGTCCCAAACTCGATTTTTGTGTCCTTAACTCGAGTTTGCTCGTATCTGAGAGGAAAATCACTGCAGCAAGGTAATAAACTCGAGTTTAAACTTAATGACTCGATTTTCCTCATCCTGAATCTCATATTTGTTTGTTTTAACTCCGAATTGAACCATTCCAATTCCATATGATCTTGGATACTTCTAGTATCAATCTAGAAACTTGAATAATAATATTTTCATTCCATTCAACAAGTTCTTCCTTCTTTAATCTCCCATCTTGATCATTCTTCATAATCCAACTCTTTCTTTCTTTTCTTCTCTTGATCATTCTGTCATTCAACTTGGACTCATCATTCTCAACAAGTTCTACCTTCTTCAAAATCTTCTCTTCTTTTGGATTATCCCCCAAAATCCTTTGATAAGTTCTTCCTTCATTGGCATTCTGATATTCCCATTATATTGTGTGCAAGAACTTCATTCCTCAATTTACTTTCTTGATTATTCTTCAATATTGAACTTCACATCTACATTAAATATAAGACTTAGTCAAAGTAGAAGATACATGTAGTATGCAAACATTTTGCTCTTAATAATGGCATCTATATAAGACATCATCAAAACTAATCATATCCAACACATCACTCTCACATAACCACAGTGAGCCAACAAGTGATTTTTGTTTTGTTTTCAAAGTCAACTTTCTGGGCAGAATGAAGATCACTCGAGTGATGCAGTCTCAGAAATAGAACAATACTTAGAAAATCTTGATACTCATTCAAATCATCTCTAAGCTTGTTCCTTGTACTTCTAATCGGCTTTATCCATTGTTATATCGTTTTTTGAACATATTACAGGTGCTTATTAATCGAGGATTAACACAAGATTAGCAAAAAATGCTTTTGTGTCATAAGCACTTAATGCTCCAAGCTTCAACCTTTTCAAATCATCTTTGTCTCTGATGGCTAATTCAAAATACAAAAGGAATGACCTAACATACTCAATAGGCAAAATCAATGACCTCACACGCTCTCAACGACTACATTAAAAAAAGAAACGGTCATCAATTACCATTGCACTATAAATAGAAGAGCATTGAAGATGAAACGATGAACTTTCTACACATATTTACTGTTACATTCATTGCTAAGTTTTAAAGTCTATTTCTGTGTGATTATGTACTTTAGTAATTATGCATTTACTCTTGTGAGAGACATTACTGAATCATTTGTTACAGTTAAGTTACTCAATCGAGTGTTCTTTGAAGAAGAATTTGCTTGTATTGAGGCACCAAGAGCTCGGTGAATCTTGGGACAATAGTGGAAGTCTTAGAAAAGATTATAAGGATTGAACGTAGGTCAAATGGTTTGGACCAAACTAGTATAAATCTTCTGTGTCTTCCTTCAGTGATCTCCTTCTAACTGTATTCTATTCTCTTCATTAAGTTTGTATTTGAGTTTTAAAATTTTTAATATCACCAATTCACGCTCTCTTAAGTGAAAGGCTTGAAATAACAAAGTTTGCTCTCAAAATATAGCATACGAATAGTTAAAAGAGGTAGGACCGTTTGGGTGATTCGTTGAACCCCCATCCCTATGCGCATCGTACGTGGTTTTTGACGGTTCTCTATTTTTCCAGCAATGGTAGTGGCAGCGGTGGTGCATGGGCCCTTTTAGTTTTGATTTAGGGTTAAGGTTTGTATTGATGGTATTATTTGAACTTAGGGTTTTGTTGTTAGGGATTTGGCCCATTTTAATGTTTTGGTTTTGGTTTTGGTTTTGGTTTTACTCTCTCTGTTGAACTTTGCTTTATCCAATAAAATATAAATACTTCTGTCGGGGGAAAAAACAAGTAGTAGTCATTTTGCTCATCTATTAATTAGAGGTTGACATGGATAGGGACTAATAAGTGACAAATAACCTGGTACAAAATGCAAAATAAAGATTTTTTAAATAAAATAAAATGATGGAATACAATTTATTTATTATCAAATAAACCATTATTATAGCAACAATTATCTCCTTGCATCTATATGCAATCTATGATCTAGTTGATTTTGATTTTATTAATTAGATTCATGTGGCAAAATTAATCCAAGCATAATGAGAATTACGCTACCGTTTACTAAGCCAAGATCATATCTCTTACAAATTAATTAACAAATTATGCGTATAGGAACCGATATCTATAATTAAAACAATTATAAAGACCCAAAAAAAAAAACTACAGAAACTTAATTAAAATTGAGGTAAAATCATACAAACTTGTATATTATTTTTTCCTTCAAATAATGGAAAAAGTTTGAGCAAGCTAAGCACAAAATTTGAAAGGACCCAGCTTACATAATATCGGTTTTGCCAAGAATATGGTCCCGTGAGACAGATCAAATCAACAATGTGATTGGTTATTTATGGCAACTGTGAGTAATTATTGGCATGGCCTACAATAAAAGGAATTTCAATTCGACCTTGATTTTTCACTATCATCTTCATCATCTTTTGGATAATGTATACATCCTTCTTGTGCTAATGCTTATCCTCTTTGAAATCAAACTTTACTTCTTTTTTAATATAATCACCTTACAATGGAACCCCACTTCTCCTTTTATTTATTATGAATAAAAGAGAAACTTATCCCCACTACCGTATTTGTTCTGTCGTTTTCTTTGTGAATATATAGTGTTTAGGAAATATAAAAATTTTGGTTCTACTTTTGCCTTAATTATCGATCTATAAATTTTAAACTATAACTAGAAATAAAGTCTTTATAGTTTCTTGATTTAGACCAACTCAATCTCTCTTGCTTCTTCATTCGAGATAACTCAATTACTATTATATTCTCTATAATTCACTAACTCAATAAACTACAATGATTGAGTTGTAATGAATCTTATGATAATAGAAAGAAAGTTCATCAGTTGTATTTTTCATAGTATATATTTTCATTCTTCATATTCACTTTTAGCACGAGCCTAATTAACAAATTAGATATCATACAATAATATATAGCAGGCTAAATTATATAAAATCATGAGTCAATTACATATAACCTCCGACATTTTAAAGTTTAAATTTAAAGTGTTTTATTTTATTATTATTATCCTCTTGTTTTGAACTGATTGTTATCTTTTTAACGAAATTTGACACATCAATTCAACAGATGACATGTGACATTCTACGTTGTATCCTATATAAACTACTAATTTCATAAAATCCATCTGAACTTTGACCAATTACAGAGAAGCCGGCCCCCTGACATTTTTAACTTTCAATTTAACTCCTTTAAAATTTTGATTAATAATATTGAACCCCACGTCGTTACTTTTATCATTTTTAATAAATTTATTAAGATTTTTACTATGATTTGTCAATTAAAATATCTTTTTTGTATGGCAAAAATTAGAATAATAATATTTTTAAAAAATAAAAATAAATGTTGAACATCTGATTCAAGAAAAAAATGCATTTGAACTATCATCTACCACAAATCTAATATTTAAACTATCAACGCTTAGTTATCTCAAAAATATATTTAACACAACTAACGCTACTACAGATTTGTGCATTTATAACGCTTAATATATGATAGTCACAACTAAAAAACCTCATGTATATTGAGGTGAGGGTTGCACGAGGATATACAACACTTAAAAGTACTAGGTTAATTGTGTGTACCGTCATATATTACAAGGCAAAATTCACAAAAACACAAAATAATGGTTGTATTTAATAACCATTATTTATTTATTGACAAAAGTAACGGTTCTTTTAAAACAACTGTTATGTAACACTTACAAACGATTCGCCTTCCAACCTTATATCAACGAAAACACAAACATAACGGTTATATCAATTGATCATAAAGTATGAACAACAAAAATGACATTTGCATTACAGAGTGTTGTCGCTATCAACGTCGACCAAAGAAGTTAAAAAAGTGGGTTCTTGAAATTCAAAGATTTTGCTTGAACTGAGGCCATGGATGAGTAGATCTTGAAGAGACGATTCCAACAACTCCTAGAACGTGTCAAACAAAGTTTGGATAAGGGATATACGAAAGAAAGAAGTTGGCGGGTCATGTTAATGCTGATACAAATTTACTTGTGACTTGATCTATGAAAAAGATGTTTTTTGATCAAATAAATGCCATGAATTTGTATTTTTTTTTGCAACAAGTCCAACGGCCCCAAGAACGTGAAATATGAAGCTAAAACAAGGAAGATATGAGCTTCTGATGTTTTCGGGTCGCGATTACCTGCCAGAGTTCCAACTAGGTCAAGATGACTTAACTAGAGGTTAAAGATGATGACGTTGTTGGAAATTATACCCTAGGGGCAAGTCATTGTACCTTAAACATTTATGTTATTTAAAGTATTCTCCTTTAGTTATCATTTCATTTGCATGTTTATAGTGATAACTGTATCCCTGGATATATCTTATAGATTATCCTAAATGTCCCTAGTCAGTCATCTATGCGGGAGCAAAGATGAAATAAGACTAGTATGATTTTGACGAGGTATGGAGATACGAATCAAAGTCATAGGCACTTATAAGAGTACAAGGTGCTAGATCGACCCACTATGAGAAAGCAGCATGGATTTAGTCATAAGCTTATCTCATGTATAACCGCGTAACAACACCCTTTGACCTGAGATCATCATGGATTCCTACATGATGAGTCATTGATCTTTGACTTAGTCAAAAGTCACCTTTGACCGGGTGGTGATAAAGGCTATGATCGGGATCAGTGGTTTTCATGCAGAGGAATGTGAATAGTCAAGATGGAATTTGTTCCTCACATTTGTAGAGAGATAATATTGGGCCCCTCGATGAGTGAGTCTGAGAAATGTATGGTCATACTATGAAGGAAAGGAGTTTCCATTATTAGACTACTCAAGAATCGAGAAAGTAATGGTCAAGAACAGGAAGTTGACATTATCCATGCCTCATCCTTGACCAATTATCGCGTGACAAAAGGGACGTGACATGGTTGTATCATAGGTAGCATCGTATCATCGATCCCCATATGAATTGGGTAGTCGCAATGTCTTGCTAGAGCCCGCTTGCGACTTGTGGGCTGGTACAGTATTGGCCCGTCACAATCTCATGTGGGCCTGCGGGTCACACACAAGAATAGCCTAACACGAGCGATAGTGTCAGATTCATTGAATCTTAGAAATGTCTAAGATTTAATGAATACGTTTAATCTAGGGTTGATATATATATATATATATATATATCATATCATATTATAATATAATATAAATTCGAAAATAATAATGATATTATTTATAGATAATAATAATATTATGAATAGTATTTAATTTATTTGATAAATTAAATAACTATAATAAATTGAGATATTGTATCTTAGATTTAATTTTCGAATAAAGATATAGTATCTCGATTTAATTGAATTGAGACATGATATCTCGATTTAATTAAATAGAAAGGTATCATATCTCAGATTTAATTCATGAAGATCAATCAAATCTGTAGGCTCATAATTCGAATTAAATAAATATATTTGATTAGATCTGTTGGACAGATTTTAATTAATGTATTGATTTAATTCAGATTCGAATTCAAGATTAATTAGATTAATTTTGAATATTTTAGTACGACTCATTAGGGTTTTAGAAACTCTATAAATAGATATTGATCTAGTCGTATTAAGATGATGGATGAATTAGAGAAGCCGCAAGAAACTCTAGAGAGGAAAAGAGAGACACAAGGTTGGAAGGCGATAGCACGCTACCGCCCGTGTTCCAGTCTTTATTCGTGTGGATACCGGTAGAGGGAGGAGATTTCTGCTCCCGTTTGATTGAACGAGATAAACAAGACATTCAAGACATACGACAGTAGAGACGCACGAAGCAGAAGATGCGCACCAGACCGAATTGAACGGAACACTCAACCCCATGCATAGGTACGGTTTTTCTAACAAACTTCGTAAAAGTTTTATAATTCCGCTACGTGTATGGATCCCAACAGATGTAGCATTCAATGTGCCACATCATCATTCAACCAAGCAACGTGGCCTAGTGAGATGAGCCACATCAACGTTCCATTGCCATAGCGAGTAGGCACATCATCGATTAACACTAGGCCAAGCCATTAGTTGACTACCCAATGCGTCTAGCCACATCATTAGTTGATTGAATACATGCATACCTTGTCATCCAGGTCAGGAGGTCAGATGTAATTGTTGATCAATTAATGGTCAAATGTAGACCGTTGACTTCTTTTTTTTTTTTTTATAATTATTTTTCCTTGAAAAAAAATCGAGACGCCCGTGGTGCATGGGATCAATAGTGGCCACCTTCTGCAATGTGGCCAAGACCATTTGATAGAGGATGGCGTGTGGAAGACCGATAACCGACACGTGTCGGTAGACGGAGGTTATAAGGCGGCATGTGGTTTAGACATGCCGTTTTTTAGCATGGGCGTCGTGGAGTTTTCGAAATTTTGAGGAATTTTTTGATCCAGACACCTTCTAGGGGCGCATGTAAGCGCATGAGACATTTGATTGAGACATGGTTTATTCATAAAAATTCCTAAATTTGATAGCTTCAGTTTGATATGAATTTTGCATAAGTTTGAAGCAATTTTGGATCTATTTTGATTCAAGAAAGTGTTGTTCTACACTTGGAGATTTCTAAAAACATTCAAAATTGAGTCTATATTGATTCTCTTTTTGTTTTTGGATTAAAGTTGGTATAACCACTAAGAAGATTTTCGCTGCAACATACGATTAACGCTGAAATATTCTTTTGTGGGAAGTTATTCAAATGAGTTTTTGAATATAAAATCCTATATAATCTTGACTCAAACTCTTGTAGATAAAACCTAAAATTTGCAACAACTTGAATTTATTAACTAATAATAAGTCCCCCATGCTTGCAACCATATTGAATCAATTGGGGTTGAAGTAGTGACTCGTAAGTCAACCTTTTCACAAATGTTGTGATAAAGGATGAGCTAGAAAAAGACGCATGAATAATCTCAAGTGATCTTGTTTCCAACGATTTTGAGAGAAACATTCACTTAATCACATCACTCGAGTGATTTTACACTTGGAGAATTTTTCAGAGTTTTGAACACTTATAGGATTACTATAGTGTTGTGCTAGTGATGCTCTTTGACTCATCACTTAAATGGTCACTCGAGTTATTTCAAGTCATCACTCAGTGGTCACTTGAGTGAAGTTTTCTTCAAAACATTTCAGAGCAGCATTATTGGGACATATCACTTGAGTAGCATGCTAGTGATGTGATTTAACATATCACTCAGCGAGTGGTCACTCAAGTGAGCTTGGAACATCACTCAAGTGATTTTCCATTTGATTTTTTTTTTTTCACAACACTACCAATGGATGAATCACTTTGGTGATATGGTGGTCATGAAGATTCAAACACATTACTCGAATGGTTGCTCAAGTGATCTTCTTTTGTAAAAAGATTTCACTAGAAAGACCACCATTATGATTTAGTTAAGTTTTATCACATCACTCAAGTGATCTATTTTTCTATTTCCAGTGATCATTTGCAGTGATGAAAACCTCACTAGAGTGATCTAGCAATTTTTGTAGAAAGTGATTTTTTACTTGTTCAAAACACTTTGTTCATCTTTTAAATCCTTTGCAAAAACTTTCTAATCTTTGTTATCATCAAAACATAGAATCTAAAAAATGGGTTTAATATTATAAATCAAAATTTTAAGGGAGTTAATTTAAAATTTGAAATTTCAGGGGACTATTTGTAACTAGTTAAAGTTTATGGAGGTTATATGAAATTAGTAATTTACAAAGGATACTACATAGGATGCCATATGTCATCTGTGTATTTGATGTGACAATTTCTATTAAAAAGATAACGGTCAATTTACAACAAGATGTTAATACTTACCACAACAAAAAGATAAGGAGTTAAATAAATTTAAACTTTAAATATCAGGAACTAATTTAAAATTCAGTGGGTTTTGTATATTATAGCCTTATATACACACACAGCGATGCATGTATTAAGACGAAACTTTAAGATCGAGGAAGATTGTATATGACTTTCTTTTGACAATAATAAACTTTGTTCTCTTATAATGCGATGTAGGTAACCAATTAAGGTTTAAATGATTGCAATTTTTTTTTTTGGCAAACATTAGTAATTCGATTAAAACAAATATGCTTGTACATGTGAGCTTAGAAATTCATCAGACAAATTAAAGCAAAAAATCTAGCTATTGACTACTGAAGATATGCTTAAATATGGCACATTTGTCTCCCACTTTAATAAGGTTCAAACCCACAATTTAATTATATTAAAATGTCAAAGATGCCTATCATTGGTCACATGCAAGTAGGACAAGAAGTGGTGTTTCAAGTAGTGGACGGCTGAGTAACGTGTAAGAACCTGCCCTTGAGAGGGGGACAACAATGGCTACTAATACCCTAGGCTGAGGAGCAAAAGAAGGAATCCGTCCGAGGAGGGGCTCGCCTTTGATTAACTAGTTGATGAGACAATAGCTTAACTACCAAGGCGAAGATTATTAATTGGTCTGAGAGGATGATTAGCCACACTGGAACCAAGACACGGCCCAGACTCCTTCCAGAAAAGGTTCAAATGGTTATTTTTGTCTTGAAATTATTTGTGAAGCAGTAGAGGTATGTCTTTCCGAAAGCTATTTTTTGGGGTTCAATATCACCTTATAAGTGTTAAAAAATGAGCAATATCGCTCTAACTGTTAAATTTTTTTAACACTTCTGGAGTGATTTTAAATAAAAAAACACTTCTTAATACTTATTATTCAAGAATACTTTTAGGTAAAAAATGACGGTTAACCTTAAAAAGAAGTGACCTTAGTCTATCAAATTTGACACATGAGGTTGTCAGAGAGCAATTGTGGAATTTTGTGTGAGTTTAAGAATTCTATTTAAATTTATTTTTGATGAATTTTCTCTCACTTTAAAAATTCGTTGTCATATATATTTAATGAGGACAATAATCATGTAAGTGGGTCTGCTTTACCGGTTGATGTTTATACCTCATCAGTAGAACAAGAATAATTTCATATACCCTTCTTTTATTTATGTTTTTGTTTTGTAAAACATAATTGATAACAAAAACTAAAAAATAATATTTGTTTACAAATTTTTGGCTTTAAAGATTTTAAAAAAATTTATTTAGTTTTTCAAAAGTTTAGATAAATTAGGATTAAGGTGCAAAAATATATATGTGTTTTTTTTTTTTAGGAGTGCCCAACACTAATTGTTTTTTTGGTACAAAAATGCACATATGGTTATAAATTAGGTGCAAAAATATCTTTTGACCGTTAAGTTTGACTTTTTTTTTTTTTTTGACGGACAATGATGTGTCTTTCAAAGGTGCAAATATACACATGGTTTGGCAAAAAGAACCCTCAACACTAAGTTCTTTTTTTTAAATTTAATTATTTTATTTCAATTAAAGGAAACTTATTATTTCTTTAGGTATAATTCCTAGAAAGCCAAATTTTTTATTTCCATAATTTTTTTAAATCCTTGTTAAATTTTATAATTAATAATTAATAAATGAGTATTTATGTATTTGAAATTTGAAATTATAAATACTATATTTAATTAAAAATAATTTTAATTTTTTGATCTAACAAATACAACAAGCAGCCTTATAGTGAAAAAAACATTTATAAAAGTATTTACAGATTATCTATTAATAACACCTTTTTTTAATACAATATTAATAAGACTTTCACATTAGTAAGAAGTAATAATTAAGAGGATTCAAAATCCACATTTTTGTGAGATATAAGTTGCTTTACGACCAAATACCAATAAAAAAAGCACCGATGCTGGTTGGCAAAAGATTAACAAGCAAGTCCAGACCATATAGATGGATGAGAAAAAGCAGGCCTCGGCAGTTGCAACTTTGGACTTAGGAGGCCCATTTAGTGTTTGGTTTAAAAATTATAGGGTTAAGGTGCATTTTTACCAACAAACTATTACAAAAAGAGTATCCAAGACAAATATTAATTAATGGTACCTTAAATACAAACAAACAATTAAAAATATGCAGATTGTAAACGAACTTTTAAAAAGGTGCGGTTAAGCACAACGCCGTTAGAAAAAAAAGATAATGTCAGTTATTTAAGGTGCAGATTGGCCAAACGAACTTTTACTTCAAGAGCACCCAAAGACAAAAAGTTTTACTCGGAGCTCCCATAACAAAATTCTTGATTTCACTAAATTAAATAATTTTTTTCTCAATTGTCATTATTCAAAACTACTACTAGTATAGATATCTATGAACAAAAATTACTCATTTGCTAAAATGAACAAAAATTTTAATTAAAAATATAATTATATGATTTAAATAAAACTCAAGGTATTTTATAATTTATTATATATGTTAACCAAAAAAAATTATAGGATTTATTTTTATTTTAGAAGAAATTTATGTGAGTTAAAGAATTCATTTGATATTAACAAAATTTAAAAAATCTAAAAAATATATTATATCCGGAAAGAAATGAAATGAGTTTAATTTTTATTTTTATAAAAAGAGTTTAATGGATATCAACGTTGACACTTAATAATATAAATCCGGCAACTTGATGATATTTTTGTTAACTAAATTATCTATTGATTATATCAATATGAGACTTGTTGGAAAAAAATTGTCATTAATTAAGTATCTTGGAACAGCCTCAACAAATTATTTATGGGGCTTTTTTAATTATTTTTTTCAACAAGTCCCATATTCATATAATCAATAGATCATTTAATTAACAAAAATATCATCAAATTGTCGGATTTATATTACTAAGTGTCAACGTTGATATCCATTAAGCTCTTTTTATAAAAATAAAAATTAAACTCATTCCATTTCTTTCCTGATATAATAGATTTTTTTTTTAGATTTTTTAAATTTTATTAACATTAAATGAATTTCTTAACTCACATAAATTTCTTTTAAAATAAAAATAAATCATACAATTTTTTTGTTTAACATATATAATAAATTATAAAACACCTTAGTTTTATTTAAATCATATAATTATATTTTTAATTAAAAATCTTGTTTATTTTACCAAATGAGTAATTTTTGTCTATAGATATCTATACAAGTAGTTTTGAATAATGACAATTGACAAAAAAAATTATTTAATTTAGTGAAATTAAGAATTTTGTGCTGGGAGCTTCTGAGTAAAACTTTTTTGTGTTTGGTGCTCTTGGAGTAAAAGTTCGTTGGCTAATCTGCACCTTAGATGACGCGTTATCTTTTTTTTTTTTTTTTTTTTTTTTTTACGAGGCGTTGTCTTTGGCGCACCTTTGTAAAAGTTATGAAGAACCGGCTATCACCCAAGAGGGTGGTGAATTGGGTGTCCGATAAAACTTTAGATTACTTTGAAAATCTTTTCGCAACTTGCTGAAAGTAGTTCAAATGACAGTATTAGTTTATAAAGCAACAATTTCCAGGTCCCAAGCTCCACTTGAGATTTTCAATCCACTATCTCCTTGTTTAACCGGGCACAAGAGAAAGCCTTTACAACCTCACAAGTTTAGTCGGGCACTTGTGCAGCCTTTACAATTTCTTATCGAGATACTCCCCTTTACGCACTGTAAGGATACAATTATACACTCTGTACTCAAGATGATCCTTTCACAATAGGACTCGCTCCCCCTTACAAGTTGTAACTGTATACCCACTCTCAGAGGTTCCACAACCTTGAGATTTGATCACTAAACAGATAATCAAATAAGTGTTTAGACTCTCTCACAGAGTAGATGAATAATGATCACTGAAGTACATAATTGATCATCTCACTCTCTACTGTAAACTATATAAACATTGAGAAATATAGTGTATGAGTTATTGAACTATCGACGGTGAAGTAGTAGAATCATTTCATTGGGTTCGTCGAGTCATTCATGAATTGTCACTCCTTCCGGTTTGAAGACTTCGCAATTTATAGGTTATTGTGTTTCGACCGTTAGAGATCGGTTGGAAGTAGGTGTTGAAGCTTTTGCTTCTTTTTGCCCGTTGAGCTCTAATCCAACTTTAATCACAAAATGTTTAACATTGACTTCGTTCTCCGTCTTGAGTGTTGTATTAGAGCTTGAAGATTAATCGTTGTGACTCATGAATATAGTCATTAGATAGATGAAGCTTCGCTGGTCACAATCACTGTCGCTGACTTCGTTCTTCATAAACATTCTTTATTCCATTTGTCTTGACCATTGAGAGATAGCATTTATTGCGCAGACGGAATATAAGAGGAAGCTTTACATTGATCAGAGTATTGGTTATGGAGATTATCATCGGTCTCGGCAAATGCATTTAATGCTTCGACACACAAATTGCTTTATGCAAATTTGTTGTTTATCCATGATAAATTCATCTGAAACTCATTAGCAAACGATTAAACGCAATTAGCAATAGTAATGAGTAATGATATATGGAAATGAAATCATATTCGATGATTTAAGATTTTACGAAGATGATGATTTTGAAAACATAAGGATCATGCTCGAGCAAGACTCTATGTCTGCTCGGGCAACCATCGAGAAGCCACGTTATAAACATAGAAGGACATCTCATGCTCGGGCAACCAACTTGGTTTGCTTGGGCAAGCTTCTCTTGGTAAAGATTTAGAAAACTCCTTCTTTCGTTGATGCTCGAGCAAGACATGATCCTTGCTTGGGCAAGAGACAGATAGAGCGAGGATTTGTGAATTCAGTGATGTTGCTCAAGCAAGCTTTTTCCTCTGCTCAAGCATGATGCTCAAGCATGCTTTTTACTCTTCTCGAGCAGACTCTTCAATTTTGCAAGTTCCTTATTTAGGGCAACGATGTTCGGGCATGTAAAGTCCTCTGCTTGAGGATGACTCTTGAATTGTGCAAATTTCATGTTCAACGCGATGATGCTCGGCATGACTTGAGAAAGTGCTATAGGTCACCCTATGCTCGGGCAAGAGTCTAGGTTTTGCTTGGGCAAGCATCTCTGGCAGCTTGTGAAAAATTTTCTTTAACGCTGTTGCTTGGTAGGAAGAACTTCATGCTCGAGCAAGCATTTCGCTGGTGCTCGAGCAAGCTATAAGAGGGTGCTCGGGAAAGGGTCGACGGAGAGGCGAGAAGATCAGGTTTACCGACACTTTGCGAGCAAGACTTCTCTCTGCTCGAGCATGACTTTTATGTTAATGGTCATCTTGATGCTCGAGCATCTTGTATTCTTCGCTCGAGCATGACCGTGTATGTTGCTTTTCTTTGTTATGAGCTCGATGTTGCTCGAGAAACCCCAAATACTCTGCTCAAGTATGACTCTCCAATTTTCACTTCTTTGCTTTGAGGCTTCTGACCATGGGTGAATAAGCAATCAACTTCCAGAATGTAGAGACTTTCAAGAATACTGGCAGCACAATAATCAATTTCCAGTGAGTGAAACGTCTTCGATATGGCTCCAAATTTGTCAAACCATCCATGCTTAGAAAGCTCTTCAATTCTTCTTTCCAATGCAAGAAGAATCAGCTCCAAACTCATTGTAGTTCGTCCATTATGATCAAATGAATGGAGGTTGTTTTTTACCAGCATTTTTACAGCATCTTGAACTGATTGTCAAATTCAAAACATCATATCTCCTTCAATTGATATTTTGTTTTTTTGATCTTGATGTTTTTGAAAATGTATTTAAGTCTAGTTTCAAATGGCACCAGTTTCGTCTCATTTGGATTTGTCGTTTGTGAGATATGCTCAAAATACCGAAGCTGGGTCTGGATTGTGACGTTGATTTTTGTTACAAATAGAAAAACTCGTAGATCTCTCATATCAACTCCTTTGGACTTGAATGTTATATCCAAATGACGCATTGGGAGTCTAGTTTCATACAAAATTGGTTTCACCTCAATCAAACTTCTGGTTTGAGAGATATCATCGAATTACCAGAGGTCGCCTGAAACAGAGCTTAACAGAGTAGCTGAGAAACCGTTGCTGCTCAAGCACCAAATTTGCTTCTGCTCGAGCAAGGCATTTTTCATGCTCGAGCATGACACTATTCATGCGAAATTTACTGTTGAACACTATTCATCCGGAAGCTTGAACTTGCTTATTTTAACTCCGAATTGAGCCGTTCCAACTTATATTTGATCACGAGACTTGAATATTGATATTCTCATAATATTTAACAAGTTCTTCTTTCTTCAATCTCCATTAAACTTCACATGTACATTAAATATAAAAATTAGTCAAAGTAGAAAATAAATGTAGTATGTAAACTTTTTGCTCTCGATAATGACATCTATATAAGACATCATCAAAACTAATCATAACCAACAAGTTCGTTGGAAAATCTGCACATTTTTAATTGTTTTTTTGTATTTAAGGTACCCTTAATTAATATTTGTGCTGGATGCTCTTTCTGTAATACTTTGTTGGCAAAAATGCACCTTAACCCAAAATTATACTATATTAATATAAAGGGTAAAAATGTATATTTAGTCCTTGCAACCTTATAGTCAATGGTAGAACTATATGTCTTGGCAAGCCCTAGCTGACCTTCTCTTATCTTATATATTTATATGTATGTATTATATAACATTTTACTTTGGCCAATAATTTGGCCCCAAATAATCTCTTATCTTTTCTATAATTACATTCTTTTCTTTATTAGGACAATGTTTGGTTCATTATTCATTGAGTTGTGAGAGGAAAGTAAAATTCTTGTTTGAGATACCTATTAAAAAGGTTAATATCATCTTATATTTTATTTTATTTTTTTTCAAAATCGTGGCTTATTAAAAAAAATGAATGAAAATAATAATTGAAGCCGCCCGTGGCCCTTTATCTTGACGTGGAAAGGGGTATTAGATCAAATACACCCCACCTTCCTTACTCATTTTCTTCGTGTGCATGAGATGATTCATAGGCGTCAAACTTCTTCCACTTCCAAGCTCCGGCGTTGTAATCTTCATTTTAAAGACTAAATAGATACTCAAAATCACTTCTTTCACCTCATTTCTTTTATGAAAGTTATTCTACATATTTTTCTCTTTCTAATGAGGGTAATATTTGAAGATGGAATATCACCTAGAGGGGGGTGAGTAGGTGATTTTGAAATTCTTTCGCTAATTGCTCAAGAACACTCATAGCAGAGTCAGAGAGGAGAGCAGTGAACACAAGAGATTATACTGGTTCAGTCCAACTCTTGATCTACGTCCAGTCCCCAGAAACACTCTGGGATTTCACTATATCCAAACTTGATTACACACTCTATAACTCTTGAGTAATCCTCTCACTAGGACTTACTCCTCTTTACAAGTTGTAACCAAATGACCGTGGACACAAGTACACACTTTGTAAACAAAGGATGATCCTTTCACTCTCGGACTCACTCCCCTTCAAGTTGTAATTGATACACCCACACTCAAGATACCTCTATCTTGAGATTTGAACGAATTGTAAAACAAATAATAAAACTCTCTCACAGAGTAGATGAATGATAAACACTGAAGCTCAATAATGTCTGAAGATATATACAGAATATAAATTGTATATTTTGAAAGCTTTGTCTGTGTATGCGTTTTTTTTCAACTGATGAATTCAAACCTTCGGGCATTTATACTAGTTGAAGCTTGAGGACCGTTGAAGGATTTGATTCTCTCCGTTTGAATGTTTTGAATATGTTCGTTGATGAAGCATGAAGAATAATCGTTGTGACTTATGAATATAGTCGTTGAGAGACTTAGATGTGTCCGTTAGGCATATGGGATTTCTGTCAAGGCTTTCGTCGTTTGAATAATCTCAGTGGTATGATAGTGATGACATTCTCTTTCATTCCTTTTGTGTTTTCATTGTGAAATAGCATTTAATGCGCAGACGGAATATCATAGTTGCTTTACTTCGATCAGAGTTGGTTTCCGTGTTTATCATCGGTTTAGGTAGCTGCATTTAATGCTTTTGACAGACGATATTGCTTTATTCAAATCTGCTGGTAATTCATGTCTAAACAATCTGAAACTCATGAGAAAATTGGTTAAAAGCATTTGATAATCACAATAAGTAAGAATCAGAAGAAATAAAAGTTCATTCGATGATTCATGATTCTCGGAGGACGATGATTTGAAAACAGAGATGACATTGCTCGAGCAACAATCCAGGCTTGTGATAATTGAATATTATTATACTTATTTGTATCTCTTGGTGAATAAATTTAGGATTGTTTAGTTAATAAATAACGGATTTTATTACTTAATCGAGCTTTGAGCTTTCAATTGGATTTGATTCATTTTTATGATTAAATTTCAGATTTACAGTGATTTAGTATGTTCGCCATAACTTTTGATCTAGATATCCAATTAGCCTGATTCTTCTTTCATTTTTTATATGATTCAAAGAGCTACAATTGTTATGAAGATTCGAAAGGCTAATTCGGACAAGAAGATGGATGAAATGGGAGCTAAAGACAGACCCATTTTTCTGGATTTTTATTTTGCTCGAATTTTGTAATAAAAGAGTATTTATTAGAGGTTTCCTATTCTTAGAGGTTTCCTATTTTTAGAGGTTTCCTATTTTTGGGCCAATCTTGTAGTC
Source organism: Acacia acuminata (assembly GCA_019022655.1). Taxonomy (NCBI): domain Eukaryota; kingdom Viridiplantae; phylum Streptophyta; class Magnoliopsida; order Fabales; family Fabaceae; genus Acacia; species Acacia acuminata. The sequence continues at coordinate 299,599 of JAFJYI010000286.1, read as the reverse complement.
CTAGTGTTTCATATTTATAGGTTATACTAGATGGCTAAAAACATATTCTCAATTACGTTGAATAGGATTTCTTTTTGGTTTTCTTCTTCATCTTTTCTTCGTGTTTTGCTTAGCCATGCTTGGCTAAGCTTCGTGGTTAACCCAACGTGAGGATTCCATGATTCATCCAGAGAACTTGTGCTTTATCGGTGATTTAACTCGTTTCTATTTTCATCTTATCGGATCCGATTTCTCGAAATAGTTCAAATATTAGATTTAATATTCGGTTTGGTTTATCCCAAGGACTGAGTTCGAACTAGGTTTTAAGTTTTGGTGTGCGATTGCACAGTGGGACGCCGCTGTTCGGACATATTCTAGGCGATCGTCTAGTTGAGGGATTTTCTGAGCGAATGCAGAGATCTCGGTTCGTCTAGAGCCAAACGGGGGTTATTTATATTTTGTTCAATGATGGAAGTCTTTGGAATCCGAATGTTGGGTTGATCGATTTTAATCTGCTTCTTCTCGTTTTCTTATATTCTATTTTATTTTTGCTTCATTTAAATTGCATTTCTATGTTAGTTTATTAATTCAAAAATCCAAAACCCAATCCCCCCTTGTTTTCATTGTATTTGCATGACATTTAGATTACTTAGGATTCAATAAAAGGCTCCTCGAAAAAGAGAGAACGATCATAGGTTTGCCTATACGCAATCCTTGGTTAATTGTTGATTGTGGACCCCAAGGCTAATGACAAAAGGTCCTCATCAAGTGGCGCCGTTCTTAGGGAGCTAAGTAATTGGCTCCTAGGTGATTTAATTGTCAAATTCACTTTTGACAAGGGGTTTCTCTTGTGAAGCTTGTTAGATTTGCATTTTTGATTTTTTATTGCATATAGTGTAGGATTTTTGCATTTAGGTAGCTTGCATATAATTCATTGCATTGTCGGACTTGGTAGCTTCGTGTGGTGTGTTTGTATCAAATTCGATATGATTTTGGGCTTATTTGTTTGAATTCACCATGTCTCCAAGTTAATTCATAGCATACTTGCATCTTTAATCATTTTCCAAAAAAAAAAAAAAAAAAAAAAAAATCTTCTTTTCTTTTTCACTTGTATTTGTATTTTATTATATTCCTTTTCTTAGTTTTTATAGTTTATAGTTAGGTAGTTTTCCTTGGAATTAATTGTATTGAAATTTCATGGCTCGGTTTTATGACAATCATAATCTACCTTTCAATTCTAACTCTTTTGTAGACAATCAAGAATGTCATGGTCCTTTCCACCACCCATTACATGAACCATACCACCAACCTCCATTTCAACAATATCATCAACCCTCTCACTTACCATACCATCCTTCATTCCATCCCACTTCAGGACCATGCCATCCATCTCATGAATCCCAATACCCATTTGACCCACCTTATGAACCTCATTCTCAACCATGTATGCCCAACCAAGATCCTTCATTTTGTGAAGTCATTGGAGATCACCAAAATCAAATGGCTTGGGCTGTAAATGAGGAGTGGTCATTTAAGGAACAACAAGCGAAATCGTATGAGAGATTAGGAGAAGAAATTGAGCAGCTAACACAAGTGTTGAAAATGAAATTTCAAGGAAATCCTTCTCTCATGGTCACACATGCACAAGAAGTGAAGCAAGTACAAAAGTGCATTGAAGAGTCCTCTCTCCCATTTGGTAATGATTCTATCCTTATAGAAGTAGACCCTCATACTACTTTGGCTAATGAAGCAAGTCATGATTTGAGTGATAATGAGGTGGACGAGGAAATCATTGTTGAATCCCCTCAAATGTTTGGACATGTAATTGCTCAACCAATTGGCTTTAGTAGTAGTGATTCGACTGTACTTGTTGATGAGTGTGTTCCTATTTCTTCATGTGATGCTTTAACTAATGAAAATGCTTCTCTTCATAGTACTAGTGATGATTGCGATAAATTGAATGACATATTTTCATGATGTTGTGAAGAATATCAAATATGTGTAGATTGTTATCATGAAAAATGTCATTTACTTGTTGAGCTTCAAAAGAAAGCATTTAGTGAAGTGGTTGATTCTACCATTGATCAAAATGCATCCTCTTGTACTATTGATGATAGTAAGCATGTCAATTTTGAAAAGGTTGAATCAAGCATGAATGCCAATGTTATTGATGATGTTCTTGTTCAGTAGTATGTTGATTATCCTAATTTTGCATGTACGAGTAATTCTACCAATTGTGCATGTTCTGATAATAAATGGTGCCCTGTTTGCACTGAGATTACTACATCTGATTTTGACTTGCTTGAGGAATCTGATGTTGATTCTGAATTTGAGCTGCATTCTAATCATGATGTGCATCCTGAGATTAATGCCGCATTATTTGGTGATTGACTTACTTAGTGATTACGCATTACTTATGGATTCTCGTTGTTGATGTGAGTGAGAAAGATCATAGCCTAGAATACCAAATGCATAAAATTCCCATTGGATTACCTCCTTGTAGTCTTGTTGGTGACAAAGATTCTGAAATTTTGATTGATAAAATCCCGCATGTTGATGAATCTTTCCTACAAGTACTTTCTTATGATTTGCCACCGATTTAGAAAAACAAGATAATTGTTTTGAATCTTTACACATTCCAGTGTGGTGATGATTTGAAAAATTCGCTTCATTTTTCCACTCTTTTCCCTTCTATCTCTTGTGATTGCAACGATGATGTGATGTACTCCAACACTAAGTTGGATTCCACACCTTTCATTTTGCAAGCACAAGAGAATGTTCACAATATGATTAGTTACTTGACTCCTACTGATGGGAGTATCATTGATTTCCTTGGATGTGATACATACTTGGAGAGTTTGGAACTTAACATGCCCTTAATTCACTCAAAATCTCTCCATGTCTCTATTTTTGGATGGGATCTTGCTATTTGCTTGTCTTATTTGCAGGAACATTCCTGGAAAGGTTGTCGATGAAACAACATCCGCCGTACATTCTTGGACCTCTTCCAATCGATCCTGAGCCACCTCCACCAAGGAAATTCAATGTGGGAGAAGATGTTTCAAGGGAAAATTTCATGATTCTCATCGGAGATGAGAACTTCTCCTTCAAGCGACTCAATATACTCTAACAAAGGTTGTCTCTTTCCTTACTTATTTTCTTCCTAATTCATATGATTACTTGGGCTTAATTGTTGTTTGAGGAAGATAAGTGTGGGGGAGGGACACAATTCAGTAGAAAAATTAGAAATAATGTAGTTTAGTTGGTTAAAAAAAAAGAGTTTTTATGAATAATACACTCTCTTTCTATAATTGCTCTACCTCTGGTGAACTTTGACATCTTGGTTTTGATGGATCATTATGTTTGAAGCTGAATTTCTCGACTCTTGGATTATATTTCTTGGTAGTTAATTTTGGGATGTTGATTTCATGATTCGGTATTCACCTTTGTGAGATTTTGCGCCTACATGAATGGAATTCATCTTTTACCATTCTTTTTTTCCTGTGTGCATCTGCTCATAATTTTTGTTCTCTAGAACTTGCTCCCTTTCTTTTTGAAGCTAAATTTTTCACTTACGTGCATAAGTATGATGGAAGCTTGTTTTCTTTTCTTTCATTTTCCCACTTTGGCCAAATAGCCTTCCCCTTACATTATATTCCCTTTGCTAGCCCCTTTGTGCCTTCTTGACTCATTCTTTTCTAAGCCACATTACAAGCTTAAGCGTAAAACCATTTTATTCCGCACCTTGAAAATTTATTGAGCATTTGTTTCACCTTGGTTTTGTGTTTCAGTGTGGGGGTTGCCCAGGTGTGCAACATTTTAAGTGTGGGGGGAAGTATTTGATTTTAATTTTGTGTCATTCATCATTTGGCATTAATGTTGGTCATTGTGATTCTATACCCCAAAAAAAAAGGTAAAAAAAGAAAAAGAAAAAAGTACAAAAAAAGTACCAAAAAAAGAAAGAAAGAAAGAGAGAGAGAGAGAGAGAGAGAGAGAAGAGGAGAAGCAATGTAAAGAAGGAGAAATAAAAAGAAATGATATTGTTGTGATTTGCTATTATTAACTAATGTTCTTTGGATTTCTTGGGTGCTTAGCCTATCATATCCATACTTATTCACACCTATACCCTAGCTCCATTACAACCTTCAATAACAAGCTCTCTTGATTTTTACATGCATGTGTTATAAGTAGTGGAGAAGTAGAAATTGAGCAAGCTTATGGTAGAACAATTTTCTTGAGTAGAATTTGAGCGATACACTTGTTTACCCTATACACTTGAAAGATTGATTGAGGGCATCCTTACGAGACCATCTTGTGTGATTAGCATCATTGATTGAGATTGCCAGGATTTGTAATTGGAGATGAAAGGATTTTGGTTTTGATTGATTGGTCTTTTGAAGCTTTGTGTCCCTTGTTAAATTTTTGCATTGTTAGCAATTGTTAGAAAGGAAGAGTTTTTCATTTTAGTCTTTTTCTTTTAATTTTGCTCGGGAGTGCAAAAAGATAAGTGTGGGGGAATTTGATAATTAAATATTATTACACTTATTTGTATGTCTTGGTGAATAAATTTAGGATTGTTTAGTTAATAAATAATGGATTTTATTACTTAATCGAGCTTTGAGCTTTCAATTGGATTTGATTCATTTTTATGATTAAATTTCAGATTTACAGTGATTTAGTATTTTTTCCATAACTTTTGATCTAGATATCCGATTAGCTTGATTCTTCTTTCCTTTTTTAGATGATTCAAAGAGCTACAATTGTTATGAATACTCGGAAGGCTAATTCAGAAAAGAAGATGGATGAAATTGGAGCTAAAGACAGACCCAATTTTCTGGATTTTTATTTTGCTCGAATTTTGTAATAAAAGACAATTTATTAGAGGTTTCCTATTTTTGGGCCAATCTTGTAGTCTAGTGTTTCCTATTTATAGGTTATACTAGATGGCTAAAAACATATTCTCAATTACGTTGAATAGGATTTCTTTTTGGTTTTCTTCTTCATCTTTTCTTCGTGTTTTGCTTAGCCATGCTTGGCTAAGCTTCGTGGTTAATCCAACGTGAGGATTCCATGATTCATCCAAAGAACTTGTGCTTTATCGGTGGTTTAACTTCGTTTCTATTTTCATCTTATTGGATCCGATTTCTGAAATAGTTCGAATATTAGATTTAATATTCGGTTTGGTTTATCCCAATGATCGAGTTCGAACTAGGTTTTAAGTTTTGTTGTGCGATTGCACGTGGGGCGCTATTTGTTCGGACATATTCTAAACGATCGTCTAGTTGAGGGATTTTGAGCGAATGCAGAGATCTCGGTCGTCTAGAGCCAAACGGGGGTTATTTATATTTTGTTCAATGATGGAAGTCTTTGGAATCCGAATGTTAGGTTGATCGATTTTAATCGCTTCTTCTCGTTTTCTTATATTCTATTTTATTTTTGCTTCATTTAAATTGCATTTCTATGTTAGTTTATTAATTCAAAAAATCCAAAACCCAATCCCCCTTGTTTTCATTGTATTTGCATGACATTTAGATTACTTAGGATTCAATAAAAGGCTCCTCGAAAAAGAGAGAACGATCATAGGTTTGCCTATACGCAATCCTTGGTTAATTGTTGATTGTGGACCCCAAGGCTAATGACAAAAGGTCCTCATCAGCTTGCTCGAGCAAGCTCCTTTAGGTAGCTGAAGATAATACTCTTTGAAGCTGATGCTCAAGCTGGAAAATACCTTTGCTCGAGCATGATTTTATCATGCTCGGGCAAGCCTTACTTGGATCAGTTGAAAGCACATCAGAGTTGCTGATGCTCGAGCAAGCTTCTCTGTCTGATCGAGCATGGTGCTTGAGCATGAATTAATTCATGCTCGGGCAAGCTTTATGAAAACAATTGTGAGACGCAGTTGCTCGAGCAACACATAGATATAGGAGAAAGAATAAGACATCTGTAATGTTGCTCGAGCATACTTTTAATCGTTGCTCGAGCAAGGGTTATGTGAGTGCAGGTTGCTCAACTTTACTCGAGCAACCCGTTATGCCTGATCGAGCATGGTGCTCGTGCATGCTTTCTTACCTTGCTAGAGTATGACAATTTATTTCGATGTTGCTGGTCACGCCGTTGCTCTAGCAAGCTCCATTCTCTACCCGAGCATGACTCTTCAACTCAGTGAATTTGTTGATTGTCATGGTGATGCTTGAGCAAGCCATATTCTCTGCTCGAGCATGACTTGATCAATTGTGAAATTATGATTGTGCATCATGTTCTTTGAAGCTTCTGATCATGTGTGAATAAGCATAATACTCTCAAGTACAAAGCTCAACTTCCAGAGTACAGAGACTTTCAAGAAGCAATCACATTGACAACAATTTCCAGCGAGCCTAACTTCTTCGGTATAAATCCAAATTTAGCAAATCACCTCATCTTAGAAAGATCTTCAAATATTCATTCCATTTCAATAAGAATCAGCTCCAAACTAGTTGTATTTCGTCCGTTAACATCAGATGAATATAGGTTGTTCTTATCCAGCATTTTTGCTACATCTAGAACAGACTGTCAACTTCAAAACATCATAACTTCTTCAATTGATCTTCTTTTTCTGTGTTCTTGATGTTTTTAAAAATTTATTTGAGTCTAGTTTCCAATGGTACTAGTTTCAGCTCAATTGGATTTGTCATTTGTGAGATATACTCAAATTACCGAAGGTTGGTCTGGACTGTGATAGTGATTCTTGTGCCAACTTTCAAAAATCATAACTCACTCATCTGAACTCCTTTGGACATGAATATTATATCAAAATGACGCATTGGGAGTCTAGTTTCATATGCCACTAGTTTCACGTCAATCTGATTCCTAGTTTGGGAGATATCATCGAATTATCAAAGGTCACCAGAAACAGAGCTGAACAGAGTAGGCTGAAGGACGTTTTTGCTCGAGCATGCCTTTGCTTCTGCTCGAGCAAGGCACTGTTTATGTGAAAATAAGAGCTGGAACGATGTTGCTCGAGCATGGAATTAGTTGTGCTTGAGCAAGCCATTTTTCATGTGAGAAAAAAAAAATGCTGAAATTACATTAATGTCCCCAAAGAAACTAGTATTCATCTGGAAGCTTGAACTTGCTTATTTTAACTCCGAATTGAGCCATTCCAACTTCTATTTGATCATAGGAACTTGAATATTGATATTCTCATAATATTTAACAAGTTCTTCTTTCTTCAAACTTCATTCTTGATCATTCTTCATTTTATTAAACTTTGCATCTATATTAAATATAAGAATTAGTCAAAGTATAAGATAAATGTAGTATGCAAATTTTTTGCTTTGGATAATGGCATCAATATAAGATATCATCAAAACTAATCATAACTAACAATATTATGTTGATTAGTGAAAATTTTGGGATTATGATTTTGGGAGAATATTGAATTTTGACAATATATATATGTAGAGGATGATCAATGGCAAATTTTAATTGGTTTAGATTTATTATTTAGTTGTCTTATGATTTTATAATGAATTTCTCTTCAAAAGAATAGATTATAATAAGTTATATGCTTAGCTGAAATTGAATAAGATCTATATGTTTTTTTAAAAAATATTTTTTGGCGTTCATATTCTATTTATTTTATTTTCTCCAATTATTTTATTTTGAGGCGGAATGGAATGCGCATTTAAGTGTTAGTTTTGTGGATTGAGTGGTATTATAAGAATTCATATTTAGTGACAAAAGATACTAATTAACACCGATAACAATATATTTTGTGTTACCAAATTTGTTGTAGGTTGAAAAAGATGAGTAAGGATAAACGAGAAAAACATAGATGTGTTCTTTAAGAAGAAAGTAATTCATAAAGTGATATTTCTAAGAAATTAATTTCTCAAAGTGATGCACCTTGTAATGAATCTCCTTCCAAACATCATAAAATTGAACAAGCCGATGATAATATTATAGTCAAAAATAAGATTTTTAAACGTGATACGGACAAGTGAAAGTCCATGTGGGAATATTCTGCTAATAAAAATGATGAGATACGGAGAGTTTATTTATTGGCTGGGCCACCTCATTGCTTCAAATCTAGTAATCATTTTTTAAAGGAAAGGCATCCTTGATGTTTTCCAGCTTCTTGGTTCGAAGAATTTTCTTCATCACTTGAGTATTCACCTCATATAGATACTAGATTTTGTTTACCATATTATATTTTCACTACAAAGACTGGTGGGCGACATGGTTAGGATGCATTCACAATCAAAGGTTATAATAATTGGAAGAGAGTTCATGATGGAAAGGATTGTGCTTTTCTAAGTCACATGGGAGACGATCCTTGTTCACAACATACTAATATTGTAAGGTTTTAATAATTGGAAGAGAGTTAATGAACCAGTCTTGCCATATTGATAAAGTTATGTATTCACAAAGCTCCCAACAAATTGAAAAAATAGGTATGCATTTTTTCTTTGATTATATTTTAAATAATTTTATTAAATTTCATTATACATATAATTATTATGTTTGTGTTTGTAATATCTTTAGATCAATGTTTGGTTCATTACTCATTGGGGTGTGAGAGGAAAATAATTCTTGTTTGAGATACCTACTAAAAATGTTAGTATCATCTTATATTTTATTTTGATGTATAATTGTTGGTTATTATTTATTTGTATTTTCAATGTTACGTGATTTTATTTAGTAAATAGTTCAATATGTTTTTTTTTTTTGGCCCGACTAAAAATATTTTTTGGTTCCGCCACTACTTGTAGTTTAACAATATCAAACTCATCTCTTAAATCTTTCTTAAGCATAAAATTGTAAGTTTGAAGTAGCAAGGAATGCAAGACAACAAAACCATTCAACAGTAGCAATGGAGGAATTAAAAGGAAAGAAGAAAATAAAGAAGAGAGTGGCTTATCGCATCAGAAGGTCTCACTCAACGCCAAGAATGCGATGGAAAAGGAAGGAAGGGGAATTATATATATATATATGGATGTATTGATTTGGAATTTTATATATTAGAATCATTGATTTGTCTTTTTAATATTTTGAGCGTATTTGATTGGGATTTTCCCTTAAAAACACTGAAATTGTAATTTTGAATTAATAATATTAATGTTAACAAAAAAATTAATTTTCAAAATTAGATTGATGATTACAAAATCTTCTCCCTTCAGTCTTTTTTTTATAAGAAGCAACTGTCTTGTAAGAAACATTCAGAGAGCGTCTTTTTTCCCCCTTATTTAATTACCTCTATTTAATGTCAATATAATAAATTTTTACAAACACTCAAAGGCCTATTACTTCTACCATATTTATTTTCTTATTCTCTCTCTTATGCAATTCTCTTTATTATAATAATCTCCTTATTCTCTCTTTTATTCCTTATGTAATCATAAATAAGGGTATTTTAGTCAAAATGAGTTACAATTTTGACACATTTATTATTTTTAACTAACTCTTCGAACGGCGAGATTCGGTTAAACATTTCTTATAAAAAGAATAGAGGTACCTAATAGTGTAAGGGTAACTGAAAATATTTTATAAAATTAAAGAATCAAATTAAACTCTTATATAAGGCTAGATAACGAGAGGTGGACTTTCACCAAATATAAATGATAAGAAAAAATTTAATTAAAAATATATTTTTTAAAAAAATTAAAAACCTTAACCTTGAGGAGCACTAACCACTGTGCTAAAAGCTTAAGCTGATAACGAAGGCGCACTCTATATTATATATGTCCCAAAAACCTTCTTCATCTTACCTAATGTGGAACTCATCACGATTAGACCTTGACAACACTCTCCTCTCCTCATCACATCATTCAAGGAATTTCAATGATAAAGTTTGTTTTTTTTGGGACTTATTATGAAAAGTACCTCCTCTCTTAAAATTTTCTTCTTCTTATATGGAACCCTCTCATTGAGGCTATTCCCTCAAGTTAGAGCTGATAATATAGGTCAATTCACTTGTTATGGGTTGAACCAACACGGGTTGATAGCATGATGGATCAAGCTGAAAAGACTCGCATCAAAACAGGCTGAGATTTAGCCAATCCAACCAGTAATCAATGGGTTACGGGTTAGCTCGTCGTCTAACCCTGTTTTTTCTTTTTTCCTTTTAAATTTTTTATATTACTTTTTAAATTTTTTAAACAATATAATAACATTTATCTAATTATCTATGAGACTATTACCAAACATAAAATAAAACACTCCATTTGGTCCTAAATATAGGACAATCCTATAAACTTTATCCTATATTTAGGACTGACAGAGATTTTCCGTAATCTCCCAAAATACCAGATTAGAAAAGGATTTGCAGTATAATGTAACCTGGGTCGTTTCCCAACGAATTCGTCGATTCAATTCGAAAACGATAATAAAAAGAAACATAAAATTGGGGTTTTTGGTTCAAAAGAGAATAGAAACGAAATAACGAAGCAAAACGAAATAAACACAGGTTAAAAAGATAAACAGAAGATTAACCCAGGATTTCAAATTCCACCACTTCCCTTCCTTGGACGAAAACAGATTTATAATCGAACTCGTGATCGACTCTGGACAAACTGAAATCTTTGCATTTGCCCAGAGATTCCCTCAATTGAACAATCGTTTAGAATTTGTTCGAATCAGTGGCGTATCTCTGTACGATCGCACAGTAATACTTTAACCTAGTTCGAACTACGTCCTTGGGAAATGTCGATCTCAAGCGTTAAATTAACACCCAATCCGAAAGTAAATCGAATCCGGAATTACAAAACGAAACGAATTTGTTACCATTAAGAACGAGTCCTCTGGATAGTGGAATCCTCAATCCATGGGTCAATCACGTAGCTTAGCTAGTCATGGTTATGCGAACGAAAATCGAACGTAAATGAAGAAGTTCATCATGAACACGATATATGAACATGAAGAACAGGTTGAGAGAAACTAACACTTCGTATTTAATCTAAAACTGTCTAAAAACGTGTCCGTTGAATATTTGTGGCTGCCATCTAACTTAAACCTAAACCTAAAATGGAAATGGGTCAGCCCAAAACGAAAATAAAATAAAATGGGCTTTAATTACAAAATTCGAGCCCAACCGAAATCCAAAAATACATATGACTTCGGCTCCAAAATCGACTGCCCTCTTGTCCGAATTTGCTCTTCATGTCTTCATAACAATTGTAGCTCTCTGAATCATCTGAAATATGAGACAAAAATGAGGCAAATCCGTTGTCTGATTCAAGAGTTATGGTAAAAATAGTGAAGCAATGTAAAACTGGAATTTATTATTAAATAATGGCTAAAATATAATCAAAGGCTCAAAGCCCAAATAAGTATAAAAACCATTATTTATTAGCTAAAGAGTCCTAAATTATAAATCAAGAGGCAAAAAGTAGTGTATGAAATATTCAATTATCAAGGACTAGAGGAGTTATCTTTTTTCACATACCTAAATTATTAAAATACATTATAAAAATATAAATTGATAATAAAACATCTAATTCAAAGTTTCAAACATTATAAATTAAACCTACGTCACAATTCAACATATTACAAACTAAACATAAACTCCAAATCCATGATTAGCATTCAACACAATCAACACATTTTTAGGGACATAATGTTTTTGTTTTGTTTACTTTAGAATTTTAGAAAACAAAAATAAAGAAATACGGGCTAGCCTGAAAAGAACCGCATCAAAATAGTCTCAATTTTTCACATTCCATCCGTCCAAATTCTTATAGGTTGGAGCCCGTGGCATTGAAAAATGCTTATTTGGCTGTGATATAATTGAATCTTTGAATATATATATAGTAATATATATATAGTACCTGTCCCTACATAAAAGCCTAGCTTATGGTCTGGATTCTTCAACATTAGAGTTCCTACCATGGATTTTCAAGATTTGACAGGGTTGCTTAGAAACACTCTATTGTCCCTCCATCCGGGGACGGAGCTTGGCTCAAATATTTGGGGGGGGGGGGCACTGGTTACTATTCATCTTCACCCTCTTTTTCCCCGTATCGCCGATTATGTACGCTGGAAGCCTCATCTCCGCCCGTACCCAACGCCGAAAAAGACGTGCCTCTCCTTGGCGCATACAAGAACCACGCCACCGGTTACTGTGAAGGGTCCTCCGCAAACATGGAAGCCTCATCTGCCCCATATGTATCGTCGATTATGTACACTGTGGTTCTGAAAGTGAAGGTTCCTCCGGTTACTGTGACAGGGACAATGGATGCAAACAAGCTAGTGGACTATGTGTACAGACGCAGCAAAAAAGCAAGCGAATATAGTTCCACGACCGCAGGTTGAACCAAAGAAGGAGGAAGAACCTAAAGAAGCGAGAGAAAAAAAGCGAGAGGAGGCAAAAGCGAAGAGAACACGAGAGAAGAAAGAGGAAGAGAAACACAACGGCGGAAGCCCAAGAAGGAAGAAGAAGGTAACAAGGAAGTAGGTGAAGATAAGAGTGAGAATAAAGAAGAAAAAGGAGGTGTGATTTAGGCATCGTAAGAAGCTGAAGTAAAGAATCAGGAAATAGAAAAACAGATATGTTTGAGCTTGGTTCTGGGGTCATCCATTTTTTTTTTTTTGGGGCCATGGCCCCCCTAGTCCCTTCTAAGTTCCGTCTACGCCTCCATCGGGAGAATCATCAAAGCATTCTCTATACAATTATTATACTAATTCATGTGATTTTTTTTTTTGCGCCGCGGGGGGGATTTTCCATTCATCCAGGGCCAAGAGAATAGTCCTTAGACTACTATGGGAAAAAATTAGGGGAAATTACGGCGGGTCCTAAGGAACAGAATTAATTAAAAAAAAGTCTCTTGAAATCACTAAATTACATAGAAGTCCCAAGAGACTTTTTTGATATTATTTGTATGGAAAAAAATTTAGGTTTTTAAATGTTGTTGTAAATATGACTTTTTTCATTGTAAATAGCCGATATTAAATTTTGTTGTAAATATAGCACTTCCTGTTGTAAATATAGCATTTTTCTATTGTAAATGACCTCTCTACGTTCAAAATCCAGATGTTTAAATGTTGTTGTAAATATGAATTTTTCTGTTGTAAATGGCCAGATTTTAAATTTTGTTGTAAATATAGTCATTTCCTGTTGTGAATGACCTCTCTAATTCAAAATCCAGGTGTTTAAATGTTGTTATAAATATGGCTTTTTTGTTGTTGTTGTAAATGACCAAATTTTAAATTTTGTTGTAAATATAACATTTTTCTGTTATTAATACAAATAATATCAAAAAAGTCCCTTGGAAATTTTGTATAATTTGGTGATTTTAAGGGACTTTTTTGTAATTATTTCTCGCTCCTTGGGACCTGCATGTAATTTTCCCAAAAAATTAATTAAAGGTTGCTTTATTACTCTGAACTGGCATTTGCAAGCAAAATGTGAGAGATGTTATTCTTGAATAATCCCTCCTCCAATTTCATACCTCTTGGTCACATGTGAATGAAAAGGAAATTTCGAAGAAAAAACACAGAAAAAAAAAAATCAAAATATAGGGTTTCTTAATTCTCCATACTTGATAGCCAAATTGCAATTACCAAAACTTGATTTCCTTGTACAAATAATCATCATATATCAATAACTTTCTTAAAAATATGAGTGCATGAAATGTTTCCAAGGTTGTTCCGATAAGAAAATTGCCACTATTGCCAACGCCAAAACTAGATTTTTCAACAAAACAGCCACCAAACACTCATGAACGAAGTTGGTTGTAATACTTGTGGTCATTGATTCCAATCTTATTCTTCAAACCAATTTGAGTTCACTTATTTAGGTGTATGGATAACCAAAAAACTTAGAAGGGTGATCTGGTGCAAAAGGCTCCTACTAGATGGGGCAGGAAGGGACAAATGACCCAAAAAAATAAAATAAAACATGATTCCAACAAATATGTTCCTAAGCCTTGGACTTGAGAATGTGTTGCAACAGTGACCTTTGGCTTCTCGCTCTTGCGTCTAAAGGGACAGCCTTCAAGTTACTTTTTGGGATTCCTCGTGGCCATTTTATGCAACCTCTCATGGCACGAATTATGTGTGGATTATTCTTATTCATGGCTTCTGATTCCCAATTCCTGCAGAATCCACCTTCATCACCTCCTGAACCTTCCAATGAAGACAAAACTCCTGCAATTACAGTAGTACTGGTTGTTCCATTAGTTATGCATGGCCTTAATTTAGAGCTTGATGAAGAAGCTTTCTTCTTTAACACCTCAGTAACTTCTCTCTCAGGAGATTCGAAGCAAGTGTTTTTACCATATTCTGCTACTCTCCTTGTCATATTATCCTTTTGATGGTTGACTTTGACTACTTGTAAACCAGTATTATTGTAGTGAGAGGATGAGTTTGACCTCTTGTCCAAGCCATCTTCTTCTTCATACGGTTTTATCACTTTCTCATGGTCCCTGTCATTTCTGAGCTCCTCATAGATGGACAGAATATCAAAATTTAAGAAATCAAATGAAAGTTCCACAAGGTGTTGGTGTCTGGGTAGCTCATCAGCTGCAGCTTCTGATCTTAGGGAATTCTGCAGAAAAGCAAAGAACTGGATCATCTGATTGTACTTATCTTCGAGTGCAAGCTTCGCGTCCATTAGCTTCATTTGAACTCGTTCTTCACGCAAAAGCTCTGCTATTTGCATCATCTTCCTCTCTTCTTCCACTTCATTGAGAATCTTCATGGATTCCATCTCCAACTCCTCAAGCCTGCTCTTGTCTTCTCCTATTTGCTTGGCTAATTCATTGCACACTTCCTCCATTAACTCTCTTCCTATTTTCTCTTCCTTGTACTTCTTCTTGAAGTGCTTTGCGCATCGGTTCACTTCGGCTAACTTTTGTAACAACTTGGCATTCATCAGCTCCATCCTTTCTCGGCTTCTCCTTTCCCCTCCCAGTTTATCCTTTACCTCATCTAATGTTGACTGAAACTGTTGGAGTTCTCTTTGCTTCCAAAAGATCATTTCTTTCTCAAACTTGTGAACAAATTGTTGCATCTTTTTCTTGGAGGACTTCCTTGCAGCTTTAAGCTTGTTTATGAACCTCTGAGCTTGAACTAGTTCTGCTAGAAGAGAAGAGACAATTGAATCACATGGTAACTTCCTCTCTTCATTGTGGTTACCAACATGAATCTGAGTGAACTCATTGGATCTTTCAGGAAGACCAGTATCCCATTTTGTTGCCTCTTCCTTACAACACCTGGGACATGGAAGATAAGATTCTAGCTGGGAACAAAAAATGGCCATTAGGAATTAGTATCTCAATTTTGCATCTTCTCTTTCATGAATATCATTGAACTGATAGGTTAAATATACTAATTTGGGGAGATTAAAGAAGTCAAATAACTTAGTTTAAAGTATTTATAATCATTTTTCTTCAAACTAATTTGACAAACTTATAAAATGATGTATAATTTAATGATATGCATAAATATTTCAAAGAGATCATATAGTATATATTATTATTAAATAATTTATTTAACTTCTTTAACCTCCCCAAATTAGACAATAGGGTCTTATATTTAATTAGACCAGAGGTGGTATCAATTTTCATTTATAAGCTCGTTTTCAAACAGTTGATAAACATGGACCTTTAGATCCAAATCATCAATCTTGGATAGATTTATAGAACGAATTAAAGTGTCTCCCCCTTTATATTGTTCAAAGTGAAGCAAATAGTAAGTATGCATGTAAACTATATATACCTCAGGTTGAATTCCATTTCTTGAATGCAGGATATTATGCGGCCTCGTGGGATCTTTCGTCTTCTTGAATTCATCTCTGATTTCATTATGAGCGGGAGGTTCAATCCTTAAATCCTCATTAGCTAGCTAAAGTAAAGAACATGTGCAGGATGTTAACGACAGAAGGACAAAAACTATAAAAACAAGAAGCGAAAACCATTGCCAACAACTACTAGAAACAAGTATGTTCTTTCAATTGGGTTTTATGGGAGCACCAAAAGCACTAGGAAGTCTCAAGAAGGCAATGGTAGAGATCTAACTCTGACATCAAGCCTTCTGATACTCTAATATGCTGATTGGAAGAGATCAAATAATGAGCAGAGGTAGTTATCAGACTTGTTTTTTTGATTGAAAAATGAAATAAGCCAAATTGATTTCATTACGGGCAGATGATACATAAAAAAAAAAAAAAAAAAAAAAAAAAAAAAAAAAAAAAAAAAAAAAAAAGCCAGTACATGGTATCAGTGCTTTTTTACGAGGTATCTCCTTCGGTTCAAAACATAAGCCATGTTTCTGTGTCTAGAAACAGGACTTATATTTTGGACCAGAGGGAGTAATGAACCAGTCTTTCTTGCTTGGCGACTTTAGTTTTGTATTAATGCAGGATTGGCATCAATTTTTGCAGTTCAGATTGTTGATCATATATTGATCAGTTAGTTTTCTAGCTTTGGTTATACACATACACTTGATGCAGGATGGTTGACATTTGAGTTTAAAAAGGGAAATCGCCATGGAAACTGGAAAGCATTGCGTTGCAGAGCTCATGAGAAGTAGGCCATTTCAAATAGCAAAAATATAAGGAATCCAAAATAAAGAATTCTCAACAATAGTGGACAACAAGACAAAACATTAATCAAATAACCCAAAAGTTGAAAATTTAAAAAAAAAAAAAAAAAAAAAAAAAAAAAAAAAAGGGTTAAAATGATAACCAGTACACCCACAGATTAATGTCAGGAAAAAACCTGAAAGTTAGCCATTTCACAAACAACCATTAACTATCATGAACATAGTACAAAAAAAATTATATCCTAGCTTTATCTTTTTGTACAAGCTTGCAGCCAAGCGTCAGATAAGTTCGTAGATTCAAAGGGAAAAAAAGCTAAAAAATCAAAACGCAATTTGTTTCCAATTGGCCTTGTTTTATAGCCAGAAACCACAACTTCAACTACAGAAAATTTTAAAATTGACATCAAAATGCAACAAAGGGAGAAAAGAAACAGAGAATTTTCCGTTTACCTCGGACTTGGAAGAACAAACCGACACATTACCGCCACAATTCCGTGGACGGTCCATAAATCGAATCTTCCAAAACCCAGCAGCGAGCTTCCTGGCGGATAGCTGGGATTTGAGAAATCCATGGCGGAAATTCACTGGGGAACTAACACGGGCAGTGACGAAGGAGCTTTTCTTCTTGTGAAGGTTGCATTGGTAGGGAGGATCATTGCGGAGGATGCCGTAACGGTGGCGGAGGACAGCTGCAAGTGATGAGGTCGGGTGCTTCCGGCGATGGGTTATCGCCGAAGAGTGGGACCCAGCGGAGGAGCTCATTGGGGAAGAGGAGGCAGGGAGGCCATGAATGAACAGAGAGGAGGAAAGAGAGAAGAGAAAGGGACAAGAGAGAGAGACACTATAAAAACAAATAATGAGATTGGGAATGTTTGTCTGCTCAGCGGTGAATGACAGTCACTGCATACTATGCATGTGTATGTATGCATACTATGCCTGCCCGTGTAGTAGGCGTATTTATAATAAAATTTATACTGTAGAAATACCACACTTACGTAAAAGTAAAAGTGATTGGGTAACAAAAGCTGAAACATTAATCACGTATAATAATGCATGCTTCTTGTCTTCCCCTCCCTCTTTTAACTCCCTTTCTTTATTACTACTACCATCTTCTACGAGCATATGCATAATTTGTCAAACAAAGGAAAATAAAAATTGCAAGACTTTTACAGGGTTAAATGGTATTCCCTCTTGTCCTTTTTTTTTTTTTAATTATTTTTATAAATAAGTAGCTGTCCAAATTATCCGATATAAAATGTTAGTTAAAGATAACAAATGTGTAAAATATGTATTTTTTAAGAAATATATCCTTGGTTATAAAAAGAGTATATCGGAGGAGATGATAAATGAAACTTTATTACAGAGAGATAATGAGTAATCTTCATTTAAGAGAGGTAAAAATAAAATTTAATTTAAAATTTCAAACAAAAATGATTTATTCCTTATATTAAAGATCACTCCTATAAAAAAATAATATTATTATTATTCCTTATAAAAAAAGATTAAAGGGAGTATTTTTCATCTAAAATTATTTTTGAAAGAAACACCAGCTTTCCTAAACTATTTAATTGAGTGATCTTGCTTTCACATATCAAGATTGTTATAATGTCACTTAACTAATAGATATTGACTTTTTTTTTTTTTATTTGGGTTGGCAAGCTAAATGCTCGCAGGCACGATCTAAACTCCGGAAGCTGTGCTAGGCCAACTGGAAAAAGAGTGTCTCTATTAAGTCATCTTTTTCATTTTTCTCTCCATTTAATTTTTTCATCATTAAATTAGTTTTTAATGGTTGAGATTTGTTTAGTAAAAGCATTATTATCATTTAATATTTAAATTACATAATATTTTTAATATAGTATAAAATCTCCACATTAAAAGCCAATCCAATTGTGAAGAAACTGAGTGGTGAAAATGGTTAGTGGAGACACCATTTTCCTAAGTCGATCTAGACACACCATTATACGACAAAGGGTGTTGGCAAACATTGATGTTAGTTGTTAATTTTATGTTGGCTTTGAGTTAAAAAAAAAAAAAACATTTTTACACCTAAATTATTTATTGAAGATTAATTAACACTCTAAAATTTTTAAATTTGTAGCAATTGGTAGCACTGTTTTTCATTAAAACATTTGCTATCATGATTTGTCAAAACTAGTTAATTGGTATTAACTAATAATAAGAAAAAAAAAAAGTGTATCAACTTAAATCAACAATCAATTAGTAAGTTATATACGTACTTAATATAAGAACCCAGTTAACTTTTTAGGAGAGATAAGAAAGTTAAATAAGTTATTTAATCATAATATATGTTGTATATCATTAGATTATATATAAGTTTATAAGTTAAGTAAATTGATTTGGAAAAAAAGGATAGATATAAATATTTTAATATAACTTATTTAGTTTCCTTAATTTCTCCATACTTCGGGGAAGAATATATGTTGATCATGATTTTCTTGTTGTTTATCATGATTTTTTAACCAGACACTCGTCGGCCAAGGAAAAAGATTCTTAGCCTACACAAATGTATAGCATCAAAACATGATGTACATGTTTTAATTAATTAAAAAAACCTCGGAGGATGAAATTGATGTTATTATTTGGTTTGCCAACTAAATATCCATATATTTAATTTACGATAGTATATAAGGTTTTCACACACATGAGTTTAAGTAAACTCGTAAAGTGAACTCGAATCATAAATTTGTAAGAGTTTACTTTCACTATTAAATATGTATTAATAGTATATAATAAATAATTAAAATATGGAAAATGACAATATTTGGATTTAAATATAACTAATTGAAATTGGTGTATAATAAATAATTAAAATATGGAAAATGACAATAATTGGATTTAAATATAACTAATTGAAATTAAATCCACCAACATTTAAAATTTACCATATTTAACAAATACATTTCTATAAACTCATATAAAGTTACTGAGTATGATCAAATAGAAAAAGTTAATAAGAGTTTAAGAATGATCGTTAACACGGTTTTATAAGCTATAAACGTAAAAACGGTAAATTTGGTATATAAACTCATGATTTTTATCGAGTTTATAATGATCACAAGGTTTACCAAGAACTCAACTCGATATGGTAAGTTAGAAACGTAAAAACGGTAAATTTTAAGAGTCAATTCGCGAGTTTGATAACAATTAGTATAGACATGCATATATAACCTGTGATAGTACCTTTAATTATTCATTAGTATGGATGGACACTCTTTTGCTAATATATATATAATTTAAACCCGTTTTGCAACTAATTTTTAAGATTTACAGCTGAATTTTCAAGATTTATAATTAGGTTTGTGCAATTTGTAAGCGAAATGAAAGTATATCGCCAATTACGAAAAAGTCGCTTTTGTCTATTTACTTTTTATCTTAAACATGTATCCTTGTGCATTGGTATTTTACAAATTTGTGGTCCTCGATCTCAATCGATCCTTCTGTGATTCTCACATATTTTTAACGAATCCGAATCTCAGATTGTGATCGGAGCAAGTACGAGCTATCAGGTCCCCCCTACAAACTGGACAACATGAATCATAATTAATCAATAATTTAATAAAGAATATAGTCAACCTTTTTTTTATACACAGTATATAGTCAACCTTATTACTAATAAGCCACTCATCTTTTGGATATGATATGTTACACCAATAGTATTATTTTCCAAAATTGAAAACAAAAAATTACAAAATTATTATTTAATTAAAGGACTCAGTTGAATATATATATATATATATATACACTCTTTAAATTATATTTATAATGCATTTCTAACATGTTTTATTAAACTAAGAAAGATATTAAACCCAATTAAATCCGCCTTAAAAATTCAATAAATTTTTCAACTTGGAGTGAAAACTGAGAATTCCAAAAACAACAAATCAGGAGTAAAATTATACTTCATCATGTTTAAAATATAAGTCACCTTGTAAATTTCCTTTTTCTTTCATAATATAAGTCAATGTTTATTTAATCAATTTTGTCCTTATAGTTAATATAGTGCTCAAATAATGTGGCTCATCATATTTTTGTTTTTTCTGCTAAACCTCATTTAATATAGGTAAACTAAGAAAATCTTTTTAATTTAAGAGAAACTTAATATATTTGAAGAGGGAGTACATTCAAATAATAAAATCAAGGGAAAAACACTTCTCCTGTTGTAGGAGAAGTGTTTTCTCATGTCACACACACATAAAATGGTGGGATCTACATATATATATAATTAGCATTATATATATATGTGGGTCCCACTATTTCATGTGTATGTAGAAATCTTTTTCTTCTCATGGAACATGAAAAGTTTAAACCCCTAAAATCAAACGAGGTGACATATATTAATAATGTAAAGAAAATCACTCTCTAAAGTCTAACGTACAAATAGGACGAGATTAGTATGATGATGTAAATCTAAGGCCGGTTTGGTATACGGATTTGGTGGAAAGGGAAAGGAATATTAGTAAGTTCCTCTGTTTGGTTCACATTTTGGATAAATCTTTCTTAGAACCTAAGTTTTTGGATTCACCCTGGGCCCACCAATCTTCCCTTATATGTGGGAAGACCAAATCCCACTCAAATTTGGTGGGATCTCAAGTTCCCACATTACTTTTCACATTTTTTAACAAATTTACTTCTTAAATTTGAACTTGACTTTTTTTTTACATGAGTTCGAATTTGAAAAGAACATATCATTTTAAAATATATTTTAGCAAGTTTTTATTTTTATTTTTAGTTAATTACTTTTGAGAGTAAAATAGATATTTCTTGATTCTTTACCAACTAGTATCCCTTCATTTTCTTCATACCAACCAACTCATCTTCCCTCATTTTTTAAAATTTTCCCTTCCCTCCATTTCCTTCCTCTAAGTTCTTTTCTCTCCTCAAATTTTTCCCATACCAAATGGTGCCTAATTGTGAGAGAAACACGTGGAGAGCTATTTGCACCAGTAGGGGTAATGAATAAACTCGTAAAGTTGGACCTAATGTTACTGTGAGGTGCTGTTTGGTAAAACCATTAAACCATTTTAATTGACGAGGGTGTTCTCTAATTAGATATTTAGGTTTGAGTCACCTCAATCTTAACCTCATGTGTCTAGCCCTATCATTTAGGTTAGCGGTTGGCTTTATATTCTTTATAAAATGTTCTTTTTTATAAGTCAACATATATTTTTAGAAAAATTGGTTAAAAATACATGTTTAAAAATTCCATGGACCATAAGGGTGTGTGTATGTTCTTATATATATATATATATATATATATATATATAATACTCTGAAACATTTCACAGTTTTTCTAGGTTTCAGGTCCTGATAAGTATACCCAATAAAATTATGGGTTAAGATGCATTTTTACTTTTAAAGTATACACCCAGGAGCAATTTTGCCCCTGAAGTTTTCGGTGTAGCAATGTTGCCCCTGAAGTTTAAAAACGGAGCAATGTTGCGGCGGCGAAAGCTCGATATGGAGTTGACGGGAAAATAAAGGAAGAAACAATGTACAAATAGGGTAGGGGCAAATTAAGGAAATTAGAAAATTTAGATATTTTAATTTTTTAAAAACATGGGTCCCACAAACGAGTTAGGGTCAATTAACGGAGGTGTGATTTTTGCTCTAACTTTGAAAGCACATGTGTAGTTTCGGTCCCCAAAAAAGCACATGGTGTTGGGCTCTCTTGGGGTAAAACTCATGTGTATTTTTGCTCCTTTACCCTATTTAATTATATATTAGTAATACCTATTTAATAATAAAAGTAAACTCTTACGAGTTTACGATACAAGTTCACGTCACTGTCACGAGTTTGCTTAAACTCGTGAGTTTGACAACCTTAGTTACACTGCATTAAACGAGTTTTTTTTATTATTTCTTTTTTGGCCAACCAGAAAAACGAGTTATTGAAAAAAAAAAAAAAAAAAAAAAACCAGAAAAACGAGTTATTATGGGAACCTTCTATTAGTTACGTGCATTAATTAATTAATCAATGAGTACTTGATTGTGTCAGTTAAAAAGATTTGGACTATAGTTATTTCCGCGTTTTGATCTTTGGAGACATTACCCCACCCGCTACTGCGAAATTATCGCAAAAGATTACTCCCTCAACATCTTTTAATTAACTTTTTTATTACTTGCTCTCACTTTTTTATAAGATCAATTTTTCATAATTATTTGGTTTAAAAAGGCAGTTAAAATTATTTTTAAATGATAAATATAGAAGAAATGATTTTTTTTATATATATATACCTTTATTTATAAGAGGCAAGTAAGAGAGAAAAATAGTAATAAGAAAATGATAAAATAAAATGTATGAAAAAAATAGGTAAGAGAATAGAATTAATTAGAGATAAAATTGACAAAAATGTATTTAATGTTCAGATTATTCCAAACTTGATCTTATAAAAAGGATAAAATCAATTCAAAAATTGGTATCTTATAAGAAAGATAAAGGGAGTATTTTCCTGATTTTAGCAATAGGTTTTGATTGCTTAAATATGAAGTCTCAAATTCGAGTATATATGTTATATGAGTAAAATGTAGAAAACGTTTTGAAGAAATTGTTTGCGATATTTGAATATGGCATAGTCAAATAACTATATAAAAAATTATTAAAAGTAGTTACTCCATCTAATCCTAAACTTTAGATTGTTTGGTATTTGAGATAGGATATTGTCACTACCAATTTTAGCCACTACCATTTTTTTAATTGTTAGATCAGAATCTCATCTATTTTTATCATTTCTCTCTCTTATTGAGATTCTAATCTAACAAAAAAAAAGTGGTAGTAGCCAAAATTGGTAATGATAATATCATATCCTTTGCTATTATTAAAAAAAAAGGTACTTATCTATTTTTCGGCAAGGATTTATTAGACTAATGGTTTGTTCAACTCTCTTTACATTTCACTTGAGGTGCAAAATTTTCATTTGCACGTTGGCCTTTGTTTCTGAAACTGAAAGTTTATTTAATTTTTTAACTAATTGTTCAAGATGTATTCCTATTTTGATTATTGTAAGGCTTGCTAATTCGGTGAAACCAAACAAATTACTCCCTCCGGTCCTTAATAATCCTCTAGTCTTTATTATAAAATATGTTTGAGGAGTTAATCTTGGTCCTCAATATAAAA
This sequence comes from Acacia acuminata, assembly GCA_019022655.1. Classification (NCBI taxonomy): domain Eukaryota; kingdom Viridiplantae; phylum Streptophyta; class Magnoliopsida; order Fabales; family Fabaceae; genus Acacia; species Acacia acuminata. The sequence continues at coordinate 275,964 of JAFJYI010000286.1, read as the reverse complement.
CATAGTTTTCATATTTGTCGATATTTTTCTAATTTTACCCCAATTGATGCTCCCCCAACAATAATCAAGGATCTTGAGCAAAAAAATAAAAATGAAAGAATAGTCAAAGATGAGAGAGAATAAAGAAATTAAGCAAAATGACTAGGGTATTTTAAAAAATACATGTCATATTAACTAACTTCCTCAATCTAATCAAATTAGATAAAAATGTCTTATGTTAAGGACTGGGACATCATTGTTGTCAAACTTGCGAGTTGACTCTCCGAGTTTACCGTTTTTACGTTTTTATATTATAAAAACAAATTAAGTCATTGGTAAACTCGTGCTAGTAGTAAACTTGGTTAAACACACGAGTTTATACACCGAATTTATTGTTTTTACGTTTACGGTTTACGAAATCGTGTTAACTTACTCTTAAACCCATGTTAATTTTTTTTATTTGATCCTGTTCAATGGGTTTATATATAAATTTTATAGAAATTTCTATGTTAAATATGATAAATGATGAATGTTGATGAATTTAATTTCAATTATTTGGATTTAAAATATATTTAAATCAAATTGTTGTCATTTTTCTATTTTAATTATTTAATTATACACTAATAATACATATTTAATAATAAAAGTGAACTCTTATAAATTTGAGATTTGAGTTTATGATGCGATTACGAGTTTGTTTAAACTCGTGAGTTTGACAACCTCAATTGGGTGAGTATATAAGATATATTAGGAAAATTCATATTGATCCTAAATATAAAACTTATTTTTTTATATTTGTCAACATTTTCCTAATTTACCTCCTATTTATGCTCCCCAACAATAATCAAGAAGTGATTGTTAATAAAATTAATATGACTGATTATTTTAGAAAATATATGTCATATTAACTAACTTAACTTACTTCTTTAATCTAATCAAATTATGTTAATATATCTTATATTAGGGACTGAAATAGTATCATAGTGATGGAGTGATGGGAGTTTTGGTGAGTGTGGCAACAAAATTTCAAAAGTTATTGAAAACTTCCAAAAAAAAAAAAAAAAAAACTCAGCTAAACTACTGCTTTTTCTGCGGCTTCATTTGGCCTTGGATTTGATACGCCGCATCAATATGTAATAATATCTCTCACATGCTGTGTCTTATGTACCCATATAAATGCATCCCAATTAGATTTAACCAAACTGGATCCCAATTAAATGAATCAATCAATTGTATACGTCCTATTTGTAAGTTTAAATTAATTAACTCTCACATATTAAGAAGAGTTAATTAATTTATTAATTATGGGCTAAATTTTTAATTTTACCCTTATATATGATTGGTTTCAAAAGTCAAAATGAATAATTTTTTTTGTCTATTGCAATTAATATGAGCAAAAATATATATAAAAAATGCATTTATTACTAACTGGACTTATAATAACAATCAAAATTTTTGATCAAAATAAATTTATAAATAAGACTAGAGTTGTACTTGAAGTGTTTTTAGTGCGTGTCTATAAATATATAATTTTTCCTATTTGATTAGGGTTTCTCATTCGATGTTTAAAGTGCAAAGAGTTTTAGTCTCTCTCAACAATTGCATTTCCTAGAATTTAAACTTGTATTGTTCTCCTTATAGAGGTGAGACTTCTTAATTACTATATCAACCAACAACTTATTAGTAATATATACTTCTTTCGGTCTACAATGTATAACATATGCTACAAATTATTCGGCTTAAAATGTAGAACATTTTGTGACTTTAAAAAACATATTTTCATTTTTACCCGTATTGGTTAAAGTGTGCTGAGTAGTTAATTATACATGAAAAACTTGTCCGCGTTAGTTGTGTGGGTAATGACAGAGCTGAAAAAATGTCAATTTTTCATGAGACGTAGGGGGAAAAATCCTTACTATAGACGCGTGATGAATATTGGAAGTGTCTTACAATGCGAAAAGTTTGTATTGTTAAAAGCTACTCCCTCCGGTCCTTATTATAAGGCACTAACTAATTTTTCTCACAAACTAATAAAAGTAGTTAAAGTCAATAAAGTTGTCCTAGAATCTAAGTAATTTCCAATACTACTTCTACTGATTGTACTAAACTCTAATATTATATTAATTATTACTCTCACCCACTACCCTTATTAATTATGGACCGAAATAGAAAAAAAATAATTAATGCTCATTGGGAACAAGCAAGTGCCTTATAAAAAGGATCAAATAAACTTGCTAGTTGGTGTCTTATAATAAGGACCAGAGGGAGTACTACTCTGGTTCTCATTATAGGTCCTTTGTTGATTTTTTTTTTTTTTTTTGGTCTTAAATATAAATCCACTTAGAAGGTTATTAATGATCGTTTTTTAATTCTATCTTTATTTAGTTCTTGTTAGCAAATAAGGAATAAAAGAGAGAGGTGCAGTGAGAGTGATATATAAACGTAGTGAGAAAAAAATTTAATACTTTCATTTTTTGGATTTGATTAAGAGTATCCTTAAGTAACTTTGAACTTAATACCAATCCCTTATAAAGCTTAAAGTGCAAAAGGTTTTCGTCTATCCCAACAACCGTGCTTCCTAAGACCTGGACTTGTGTTTTTCTCTTCATGGGGTGAGACTTACTATCTCAACTAACGAGTTTATTGGTAATACTTTCATTTTTAGCCCCTAAAAAAATTAAAGAATACCATTAGAATAATTTCATATTACATTAGAATGTGATTTGGATGTCACAAGTTCAAATTCTAAAAATAGACTCTGTGGCTAATCGCAGGGTAAAACTACACACATCTATATTTCCCCGACCACATTTGGTGGGAGTATTGTGTACTAGGTGACCTTTTTTATTAGATGTGATCATAAGGGCATTTAAGAAGAAAAAACTCATTAAATGATGCACAAAATGATTTTTTTTTTTTTTTTAAAAAAAAAAACTTATATTGAGAATCTTGACTTCCATCTAAATGTGCCCTATATATGAGATTGGTGGCGGTATCATATAAACTTCAAAACCAATATACACTGACTTCAAAACATTTTTTGAGTTTCTTGTGCTGGTATAATTAAACATGATGTTTTCCTTGTAAAGTTGCAATGCATGGAATCTAATGAATCTTTTTTTTTTTTTTTAACACTATAAGAAAGTTGTCATTTCGTAGCGGTTAAATTATAGAGGTTGAAAAAAACCGTTACAAATATCAATATTTGTAGTGGTTTTAAAGGAAACAACTACAAATTTGTAACATTATGATTCGTGCCAAATGGCATGCCGGTAAGAGATGCTTTGTAGCGGTTATATAATAAAAATCACTACAAAATATGGTACTTTGTAGCCATACTAACCACCACATTTGTGGCGGTGTTGTTTTTAGCACTTAACGAGGAAAAACTACTATAGAATGCAAAGGATTGCAACTTTGAGCACCACTACAAACTGCTTCATGGTATGTAGCGGTTATTAAGGCAATAACCATTACAGAATGCAAAGGGTTGCAACTTTGTAGCGGTTTTGAGACAACCACTACAAATTGTCATGTTGGCCGAGGTAGGGTTTCATTGTTTGTAGCAGTTTTGGTCAGAATTGCTACAAATCATGTGGCTATATAAATGTCACCACCCCTTATTTTACCACTTTTGGCAAAATCATTTCCCACGCGTGCTCTGAGAAGTTTTCTTCAAATCTGAGGTTCTGCTCAAACATCTAAAGATTTAGGAACTCAAGGTTAGAAAAGTTACTTATTTAATTTCGTTTTTGAGAAGAAAATATTTGTTTATAATTAGTTTTGGAAATATTTTTTAGTTCCTGAGGCTATTTTTTAAACATCTTTTGTACATGCATTTTAATTAGGTTTTAGAAGATATTGAATCTTTTTATTATAATATTGTGATTTTACATTATTTATATTGTTGGTTATTGTTATTATAATTTATTATGAATATTGGTTATTTGTCATTGTAATTTATTTTTAATTGATTAATAAATATAGTTATAATGGCTTGCAGGAGAGATAAGGGGAAGGGAAGGCGGATGAGTGTCCCCTCAAATGACCTATTTTATAGGGGAGCAGTAGTCTGGGCCAGTGTTTGGGTTAGAGGGCAACCCAGGGAGCATATGTCCTCGTGCCACTGCAGCAGGCAACCCTGCCACAATCTATGATATTGGTGGACCCCACAGCAAGTGACCCCACCAGAGGTGCCTATTCAACTAGAAGAGATTGATACTAGTGTCAGCAACTATGAGGAGCCTAAGGAATTTGATTTTGATATTACCATGAGTGAGGTAGAGCGATTCCTTGACCGCGGGGAGACTGGGGACCAAAATAACCCAAGACAATCGTCTTCGCAATCGACCGGGTTTAAGGTGCAAGTTTAAGGTAAGGAATTGTTTTAATAAATTTAATATTTTAATTGTCGTGGTTTAAATGTAATATTAAATTTAATTAAAATTTGTGATGAATTATGCCGATGAGCAGGGGAACACCAGTACTAGGAGGCAGGATGTGGGTGCTCTAAATAAGCTAGGCCCGGGGCTATGTGTAGTAGTTCAATGGAACAAGGCTACAAACCAGCTGATTGAGAATGGTGGTCATCTATTTAACTACTATCTCAATGAGATGGGCACGATCAAATTGGATGTGATTCCCTACCCACTTTTAGAACTGGAAGAAGGTTCCCTTGACTCCAAAGGATATAGTGTAGGATGAGGGCATGAAGGTAACCAATGTAATTTACTGAATCAAATGTAAATAGTTATAATTTATATAATTTTTAATAATTAATTAATTATTTCTATTTAATTGTAATTTATTTAATTATTCTTGATTTATTCAAATTTGTGATATATGATAGGTTTGTCATTCCAGACAACGAGAGCGGTACAACTTGATCAAGATGGGGATGGGTGGAAGAATAAGAGAAATTGTCTTTACCATATCATGAATAAGGATGAGACAATGCTTCATGCGATTGATGGAGACCATGCTTGACGGTGCCCACCCAATGACTGGAAAAAATTTATTTAGTACGGAAGAGCTCATAAGGACAAATAATTTTTCCAAGAATTATTATTTATAAGGAAATATAAGAAATATTAATGTTTTGTTGTTTTTGTAGACTCTCTCTCAGTGAGAAACACTAGGAGCCGAGGGCCTTAGAGGATCCATCACACAAGGGATCAAAGACGTTTTTTGTCACCTATAGCGAATTGGTATATTTTACAATTAAATTAATTTTAGCTTTATATTATAAATTTATTATTTTATTGTTCATATTAATAATTTATTGTTTTAATTCTTTTAGGAGAAGAAGGCTAAGTAGGAGAACCGTCAAATAGACTACAAGGAGTTATTCATTATCACGCATAGACACGGGATCGGACTGCAACCTCTCAACGGGTAGAGGAAGACATTGTAAGATATAGAAATTGTTTGTTTTATTTTTTTAGTTAAATGAAATGCTTAACATTGTTTCATAAAAATGTGTGCAACATGAGCGGATTCAGTAGACACGAGTTAAGTTGAGAGGGACCCATACGATGGAGTCATAGGGGTCAGTGGAGCAACCTAGACGCTTTAAGAGTATGAGGTTAGGCGCCAAGCATAGCATGGTCTATGGCAAGAAGGGCACATATGATCTTTGGGACCTCTAGCGTCAAAAGGCCGAGCCAAGCAAGTATTGAGGAGATCTGTGTGAACCGAGGGCACGGTTCATGATATCCCGGTAGATCTAGGTGCAACCTTATTTCTTTTATGCCCAGCAAACCTAATGGTGGGAAATCACAAACACAGTGATGTCCAAATCCTGGAAGAGGTTGTTTCCTACCAAGCTGGTTCCAAAGGTTCCGCTAGTCCCTACATTCGTCCTCCAGTTGCCTATTGACCATCCCCATGATCTTGCCAATGATGATGATGATGTTAATTCTAGTTAGGCCCGTGATCTTGCCACCCCTGATAGAGGACTTGATGATCAGTCGCTTGCTTATATATTTTTATTTGTTTGGATTGTGAAATACTTAGTTTCTTTCATCTTTGGACTTTGAAAAGTTTGCTTCTTTGGAGTTTGAACAATTTAATGGTTATACATTTTTTATGTGATTTAATTATTTCAAATAGTTTACCAGTAAAAATGGTTTACGCGATATAATCATTTGATTTAATTATTTTTTATGTGGTTACAAAGATTGTTTATGTCATCTAAAAAGGTTGAGCATATGAGGTGGCATGAAGTTGATAAGAATGCAAATGGTAAATTAAGACATCTACGAGACGTAAAAGCTTAGAAAGCGTTCGACTCGAGCTTTTAGCTTTTACGGCTGACCCTAGAAATGTTCGGCTTGCTTTGGTGACAAATGATTTTAACCCATTTGTGGATCTTAACACAAGTTATAGTATTTGACTTATAGTCTTAGTTCCATACAACTTGCCCCCTGAATGTGTATGAAACAAAGCTCATTCATTTTGTTTATGATTATTCTAGGTAAAAAGGCACCGAGTAATGACATTGATATATATATATATATATATATCTCTCTCCAACTGCTTATTCAAGAATTGCTAGACTTGTGGAATGTCGGCATCGAGACATATAACATGTAAGAGAAGACACTGTCAATCCTTCATGCATCCTTGATGTGGACGATAAGTGGCTTTTCTGGCCTAGGAACATTATCTAAGTGGAATGTGCATACTGGGAAGGCATGTCCATCTTGCAATTTTGACTGACTCAGTGTGCCTTCCCCACAGTCAAAAGTAGTGCTTCATGGGTCATCAGAGGTTTCTTGTTGATAAGCACAAGTTCAGATTGCAATGGAATTGTTTCAATGGAAAACCAAGTTTGGGAAAAAAGAACGATGCAGCACGAGCAAGGAGAAAGACTAACAAGATTTCTTCTTTTGAGCCTCAGTAATGGCAGAAGATAAGCATCATCTTCACTCTTCCATATTGGAAATGTAATTTTCTTTGACATATTCTTGATGTCATGCACATTGAAAAAAAATCTCTATGACAATGTGCTATACAAGTTGCTAAATGAACCCAGCAAGTCAAAAGATCATCTTGAAGCGAAGAAAGATTTGAAGGTCACGAGAGTTTGTGAAAACACGTGGCTAGATGAGCATAACAAATTTCAACCGGCAAAATTCACCCTTACAAAACTGAACAAGGGAATCTTCCCCGCAACTTTGAAGAAAATTAAAGTTCCTAATGGATATTCAAGCAACATTTCACGATGTATTGACATGCAAGCTCGAAAGGTCAGAATTTGAAGAGTCATGACTTACATGTTCTTATGCAACGATTACTTACTGGCGGCAATAAAGGATACAACGCCTCCGATGTATCCATTGTTTTGGTGGAGTTGTGTTCTTTCTTTCGGAAATTGTGTTCTAAGTTTTTTATCTTTGAAGAGCTCTATCAATTGCAAGACAAAATCATTCTTAAACTTTTTCATTTGAAGATTATATTTCCGCCATCTTTTTTACCGTGATGGTTCACTTAACAATCCACCTTGTTCATGAAACAAAGCTAGGCCGGCACAATTCAATATCGATGGATGTACCTTATGGAGAGGTATTCATTTTACATATGTCCATAAGCATCAATTAAATTCTAAATTTTCTAGCCACACATTTCTATATTTATTAACATTTTTCATTTTTAAATTTATAGGTTCCTTGGAAAAATGAAATCTTATGTAAGGAATAAAGTGTGACCAAAAGGTTCTAAAGTGAAGGTTATATAGGGGATGAGGTTTTGTATTTTTGTTCAAGATACTTTGATGACATTGAGACGTCTTTTAACCGACACCTCGTACAATTGTCTCAAACATGAGCCGTGATCAAGAGATTTGTCAATTCCTCGTGTTGGTAAACAAGTTGGAGGAAGTGATAACTTCAAACTAACAGCAATTAAGGAGTTCCAAGCACATAGACATGTCTTGACTAATTGCAATCAAGTTGATCCCTTCCTTCGGTAAGAATTGTACACTGATATGTTGTTATTCTATACATTTCACTTACATTTAATTATCGCCTCTCATGATTAATTGTAGGGAATTCAGAAGTCATGTAAAGCGTCAACTCAGGATTCATACACAAACATCCTCCAAAATTGATAAAAAGATCCATAAAGAATTCCCCAGTTGGTTTATAGGTTGAATAATAAATGGCCACAATCCACACTCACTAGATTTATGAGCTCTAGCAATTGGCCCGCTTGACCATGCAACAATGTTCATAACATAAATGTCAATGTTTTCAAGTTTTACATGATTTTACAAGATCAAGAATTGCTAACTCAAAACTCAGGTGTTTATGGAACCTTTGAGACAAAGAGTTATGCAAATAGTAGTGACGGCAACATGTAGTTTGGAGGCATCCCTTATTATGCAAAGCTTGTTCACGTCATCGAACTAAATTACCAATGTCGTTTCACAGTGACACTGTTCAAGTGTTTGTTGGCAAACACAACAACTTCCTGAGAACTCACAACTAACAAATTAGGCATCACATCAATAAATTTCTCTCAGCTAATTCACATAGGTCAATCTAAAGATGATGAGCCTTATATTCTTGCCTAAGAGGCAACCAGATTTATAATGTTGAGGACGAGAGACATAGGGATTAAAATATGGTGGTTTACTTAAACCTTCAAGACCTTTACGACATGAGTGATGGTAATAACATTGCCTATGAGAATGGGCTATTCCAGCTCTCCACTTTTGAAAACTTCTTCCCCAAAGACGATGAGAATTTACCTATAATTCAATGCGTTTTTATAAATTACACTTTATTATCACTTAATTGAAACATAATTTTTGTACAAAATAATACAATCAACACTAACATATTCTCCGCACACTTTTATAGGGGTGGCAACCGGAAGGAAAAAAAAATAAACCTTTGTTCTTGTTAAGGTCAATTTATATTTTTCAAAAAACAAAATTCCCATTAATATTTGTAGCGGTTCCTAACACCTCAATCGCTACGAACGTCACGATGGTTTCTATAAATACCCCCCACCACCTTATTTCTTACTTACTTCCATATCTTCCCACCCATCTCCTATCTCTCTCTCTCTCTCTTTTTGGGTTAAGGGGCAAAAATACACACGAGCTTTACCTCGAGGAACGCCCAACACCAAATGCTTTTTTTAGATGCAAAAATATACATCATCTTGTAAAACCATAGCAAAAATACCATCACGGTTAAATTTCCTTAATGTTTGTTAAGTGCATATTGTGAAAATTAAATACCAAAATGCCCCTCACCAATAACCTGTCCCTCCCAACCTTCATCTTTGCAACTCTTCCATCGAAGAACAATGACGATTCCCAGTTTGTGACTAAGACCATAAAGTTTGAAACCATACAGAAAATAGATGGCTTCCTTATGGAATCAATTATGCAAAATAACTATTTGAAAGTCTGAATCCCTAAATTCATTCACTCATTCTGTTCTTTTCAGACCTAATTTTGACACAGGAAAAGACTAATCGAAGGGGAAGATCAATCAAAACTTACGAGAATAAACTGAAAGAAAACTCGGATTACATGAAAGTAGATATTAGAAAACCAACTTTTAATGTCCTCATAGCAAATTCCACCGCAATGGTAGATTTGGATTCCAAATAGAACTCATTTCATGTAAACCTAGAAAGGATATTAGATTTTTCGACACCCCGAAATCCCCAATCAAGACTATCTTAAAACGATAATTGTATTCATGATCAACTTTGTAAGCCATATTTCAAACACTCGACACCACGTAAAACCTACCCGGATCCAATCAAAATTGTATTGATTGATACAAACTGCCACAATTTTCTTTTTAAAAAAATTTATAATCCCCAATATTGAAATAACATTTTTAGTGGTTTCTTAACCGATACAAGATGCTCTTATAATGTGTAATCTATGGACGCACATTATAATGGGTCACACCAACCGCTACAAATACGGTAGTGTTCTCAATAACTTGCTACAAAAATGCTTGCAACGTTAGATTTTATAGCGGTTTACCTAACCATTATTACGACGTTTGTAATGATTAAAACTACTATAAATGAGTGAACTTTTTTTGTAGTGTGAATCAATCGTATTATATCCATACATATATTTAAACACATACATAGACATATGTGCATTCATTTTTGTATTGATTGATAAATGGATGATTCCTAGATAACAATAATATAACACCTGGATAAGAAAAACTAGTTGCGCATTTGCTAATCAATTAGGTTCTTTTTTAAGAGGAAAATAAGGAATGTTTTTTTAAAATAAAGTTTAAAATGAAATTCACAAGTGATATTGTCACTAGTACATAAAAAGGCTTTAAAACCGCCTCATTTAGACCGGATATAAAGGATGAGGTCTAAAAGTATGATTGGTGATAGTTTCGTAAATATAAAGAACTTTTTAAACAAGTTTCTTTAATATGAGGTCTAAAAGCTATTGTTTAGGCCGGTTTCCCAAACAACCATCTAAAAAATTGAAAAATAAAATAAAATGTTGATTACTTTTAAGATTGATTGTTATGTTTAACCGGTCTAAAAGATAAAACTTTTAAGACCGACGGTCTAAAAGATAAGGAAAAATAAAAATAAAATTATTACTTTTCGGACCAATTGTAAAATATAACTTGTCTAAAAGATTAACTTTTAAGACAGGTTATAGGGGCATAATGTAATACCCTAAAATTCATTTTCATTATAAACATTATATGTTGGTAAATAATACCTATTAGAGATAGGTGAATATGTGGTCTCAAACCTTGGAAGCTTATTAACTATTATTTTAAGAAATATTCCCTTGAAATTAAATAAGCAAAGGGTTAAACCTTCTAATGTGATACCCCAAAATTCATATTTCTCTTGAATATTATATTTTGGTAATATAATACCTATTTAAAATAGGAAAGTATGTTGTCCCTAATTTTAGTAATTTATTTGTTTATTTCCTTGGAATTTAAAGAGGCAAAAATCCAATTTTATTTTAGGGACCACAAGTTGTCTTATGATTATTAAATTAATGCATGGAGCTTATTCGACCATAGAAAATCAAAACGTTGTGAGAAAATAATTAAAACAATTAAAGAAAATTGCCAACAATTAGTAGATAATTAAATCTACATTAATTAAATTAATTTCATAAGACTTTCATAATTAATTTAATAACATGTTTCAAAGGCATAATTTGGGATGTATAACCCTAATTAAGAACAAATGGCTAATAAGGGATCAAGATTAGCATAAAGATGATTACTAATAATCATAACCAATAAAGTGGCCAATCAAATAAATTTAATAACACCTAGAACACTATTTTAGGATTAATGACCAAAGAATAAGCTAATTGAAGACTAAACTCAAGTGAAAATTCATAAGGCAACAAAGGCTTGTGTGTGGATGACTTTAGACCATGGAAAATAAAGGAAGAGTGTATAAGGGAAGGGGAGGCCACATTTTTTTAGTGTGTGTGTATGTGTGTATGTAGTGATTAAAGGGAAATAGCCTTGTTGGCTCAATGTGGAGTAAGTGTTCCATAGGTAAAAATCTCAAAGACAATTAAGGTGAAGTAAAATTTGCCTAATTGACCACTAATTCTCATAATAAGTTCATAAATCAATTAATTACTCAATCAAGTATTATCAAAGATAATTAAGAGATTTTAATCCCAGATTAAATATAAGCATTAATCCAAGACAAGAACACAAATTTGGCTTAGGATGAATTATCATCTTAAAGGTTACCTAACAAATACAATAAATTCTAAAATGATGAAGGGGTAATTAAATACTTCTAATTAAGCCATAATGTTCAAGAATCACAAAACAAATTAGGGAATTGGATTAGACTCCAAACTAAACCCTAAGAGCATTTTGCCTAATTGCTAACCAACCACCAAAATCATCTAGTTACAAATATACTTAGAGTAACTAGGAAATTTAAAGCACCAAGTTGGGAAATGCATGAAGGTGGAGAGGCCACCAATGCATGCTTGGTGAATGCATGAAAGTGGAAAGGCTGTTAGTTATGATTAGTTTTGATGATGTCTTATATAGATGTCATTATTAAAAGCAAAAAGATTGAGTAATATAGTTATCTCCTACATTGACTAACTACTTGTATTTAATGTAGATTAATCCAAGATGAATTATAGAGATTGATCAAGAAAGTAAGAAAGAAGTTCTTGCATGCAATATAACAGAATATCGAATGTCAAGGAAGCAAGAAGTTATCAAAGGATTTTAGGAATAGTCAAGAGGAAGAGGAAATATTGAAGAAGGTAGGACTTGCGAGAATGATAAGTCCAAGTTGAATGACAGAGAACGATCAACAAGAAAATCAATAAAGAAGTATTGAATTAGAGAAAGAAGATGTGAAGTCAAATGATAAATAATGATCAAGAGAAGAGAAGAAAGAAAGAGTTAGAGTTATGGAGAATGATCAAGAGAAGAAGAAAGAAAGAAGAACTTGTTGAATGAAGTGAAGATATCATTATTCAAGTTCTAAGATTGATGCTAGAAGTCTCCAAGGTCATATGGAAGTTGGAATGGGTCAATTTGAAGTTAAAGTCAGCAAAAATCAACTTCGGATGAGAAAACTTCGAGTTTGGAACACAAAACTCGAGTTTGAGACTCAAAACTTCGAGTATACAACTCAAAACTCGAGTTTGTAGTGTCTTCACACCTCCGCGTCTCTGGACAAGGAATACTCGAGTATGCAAGTGAATACTCGAGTATGCAAGTGAAAACTTGAGTATGCAACCGTATCAAGACTTCAGCTCCACACACGTCTCACGTTCAGCACGGGCGACCTCTGGTGATTCGATGATATCTCTCAAACCAGGAATCGGATTGATGTGAAACTAGTGGCATTTGAAACTAGACATCCAAAGCGTCATTTTGATATATAAATCAAGTCCAAAGGTGTCAAGATCAAGGAGCTATGATTTTTACAAGTTGCCACAAGAATCAACGTCACAGTCCAGACCCACCTTCGGTATTTTGAGTGTAACTCACAATCTACAAATTGTATTAAGATGAAATCGGTGGCATATGAAAGTAGACTCATAGAGATTTCCAAAAAGAGTTGAACGGACCAAAACGGAGTTCAGACCAGGGAGATATGGCCCTCGAAAGTTGAATTGATATAGAGTTGCTCAAATCCATTACACAAAGCAATACTCAAGTATTGGTCACAATACTCGAGTATTGGACTTACAGAGAGCTTTGACATCTGCCAATGAGTTGAATACTCAAGTATTCATTCCAATACTCAAGTATTGAGGTTTCACAAGGTTTTCAAAATGAATACATACTCGAGTATTGAGTTGGAAACTCTAGTATTGGACTTACAGAGAGCTTTCATCTTTGAGAACAATTTGAACACTCAAGTATTCATTTCAATATTCAAGTATTGACTTGGGAAAGACTTCACAAAGTTTTTCAAGATGAATGAATACTCGAGTATTGAGTTGAAAACTTCGAGTATTGGGCATACGAAAGCTTTGCTCTTTGTCAATGATTTGAACACTCAAGTATTGAAGTCAATACTCAAGTATTGAGGTTTTGAACTTAAACTTATTTTCATATCAAAAGTTCAAAACTCGAGTATTGATTTGGACACTCGAGTATTGACCTTACTTCAATGATAAGGTCCAAAGTCAAAACTCGATGATTCCTCTCTGGAAGAAGAATACTCAAGTATCATAATGAATACTCAAGTATTGAGTTAAGTGCACAGTGACACACTCGAGTATTGATGAACACACTCAAGTATTGACTTAAGTACACAGTGACACACTCGAGTATTGATGAACAATACTCAAGTATTGAACGCTAAGTTTGAAATTCAAATATGACGAATTCTGAAAACCTTCATGATTGATCTTAATGCTTTCCATTATCATTCTTCTATGTTCCTAGAAATGTTTAATCACTTTCTTAGTGAGTTTCGAGATGAATTAGAAGATGTTTAGTGAAGGCTTAAAGCAAAAGCGAAAAGTGACGTCAAGGCACTTTAAAGTCGGAACCCGGAAAAGTTGTATACTTTTGGGTAAACTTTCTCGCACACGTCTACAAAGAGATTAAGGCTGCTTTCCACATCCAGCAACCGCTATACCAACGGATCAATTTGGTAGAAGTCAACTCGAACATCTTGCACAAATGGATTAAGCAAAAACTAGAGAGAAAGAAAACCAAAGCCTTGTCTGCGGAATGGGCAACGGCTATAAACGGTCATATAGTGTTCTCTACCTATAAAAGAGGACAGATTCAAGTAGAAAAATGCGAGAGACACAAGCCTACATCTTAAAAATGCTCATACTCGATTTTCATACTACTCACACTCGTTTTCCAATGTTTACATAGTTTATTATAGAGAGTGAGATAATTTGTAATGCACTTCAGTGTTTATCTTATTCACTTCTGAGAGAGAAGATTTATTACAAACATTCCATCTGTTTATTTGAGAGTTACTCAAGATTGGGTGATCTTGAGAGGGAAACGGTGTAACCTTACATTGTGTAAGGGGAGTATCTCGATGAGAGATTTGGCTTCACAAGTGCCTGGGTGAACTTGTGGTTTGTAAAGGCTTCTCTTGTGCCCGGATTAAACAAGAGGATAGTGGATTGAAAATCTCAAGTGGAGCTTGAGACTGGACGTAGGCCAAGGATTGGACCGAACCGGGATAAATTTCGGTTGCATATTTTCTTCCCTTATCTCTTACATTTCCAGCATATATGTTTGAATGACTATCTATTGTTTTATAACTCTTTACTGTCATACAAACTCATTTTACTGAATTGCAAAAAGATTTTCAGAGTTCCTAAATTTTTATACTTCACCCAATTCACCCCCCTCTTGGGTTCGACGGAACTTACATTACCAATACACTCTTGGAGCCAAGAGTGCCATGACCTTTTAGTATAAATAGGAGGGCTTAGGCTTCATTATTCTTCACACCTTCACAAGCAAGAGCAAGCATAGCATATGAATATAGAGAGAAAAGAGGGAGAGTGAGGAACTTCTTGAAGGAGTCCAGCATTTGCAAGTAAGTTCTTTAAGTTATAGTTCTTAATTTCTTAGATAGAAGTAGCTTTGATCTTAGATATGTTGGAATAATGTTAGTATCATTTTTTTATAGTTAGAAATGTTAATATTTCGAAAATAAAATGAGCCATATAGTATAGAAAAATTTTTGGAAAATTATGATCGAAGTAGCGAAGCTCTAGCGAAAATCCATTGGGTAGAAATTTCTGAAGTTAGTGATAAAAATGCCAATACTTTATGTTGATAATGAAGTAAAAAAATTCTGGAAATATTCATGGTTAAAATAGACATATAGGGCTTTTCAAATATACCAAGAACATGTTAAAATGAGCTCTATACAGTGAGATAACAATTCCCAAAGCTAGGCTACATTTTTCTGGAAAATTCTGGGCAAAGGTTAAAGAATATTAAACTGGTAATGATTCACTAATTCTGGGTGAATGTAAGTATTTTTATTTGAAAATAGACATGTTAAGAATTCCAAATAATTTTATGGATCCTTGTTTCTATTTTTTTAGAATTAATTATGAATTATCAAAGTGAGGCGAAAATCTGCCGGCAATGCTGAAAACCACGTTTTTGAGAAAATAAAGGGATATAATTGGAATAACAAATTTACCAGGGGTAAAAAGGTCAGTGGTGGGTAAAATATCTCCTAGGATATTATTTACAAGGTAATAATGTGATAATACTATTATAGGATATCCGGGGAAAAATCGGGAGACCGACCAGGCAAGCGTATCGCTATCCAAACGGACGAAGGTATGTTCGCGACGTACTGTAACACTAACTCTGATGTTTATTGTATGCTTGTATGTGATAGATAATTTCATAAAGTGATGGACAAGACTAGGTCTTGGGCCATGCACTGTGACTAAGGTATGGGACTTAGATAACTAATTATACATTTAGCTTACATGGGTTATAGTCTTGTTAATGCCGTGAGTTTTCCTAGCGCTGAGGACACGATAGGCCATTGTGGCACGGGTCGGGTGCAGACTAAGATAACGACGTACTGTTATTGTGACATATCACTTGTGTAGTGATTAATGCTGTAATGCCATGAATATCTGTCATATATTGTTTACATAAGCATGAAGTTAACCGTTATTTGAGGTCCAATGGTCATTGGACCTCAGCTCTTATAGCTTCAGGGTCCAGAGAACCAAGGACCGAAGACAAGAGTGAGCAGCACGCGCAAGTCCCGACCAAAGTTTGCTGTTTGTAGATCTATACCATTGTAATACTCCGTTAAATGTAATGTTCTTTATGAACAAACAGATACACCACAGTTAATGATTATCAGTTACTCTGTTGCTCCGATGCTCTACTCTGATGGAAAAAAAATTTATACTGCTTTCGAAAATGGGAGTTACACATAATTAGTCTAAAAGGTGTTTTGAAACTTTGCAAATCTCGCCTCACTTTCTCTCTTCAACCTCCTTTCAAAGATCTCACTCACAAATTTTCTCACGCCACGGAAATTTGCAATGTTGCCCTCGCCTCCTCTGCTCTTATTGTCTCTGTAAGTTGATTAATTCCTTCTTTTTCACTCATTTACTTTAGATAATGACAAATTTCAAATCTCTTACAATTTTAGGTCATTGATCTTGGAACACCAGTTCTTGAGCGTCTTTTCAGTAAGAACCATCCACAAAGCTGAGTTTCCTCCATGGCAGACGTCAACAGTGAGCATCCGTGCGTCTTCAACCAGGCTCTATCCAGCGTGAAGGAGATCGGCAAAATCATGGCCATGTTGAATCCGTACTCTTCCAGGATTAGATCACTCCTCTTCCTGCGTCGTCGGTAAGATCGACCAAATCAAAGGCAGATTCGTCCTCACTTGTGCCGCCTTTGCTTCAAGGATGCCCTTTGTTCAACGACGTCGATGGGTGAAGTCGGTTTTGTGTTGGAGAACGATGTCGATCCCGTCTGCTTCGAGTGAAGTTTATGCTTCATGGTGTCCATGTCTCGTTTGCTTCATAATCGACTATTTTTGTCGATCTCCATTTTCGTCACCTCTATTCCTTCATCAATTTCAGATCTGGAAATCCACTTCATCGTGTCCTTTTTCCCTTTTTAATATTGCATATTGATTTATATTTTCATGATTGGTTGGAACTTTTATTTGTAAATTTTTTTATGGTTCAAGTTTTAGAAGCATGCAAGCTCTTCCGATCGTCTTTTTCCATTTTTTGTTGCAAGTTATTTTTCTCCTTGGATCAAAATATTTTCTTGCTTCTTTCTCGTATTGATTCATGCCTCTCGGGTGATTGAGGCGAAAGGAAACTTTTTAAAAGCTTGTAGAAGAAGAAGGAGAAAGAGAACAAGGACCGCTATTGATGAAGGATTGAGAGAGAGACTTTTAAGACCGGATGTTTTACACATCCGATCTTCAAAGTCTTATCTTTTGAACTTTATATATTAAAAAACAGTCTAAAAAGTTATTTTTAAAACCGGTTGAAAACCGGTCATAAAAGCAATAGACCTTTTAGATCGTACGTATCGAGATCGGCTCGATGTGTTTTTCATCCGGTCTAAAAACCCTATTTTATAATAGTGTGTTTGGCAATCACTCAAAACATCTTTCTGTGTTCTTAGTTTTTGTTTGTTACAAGTCTTGAAGTCTAAATTCCAACTCAGTAACTTGATCAAATATAGCTTTGTGGAACTTCTGAATATTGTCAGCACTTGCACTATGAGCCTCCTCATTCACAATTGGAATCATACCCATTCCTTTGAAACCCATTTTGTAGATGCCTGTTTGTCCTCCTTCGAGAGCGAAGTCAATAGAATAAGCTTCTTCATCAACCTCTTGTGGATTTCTCAAAATGTGGCAGTGCAGTTCGATGATTCTTCAAAAGTCATACTACTTGTTCATGTCTTGACGTTGGAACTAATTGTTATATACTTTTATGGGAAAATCTACCCCTAGGGCCCCAATTAGCAAAAAATTGTCAAAAAAATCACATGTCAAAAACAGCCCTAGAGGCTTTTAAAGTATTATTT
This sequence comes from Acacia acuminata, assembly GCA_019022655.1. NCBI lineage: Eukaryota > Viridiplantae > Streptophyta > Magnoliopsida > Fabales > Fabaceae > Acacia > Acacia acuminata. The sequence continues at coordinate 257,926 of JAFJYI010000286.1, read as the reverse complement.
CATAAAATGTTAGTTGTTAACATGTCGATATAATTGTTAACGTGCACGATTAAGTTATTAGAATATTGTTGTTAATGCTATCGATTTAGTTATTAATAGTCTACTGCTATTATTGTTAACATTTATGAAATAATACTAGAAAAGGTCTTGGGGTCTTTTTTAACATTTTTTTTTTCTAATTTGGGCCCTGAGATTGATTTTCCCTACTTTTATTTTCATAGTTGGTTAGGTTGGTTTTTCTTTTGGGTTACCTTTTTTCCATCAAAAGTTAAGACTTAAGATGGATAGAATTCTATCTTTTCTTTTAGTTTATATTTTTCTACGTCTTGGGCTAGGCTTTTAGGATTTGTATTGTAGTTTTTATTTGATGAAGCCCATTACTTATGTATCTTTTAACCCTTTTTTTTTTGGGTACATGATACCTTTTATTTGAATGAAATTGTTTTTTCAAAAATAAAAATGCACATATCATTTTTTTTTAAAAAAAAGTGTGGCTTTTTTTTTTTTTTTTGGTAAAATGGTTTTATCAATTTTATATATATATATATATATATAAGGTTTTATCATTTTTATATCCTTAGAAGTAAAAATTTCCTAATGTCGAGATGGGCCAAGCCCAAACATTTTCAAATCCATTAGATGTTCCAAAAGAAAGGTAAATAGCTACTTAATTAATTTATATATACCAACATGTGGTTGGTCTACGAGAATGTGGCGGATTCTCTAAAGAGGTCTAGGGTTCGATCTGCTTTTAAACCACTCGTAATCCGCCTTGTATGGAGCTACCACTTTGTTGGGAGGGTCGTCCTCGCTAATCTAGGAGAACCTGGAATGGTTGCACACTTGCCACCATTTAAAAAAAAAATCTATTAAAAAAATAATTTATATATATTTAAAAAAAAAAGCTACTTAATTAATTAATCAATTAATCATCATCATTATCTTGTTGCCTTAACGCAAAGTGATTGAGACTTTGAAATAATGTGTATTTCCAAAAAAATAATAATAATAAATTGCAGATTTTTTTCCCCTGCCAACTTTTAAATATGCAGATTTAATTCAACTCACGTTGAGAAAATACTTTTCGAAACCAACAGTGTTCTGGCAAAAGATAAACCTTAAGAAAATAAAAAGGGAATATATGTAAGAACTTCAATACTCTGCTGTTTGAAAACTCAATGGCTGACGACACAACAGAAAATTGCATATTCCATTGATAATTCGTAGAGATAAGAATTAAAAAGTTGACTTTTTAGCTCCCGATTTCTGATATCTTCATCTTCCTTCCTAAACTTTGGTTTCCTTGTGAGGGAAAAAAAAAAAAAAACTGGTCACCTTTTAATTAATTCCCCGTTATCTGAGAAGATTGCAAAATATTTATGTCATGCATCTATATTTGGGGACTTGGTTTCAGTGCTAAGCACTGTGCTTAGCTTTTCAACTCATCAAATTTAGACAATCCAAATCTAATTTTGAATTATCTAGATTTGAAATTTTTTAAATAAAGAATCATTTTTTAAAAAAAAAAATAATAGTTAAGAGATTGCCTATATTTTAGATTTTATACACAATAAAATAATTTTTATTAAAAAATATAGACTTTTAAAAACTCATATATAGACCGTCCAAATCAGATCTAACAGTCCATATCTGGTGAATTAAGATAGTTAAGCACCGTGTTTAGCAATGAAACCAAGTCGTTATATCATAAGCGGATAGAATTAGCAGTATGTTTAATTAGAGTCTCAGCACGAACCACGTGTTTGAGGAATGAGAACAGATTACGGAATAGTTTCAGTGTTAATCACAATGTTAAGCACATACAACTCTTCACCATTGAGAACCATTTATATCTATCTAATTTAACGACTAAGATTTTTTTTTTTTTTTTTTTTTTTTTTTTTTTTACTTTTGATTTTTTTAAAAAATTATTTTAATGTTTATAGAATATAAAATAAAGAGAATATCTTAACTATCAGTTTATTATAAAAATTTATCTAAAAATCGTTAGTTAATTTTTTTATTATAAATCTAAACCGTTAAATTTTATTTAAAATGTCCAGATCAGATCTCATTACAGTGAATAACTCTCAACATTCATCCTTATGATAAGCATTGAAATTGGTTCCTTACTCACAAAATTGTCCGATTATTATTCCTTTAAACAGTATTACCTCCAATAGGTAAATACCTCTGCATAGAAAAAATTTGTACAATTATTTGTTTGGTTTATGAATATAAATGTGTGTAAATGAAACTAAAATTATTGCTTTTTTATGCTAACAGACGAAAAGTATTACCAATGCACTCGCGTGCATTTTAACTAATTTTTTGTCAATTTTTTTATAAAAAGGAAAAATAACATTAAATAATTAAAGTTTTAGGAAGTAAACAAACATAATTAGAAAATAGTCTATGAAAGGAATCTAATAAAATAAATTTAACAGGAGAAAAAGAGAAATCAGGCATTAAAAATATATAATGGTTTTGCACCAAAGTTGAGGAAGCTCTTAGTGTCATGGGCTCGATCGAGTTAGCATTCAAGAAATACATTCACATAAGTCGAGATAAAACTTATATCACATACTTACTTCGTATACCGTAAATCACATTATAAAAGCATTTTCTACCACTAACTTGAACAAATACTCTAATGCAAAATAAGGTTCGAATAGCGGAGCTAGAAATTTAAAATTTCGTACCCATAAAATTGAAACTGGCATGCAATTGAAGAAGAAAGGAAGCGTGGTGCAAAATGGGTTCAATGCGATTACAAATATACTGTGACATGTTGATGCAATAAAGGACGTGGATGCTGACTAGAGCAAAAATTTATTAGTCAAAATTATTTTTTAAAAATATTGAGGATGATTGAAAGGGTCATCCTTATCCAGAATAAGGGCGTGCCCACCAATGATTTGGGTGTAGACAGAGCCATTCCTCCTTTCCACTTTCCTTAGGCTTACGTAGATCAGACCTAACAATACGACCAATTATTAAAAAAAAAAAAAAAAAAAATTGAAAAGTTAACATAAAATATTTGAATACTGCTAATATTATTCTCAATAAACGAGAGAAAAAAAAAAACTTATATCGAGGGTCCCACGAGCATTTGGCATAGAGAAATTTAAAAATCACAATACTCTTATGTGTGTCTATGTATACATACGTATATAAATATGTATACATAGATATATATATGTGTGTGCGTGTTTAATAATTTTATGAAGTGGAATATCAACAAGTAAATGTCTCAGTTCTTGTGAAAAAAGGCAGTGCATCAAGAGGTATTTTATTTTATTTTATTGTTTTGGCCAAAACGCATTCAGAAAGTAAGCAATTTAATTGTTAGTGGAAGCACATAAAATAAAATAGTCTCATAATACCAATAGCACCGATTTTACGCTCTGAAATTAGAAAATTACCTCAGAAATATTTTAAAAGATGGGAGTTTGTGTGGAGTATGTATACATGAAATATGAAAAGAATCGTGGAAAGTGAAAGTCTTGAAGGAAAGTGATTTCACGCCAAACTATGAAAAGCGACATCATTCAGGCAGAGAGTCGATGGTTCAAATATATTTGGATAAAAATAATACTAATTATTGTTTATTAATGTTAATAAATATAATAATTAATGTTATCGTAGTATATCCCATATTCTTTATGCAAAACGATCTTATTATACGTCAAAACGAGATGAGAGCCATAATCGCTTGATAATCCCAGAACTGCAGCCAAAGAAAAGTAACCAACAAAGTTGATAATAGCAATGGGAAACTATTTTTTGATCACCTTCATTTTTCATAACGTCCCTTCTCCCTCCCCCCCCTTCCCCCCCCCCCCCCCTCTATATATATATATATATATATATTTATTTATTTATTTTAATTTATTAGCTAAAAGTTGTCAATATAAATACTTGAGTTGATAATAACAATACTAAAATTATAAACGGGGTATTTGTTGAATAACTAATACCCAATTTACAACTTTAGTATCACTATTAATTAACAACTCAACAACAAATACCCAATTTACAATTCTAGTATCACTATTAACAATTCAGGTATTCATATTGGCAACTCAAGTATCTATATTCATAACTTTTTTGGGAAATCCAAAAAAAAAAAAAAAAAAAAAAAAAAGTATTAGTCATTGGAGTTCGGTGAAAGTTATTAGGAAATTAAATATTCAATAAATACACTATTTAACACTTTAGTATTACTAGTAACAACTTAAATATCAATATTGACGACTTTTACCTAAGAAATATATAAACATAAATATATATATATATATATATAATATAATATAATATCATATATTAGGCTGTCGTTTATAACTTTAATATGACTATTAACAACTCTAGTATCTATATTGACAACTTTTTTTTTTGAGAAATTAAAAAATATATATTAGGCCACCAACAAGGTCACTGGAGCTCCGATGACGGCAAGGTGTTTGAGGATCTTTTTTTTTTTTTTTTTAAAAGGTTAATTAGGTAATTTCTCAAATTTAGTGACATTTCAAAATTTCAAATCAGTGCCTCTAGAATTATTGAAATTCAATGTACTTATTTGTCTTTTACTAATTTTGATGGTATTTTTCTGTCTTTTTCCCTTAAAATAAAAAATTTATGTAAAATATAAAAATTAAATTAAATCTCAACCATACAAAATTAATCTAATGGTATAGATAGATGATAAGCATATTTTCATTTATCAAAGGGATGAACACAGAATATGCTCCCATAAAGGGACCCCTCTTGTCTTATGTCACGTCAAGGCGGATAACTGCAAAAATGTTTGCATTAATCATCATGAGATGAAATTTTAAAAAATAGTATGTTCATTTTTATTATATTACCTTACACACATTTATGTCCATATAATGATATATTATTGCTTGATAGGGATAATGACAAGAATCTTATTAAAATATTAATACAAAATGAGACCTTCAAGCTATAGATTCTGGAATAATATCGTGTGCGTATGAATGATCTTAATAATATTCGACGAAATTGAAGAAAAGTATCTACATTTTTTTGTGTATAAAAGTTTATGAGATCATTTTTTGGCTGATATATTATTCCAATTTTTTCTAATATCTTCCCATGATATCTACATATATGTGTGTTTTTCATCCAATTCATTAAAGTAGTAATAATAATCCTGTGGGCTTCAAATCATGGTGCTATGGTGTTTTTCTGTGGGTTTGATGCCAACATTTCTCATTTGATTACTTATGAATCAAAACATCTTAATCTGACTTCAAGTCTCATCTTTCATTTTCCTAAAAAATTCTAACAACACAAGAACACATTCATTCTAATAATTAATCAACTATATACTATAAAATATAACTTGTACCGTTGATTGTTACAAATAAAACAAAAAAAAAAAATTCAATTATTAATTCCTGAAAAAAATATATTCTTGCGTTTTAATTTGATCCCTAGGTGGGTAGGTCCTTGGTATGTACTTGGGAAAATGACACTAAAGGTTTAAATAATAAGGAAAATAATATCAACAAAGTCTCATAGTTTGCCAATCATAAGCTAAGTAAAACAACAGTTATTGATAAGTAAAAGGGCTATTATCAAGTTATGAGACTTTTCCAATATTATTTTTCGTAATTGGGACCTTGATGCATTATTCTTGTTCATTCTAGTTTCTAGTTCCATAACGTCAGAATTCCGAATACAGATTTTCTTACAATATTGATGTATACTACTGGAATTTATTACGTGTGTTTTTGAATTTATACGATCGATTTCACTAATAAAATCCTGAAGGGATTATCTTTACGTCACTTCAATTGAAATTCTGTGTACATTACTCAAAATGTTGAGAGAGATTATTTGCATACAAAATAAATTCTTGAGGTTAATTTAATTAATTTGAGGAATGACTCTAATGCTGCCAAATAAATTATACATAAATGAAGACCCAGGTGCATTTTAAATTTGTACTCCGTCATTCCCTGTATTCATGGATAGAACAATACTACTCCGTATTTAAATTTATTAACAGAGATTATTGAATATCGGTAAAAGTTATTTGACTGTTTCACTGTATGAATATCATATATTAATAAGCAAGCGGATATTGAACAAATTAAGTTCTACTTTTTTTTTTTTTTTTTTTTTTTTTGGGCCGTTGAACAAATTAATCATATATGATTGAAAATTAATCAAATAAAGGAACGTGGATAATAAGCATTAAATTAAGAGCAGACACGTGAAGGCTATTAGAGTATTAGTTAATAGTTAATATAAAAATGTAAATATGGCTGAGTCCAAGATTCCTTTGATCAAATCTAAGTTCACACACACAACTATTGGATTCCCTTCCCAAAAGATGCTCCTTCCTCCTCCTTTTTCACACACCTCCGTATAACTCTATAATACATCTATAAAACTTCAATTCTTTTCATTGTATATTTATCATGCAAATGCAAATTTTCTTTTTCCTTTTTAAATTTGTAGTCCCATACATTTTGCAAGGATTAATTAATATCTTCTATTTTTGGTAAGTTATACACAACTCTCAAAGAACAAATCGGACATTACACCTGTTTTTTCTTGGTGAAACATATTTTATGCAAATTAAATTTTATTAAATTACACAAACTGAAAGACATCTTCCATGATTTTAAAATATATTTAATCTTCTTAAATAAAATAGATTGAATGTGTGAGTGTAATTTTAGAAACCTAGAAAAATAAAAGTTCACTAAATATGTCATTTTTTCTTTATTTTCTGAAAATTAAAGCAGTTTTAATTTGCATGTGCATTTTTTAATAATGTTTTTCTTATGAATATAATCAAATGTGTACAAACACAGATTCAATATTCAGGAGATGTCCATACAATTAATAATTAATTCTTTAACTTTTCAAGATGTTTGTGTTCACAAGTTTAATTTTTAAATCGACAAAAAAGGTCTCCCTATATCTACTCCCTCCGATTCCATATATATATATATATATATATGAGGTGCTTTTGAAAAATATTCTGGATCCATAATATAAAGATGTTAATGGATTAAGAATGAACATTTTTTTTCAAATATTTTCCCTATTAAAATTTACTCCTGAAGGCTAATAATCTGGTGTTTCTTTCTTTTCATTTGATTAAGGGTATAATCCTTTTAAGGCTTATCTCGTAAAGGGTTTTCACCTTTTTCTTAATAAGATTCAAACTTGTATTCTCTTTCTTACGAGTCACTTATCACCTCAATCAACAACCTATTGGTATAATGTATTATGTATTATTTCTTTGTACTCTTAAATATGGGTAAAATTAAAAAAAAAATTCAAATAAAGTTAATGAGCATACTAACTTTCCTTAGTCTTGGTGAAATAATTAGAGGTGACTTAGTAATATGGATGAGACAAAGAGAGTATATATATACTCCACTAGTCCTATTTATAAGTTAGCTAGGAAGAAAGAGAAGATATTTTTTTATCCTCTTTATAAGATAGTGAGAAATTTTTTCATAAATGTACAATTTTAACCTAATTTATTATTGTATTGACTTCGTTCTCATGTAGTATAATGTATACATTGACTTTTAAAATTTAATTAAGTTTCAAGTTTTTCTTGATTTATGTGGAACATGCTAAAAATGATTTATAAATAAGACCAAAGGATTATATGTGTAAATGTACATGTATGCATGTATCCATGCTTGGGTGTGTGTATATTTAGTATCTCCTCCAATCTTAAATATAAGATATAGTTTGTAGTATAAACTATCGTAGTATTGATTTAAGTGGTGAGTCTGAGACGCAAAGAGGATTAAATTTTGGTCAATAAAAAACCATGAACAAAGTAGCCACGTAGGAGTTCGTATAGAAACTAAAAGGTCAATTGTCCCTGTCCTGTCGCCTTCCTTCTCATATATATCTATATGTATAACCCCTCATCTCTTAATCTTATCTTATTCATTCCCATCTTCATTTTCAAGCCTTTTCTCTCAACCTTATCTACTAATCTATCTCCACCCATTCTGTCTTACTTACATAACACAATCACTTTGGTACATAATTTCTCCCGTCGATCGTTTATATGGGAAACTGTTCCGGAGCGACGTCATCCGCATCATCATCATCAGTCCACTACTGCGGTGGCAAGGATAGGAGCTTTCTGGTGACATCGAGCGGCAATAATAATAATAGGAATCATAAGAGCTCAACCAATAAGGTGTTTGATGAATCCAAGTTGACGAACAATAAAGACGACAATAAGCTTCATGATATTCTGGGAGATTTGACTGCTTCTTCTACTTCTCGTAGCGGGAAGATCAAGATAAAGATGACAAAGAAGGAGCTTCAAGTTTTATTGGGAGAATTAGACAAGCAGAAGAAGAATAATAAATTTGCAGAGCAAGTTCTGGTTCGTTTAATGGAGGCAAGACATCATCGTACTGGCCACAACAACTGGAGCCCTGTGTTAGAGAGTATTCCTGAAGCTAACTCACCGTCAGATTAAGGTTTCGCTAGCAAATACCGGGTTACGTTGTTTATTTAATGTACAAAAATCACAGAAATCAATTTGTTAATGTTTTTACTTAATTCGGGTTTGATCTTGCAATTTGCTGTAAAGGAGCTAGGGTGGGTGTTGTTTTCTTCAGGGTGTATATTTATGTGAATATATAATATGTACATCGAAGCTTGCAAATAAATACAAGTGGAAATTTTTGTTAGAGCAAAAATTAAAGATCACAACAAAATCAAATTAAACAAGGTTTCGTCTGGCGCTTATATAAGGAAGTGTTTCACAAGTTATATGTGGGGTATAGTGACTGTTCTTCGGCCTGCAAATGGTTTCTTGTTTGAAAATTTGTTGTTATTTATCTACACATGGATCTTGCCGTTTTAATAATACGTCTCCTCATAAATTAATTAATTTCCCTGTCGTTAATATTTATAAGGTAGACTGTAACTGTCGTTTAGCTTTTGTTTCTTTTTCTCCAGAGTGTCCTGTAATCCTCAATTATGTGTATGCTTTTTATTTTATCACTATTTGTATGGAAGAAAACAACTTTCTCACCTCGCCAAAAAAAAAAAAAAAAAAAAAAAAAAACTACTTTTCACAAGTTTTACAACCTATTCTGGGACACTCAAATTGAGCCTTCAACTTATATTTAGTCATTTTTGTATTAATAAAAAATTGACAGTTCTGGCAAAAAACCCAAAAATAGTCATTTATTTGTTCAAAGGAACAAGACTCACAGTGTTTTTCTTAAAATATTCAACCAATTTAAAAAATTCATTTTATAAGAACTAGAATCTTAATTATAATTATTGCGCGTATCGTATTTGACCCAAAAAAAAAAAATCTAGCGAAAACTGATTTTTTGAACATTTGAAATTTCGAAAACCATAATTCACAAATATCGAGCAAATGACTAATGAGATTTGAAAAATATCATTGTATATAACTCTATTGAGAACCTTGTCTCAAGTTTTCTTCATATATATATTTTGGCAAGTATAACTGACGTTGAGTATACGTTCTTGATTTAAAATTGTTACGGACGTATACTACGGCCCAATGTCGGGAAGGTCCAACTAAAGATTACAGGTCACCTATAATATAGGGAAATCCTATATTATAGGGAGATCCTATCAAAACCAATATCTACATGATACTCGCACCTAGGATCTCGCAAGGCCGAGATATCCTACCCACAGTAATCTCTATAAATACAGAGGCCAATTACTAAAGTTCACACATTCTAACCCATACCTACTTTATATTCTGCTACACTGTGCACACACACCACCCTATATATTTCGTGCACAAAACATCCCAAGCTCCTCTGAGTATCTTCTCTTTAGATACTCAGACTAAGCCTATCAATCTAAGATAAAAGTACCAACTCTTGGCTGAACATATGTGTTCTACACAAGAACAAAAATAAATTTTTGACTTTAGTTAAAATACATTTCTTAAAATATAGATTTTTTTTTCCACAAACTCTTCAAAATAAAAAGAAGTGTAATTTCAAGCAAACTTTAGAAGTCAGAACCTAATAGGGTTTTTCCTAACTTCAAAGGTTGTTAATAAAAGTTTAATAAAATGGTTGTGATTTTAGCGAAATTCAGTCTATCAATTTTAAAACATAATTGTAGTAAGATCCATGATATTTTGATATAATTTACTTTTAAATTCAATAAATTAGTGAACTTAGTGATAACATTTTATTCAATTGTTATATGTAAGTAGTTAAATATATCCCTTGAGTTAGGGGGAAAAAAGGAAAATCCCATATAAACTTGTATGAAGTAGGGAAATTCAAAATCAAGTCGTTAAACTTAACAAATCACATATCCCTAGTTAAATTATTGACTTAATTCGGAGTAAAATCACTCTATTGTCCTCTCCTAGTCCCTCTCAAAAAAAAAAAAAAAAAAAAAAAAAAAAAAAAAAGAAAGAAAGAAAGAGTTTTATTGCTTTGTAACTTAGTTTTTCAGTAAGTATATATATCAACATTAATATATAATTGAAGGTGGAGCTAAATCACCAAGAGGGGGTGAATTGGGGATTTTGAAACTTTTTCGTTTTGCTGTTTTTGTACAAAGAAAAGAGGTGAGCGAAGAGGAAGAGAAAAATAGCTAGACACAAAGATTTATACTTGGTTTCGGTCTAACTCATTGACCTACGTCCGGTCCCCTGACACTCGGGATTTCCACTATGTCGGTTCGATTACACACTCGTACTCAAGAGAAATTCTCTCTCTAGAATTTACTCCCCCTTACAAGTCAGTAATCAATAAACCCAATCACCAAGTCCCTTGACTTGTGATTCTTTACAATAAATGATTTGCTTGATAAAACTCTCTCTAAGAGTGAGTGATGATAAACACCGAAGCTTATAATGTCAAAAGACAGTTAAGAGTGAAAACCGAAAGGTAGTTGAGAGACTTGAATGCTTGTGCGTTTTCGATGTGCTAGTTTTTGAAGAGACTTAAATGCAGTCCTATTTATACTCGAGATCATTAAATGACCGTTGCTATCCCAATAAATCCGTTGGAGAAGTTCGGCTAAGATTAGCGAGATGGTTTAGGCATCTTCTCTCTCCAATCTTCACTTAACCCACCGGCTAGATGATTAGAGTTGACTCTACGTGAATTTGTCCGTTGGAATAGCAGTTGCTTGTTGTAGAAATCATTCTTTAATGCTTTGCAACCGTGTGCGGTGGATTAAGCAAAAGTATGCAAGTTTACGGTTTCGGCATTTAATGTTCGACATCACCTTTTGCTTTTGCTTTTAACATGAATAGGGTTTGTATATATAGGCGAACCAATACTCGAGTGTTGGAAGGAATACTCGAGTTTTGAACTCACACACTCGAGTATTTCACTTGCACACTTGAGTATTGAGGAACAAATGCTAACCTGGACTTCAAAAGTGTAAGGTGAACTTTTGACTTTCTTTGACCAATACTCGAGTTTTGAACTTACACACTCGAGTATTCCATTTCTTCAACACTTGATTGTCCTCTGCATCACGTGGATACTCGAGTCTTGACTCTCATACTCGAGTATTGAGCTTCTTTATCATTAGGTTGTTCTCTGACTTGTGGATCCTCGAGTATTCAACTTATACACTCGAGTATTCATCGTCTCCAAAGTTTGATGGTATTCTCTGCCTTCTCCATACTCGAGTTTTCACTTCTACACTCGAGTATTTGATGATTGAATATTATTACACTTATTTGTATCTCTTGGTGAATAAATTTAGGATTGTTTAGTTAATAAATAATGGATTTTATTACTTAATTGGGCTTTGAGCTTTTAATTGGATTTGATTCATTCTTTATGATTAAATTCCAAATTTACAAGTGATTTAATATTTTCGCCATAACTTTTGATCTAGATATCCGATTAGCCTGATTCTTCTTTCCTTTTTTAGATGATTCAGAGCGCTACAATTGTTATGAAGACTCGGAAGGTTGATTCGGACAAGAAGATGGACGAAATTGGAGCTAAAGGCAGACCCATTTTTCTGGATTTTTATTCTGCTCGAATTTTGTAATAAAAGACCATTTATTAGAGGTTTCCTATTTTTAGAGGTTTCCTATTTTTGGGCCAATCTTGTAGCCCTAGTGTTTCCTATTTATAGGTTATATTAGATGGCTAAAAACATATTCTCAATTACGTTGAATAGGATTTCTTTTTGGTTTTCTTCTTCATCTTTTCTTTCGTGTTTTGCTTAGCCATGCTTGGCTAAGCTTCGTGGTTAACCCAATGTGAGGATTCCATGATTCATCCGAGAGAACTTGTGCTTTATCGGTGATTTAACTCGTTTCTATTTTCATCTTATCGGATCCGATTTACTGAAATAGTTCGAATATTAGATTTAATATTCGGTTTGGTTTATCCCAAGGACTGAATTCGAACTAGGTTTTAAGTTTTACTTTGTGCGATCGCACAAACTGGGACGCCGTTGTTCGGACATATTCTAGGCGATCGTCTAGTCGAGGGATTTTCTGGGCGAATGCGAGATCTCGGTTCGTCCGAGCCAAACGTGGGTTATTTATATTTTGTTCAATGATGGAAGTCTCTCGGAATCCGAATGTTGGGTTGATCAATTTTAATCTTCTTCTTCTCATTTTCTTTTCTTTGCTTCATTTAAATTGCATTTCTATTTTAGTTTATTAATTTCAAAATCCAAAACCAATCCCCCTTGTTTTCATTGCATTTGCATGACATTTAGATTACTTAGGATTCAATAAAAGGCTCCTCGAAAAAAGAGAGAACGATCCTAGGTTTGCCTATACGCAATCCTTGGTTAATTGTTGATTGTGGACCCCGAGGCTAATGACAAAAGGTCTTCATCAGTATTCACCTCTCGTCAGCATTTACTAAAATTTTAAACATCCTGCAAAAGACATGTCTACATACTCTGATGCTTAAGTTAGTTTCTATTATTCATCAAAACCAGAATTGACATTATGAAATACTTACAATTCATTGGGATTTACCATTCCCAATTCTCTCCTTATGAAATTAAATTGTTCTTTGGCCAATGGTTTGGTGAAGATATCAGCAAGTTGAAGATGAGTTGGGATGAACATGACTTTCACATCTCTCTTCGAACATGATCCCTTATGAAATGATGCCTTACATCAATATGCTTGGTCCGAGTATGTTGAACTGGATTCTTGGCCAAACTTATTGTGCTTGTGTTGTCGCATAGTATTGGGATCTCCTTTAGGTTGATTCCCAAATCTGATATTTGCTGCTTGAGCCAAAAAACTTGTGCACAACAGCTTGAGGCGGCTACATATTCAGCTTCAGTGGAGGACACAGCCACACTTGTTTGTTTCTTGCTGAACCATGACACAAGTGAACTACCAAGGAATTCACATTGGCCACTTGTGCTCTTCCTATCAGTCTTGTACCCAGCATGGTCTGAGTCGGAATATGCTACCAAATGTTCAGGTTGACCTTTGGGAAACCACAATCCAAGTGTCTTTGTGTCAGCAAGATATCCAAATATCCTCTTAACTTGCTTAGCATGTGAATCCTTAGGAGCAGATTGAAATCTTGCACACATTCCAACACTGAATTGGATATCTGGGCGACTTACGGTTAGATAGAGTAATGATCCAATCATTCCTCTATATTTTGTGATGTTGAAGTCCGTGCCTTCTTCATCAGCATCTAATGAAGCAGTTGAGCTCATAGGAGTATCGAATCCGTTACAATGATCCATCCCAAACTTCTTCGCGGATCATTGAGATACTTGGTCGAGATATAAAGATTCCATCCTTCTTTTGCTTGATTTGCAGACCAAGGAAATAGTTGGGCTCTCCCATCATGGAGATCTCAAATTCTCCCTGCATATTCTTAGAAACTCTTCACACAAGACATCATTAGAAGCACCAAATATAATATCATCAACATATATTTGGACAATTAAGATTTCGTTAAGCTTATTACTCTTTATGAAGAGAGTTGTGTGCCTTTTCCTCTAATAAAACCTTGATCAAGAAGGAATTTGCTTAGTCGCTCATACCAAGCTCTAGGAGCTTGTTTAAGACCATATAGGGCCTTCTTGAGACGATACACATGATCTGGATGACGAGACATTTTCAAAACCAGGAGGTTGTTCTACATAAACTTCTTCTTGAATAAAACCATTCGGAAAGCACTTTTCACATCCATTTGATAGAGTTTAAAGTTTTTCACACAGCAAAGGCAAGAAGAACTCTTATGGCTTCCAATCTTGCCACTTGGAGCATAAGTTTCTTCGTAATCAATTCCTTCTTCTTGATTATAGCCTTTGGCAACCAATGTTGCCTTGTTACGGACAATGATTGCGACTCATCTCGTTTGTTTTTGAATACCCATTTAGTACCAATGACCGGATGGTCCTTAGGCCTGGGTACCAAGTCCCAAACTTGATTTCTATCAAATTGATGTAACTCCTCTTGCATTGCTATCACCCAATCATTGTCTGAAAGGGCTTCATCAATCTTTGAGGCTTCAATGTGTGATATAAAAGCTGTAAAGGTTACTTCATTTATAGTGCTATTTCTGGTTCTTACTCCTTGATTAACATCACCTATAACTTAATCTAAAGGATGATTTCTAATAAATTTCCAAGCTCTAGGTTGAGTCTGATCAGATTTTCGATATTGTTTTGAGGATCAGTCTCAAAGACATTTTCGATTCTCAATAGAGGCGGAGTAGTTTTCGAAAAGAATTGATTCTTGAAAACGTTTCCTTCATCATCCTCCATAGGTTTATCAGATTTGGATTCACAGAAAACAACATGCATAGACTCTTCAACAATACGAGTACGAGTATTAAAGACTCTATAAGCTTTACTCCTATTTGAATAACCTAGAAATATACCTTCATCTGCTTTGGGATCAAACTTTCCCAAGTTATCCTTACCATTGTTATGGATGAAACACTTACATCCAAACACATGCAGATGAGCTAGATTGGGTTTTCTTCCTTTGTACGGCTCATAGGAGTCTTGTCCAACTTCTTCCAGAGGTATGCCCGATTTGAGATGTAGCACGCGGTGCTCATTGCATCAGCCCAAAACACTTGAGAAGTGTTGTTTTCATTCAGCATGGCCCTTGCCATCTCAGTGAGAACACGATTCTTTCTTTCCACAACACCGTTTTGATAGGGAGTTCTTGGGGCTGAGAAGTTGTGGTCTATTCCCATGCTGTCACAAAACTCAGCAAATGCATTGTTTTCAAATTCTCCTCCATGATCAGTTCTGATTCCTGAAATAGAGAATCATTTCTCGTTTTGGACCTTCTTGGCAAAAACAACAAACTGATCAAATGTTTCATCTTTAGAGGATAAAAATATAGTCCATGCAAATCTTGAAAAATCATCAACTATGACCAAAGTATAAAGATTGCCTCCAAGACTTTTCACTCTAGCTGGTCCAACTAGATCCATATGAAGCAATTGAAGAGGTCTATTAGTTGAAATCTCATTTTTGGATTTGAATGATGATTTGGTTTGTTTTCCTTTTTGACAAGCATCACAAAGCATGTTATTTTTAAAATGTAGTTTAGGAACACCAATCACCAGATCCTTTTTAAGTAATCTATCAAGTTGAATCCTATTGACATGAGCCAATCGCTTGTGCCAAAGCCAACTTTCATCCAAGTTACTGACAAAACATTTTTCAGAAACAATACCATTACTAGAGAGACTAAGTGTATAACAATTGCCATCTCTAGGGGCTCTAAATAGAGCTTTTGGTTTTATGTTTTCTAAAGGGAGTATATCCTTACTCACAATCAAGCACTCCTCAGAATCGAAGATAACTAAGTTACCTTTATCATGCTTTGGCTTACACTGAGGAGATTGTGGCAAAGTCCTTCAATTAGGTAGACATCTTTGATTAGTGGTCCTTCATTGTTGCCAATTTCACCAACTCCGGCAATCTTTCCAGATTGATCTCCACCAAAGGTCACCTTGCCACCATCCTTAGGCTTGATTGAGGCAAATTTGGATTGATCCCCGAGTCATGTGCCTAGAGCATCCACTTGTCAATGTACCATTTGTTAGATTTTGATGCTCTTAGGCAAACCCGCAAGACACAACAAATCGGGCCTTAGGTACCCATCTTTTCTTGGGTCCTTTGGGGTTAGTTTGTGTCTTAGGAATCTTGTAAGATCCCTTTGGCACCCATTGGTAATTTCCTATGGGTTTACTCTTTCTTTCCTTCTTATGAAAGCGGAAGAAGTAGTGTGACCCTTTACATTGCGGTAATTACGATGTGCAAACGGGTTTGAAGAATGGACTGATTTTGTAAAATAGTTTATATCGGATTTTTCACCGAGACTTCTTTCTTCCTTTCTTTTTATCAAAATTAGGTTTGTAACCAACTCCCGATCTGTCATTTATAAATCTTTGTTGTTTCAAAATGACATTGAGCATTTCACTTCCTCTAGTGAATTTCTCAAGTGCCTTTGTAAGATATGAATTCTTTTTCTTCATATCAGGACAATCTTCACAAGCAATATTTTCTGAAGAGGAAAACTTTTCAACTTGAAATTCAAGAGTAAGATTTCTGTTTTTCAATTTGAAATATTTTTCAGCAAGTTTTTCAAATTCGGATTGCACAAACCATATACTCAGCAAATAACTCATCATAAGGTGGTTTTGCAATCATATACCTTTTTTCAAAGTTGATGCGTAGTTCCTCTTCTTCGGCAACTAAGCATACGTTTCCTTTTTCTTCCTCATCCTCATCATCTTCATCAGATGAACTATCTCCCCAAATACCAGAGACATATGCCTTCTTTTTGAATTTGTTGAATCTCTTCTTTTCTTTGTCTTTGTTCTTCAGATTGGGGCATTCTGATTTGATATGTCCAGGCTTCTCACACTCGTAGCAAATGATTGGCTTCTTTGCCTCATAGCTGGAGCTACCCTTGTGAAACTTCTTGAAACCTTGGTCCTTCTTGTAGAATTTCTTGAATCTCCGACCATCATACCAATCTCCTCATCTTCGTCTGGATCTTCATCATCATCTGATTCCTTAGTTTCTTTGACTTTAAGAGCAATTCCTTTATTTTTGCCATGGACTTCGTCAAGTCCCTTTTTGAACTTGAGCTTGGCTTCATATTCGAAAGGCTCTGAAAAGGGCTGCCACGATGCCATAGAGTCTCCACGAGCTTCTTCAATGGCGTGACTTTGGCTTCCCATTCCTTATTGAGGATGTTGAGAATTTTCCTCACTTGGACAAAGTTGCTCATACTCTTTGCCCAATGCAGCAAGTTGATTGATCGGATGAGTGAATCTCACTGAAATCACCAATAGATTCTCCGACTTCATACGGAGGAGATCATATTCGTCATTAGAGTGTTGACTCTATTTTGCTTAACTCCAACGGTTCCTTCATGAGCAATTTCCGGAGCGTCCCACATGGCTTTAGCGAGAGGTTAAGTTGCAAATGCGAAAATATTCTTGTTGACTAAGAGCACTTTGCAGAAGGAGAACCGCCTTGCTGTTGAGTGTGACATTTCTTCTGTCATTTTCATCATAATCTTCTTCTTCCTTTGGAATCCGGAGACCATTTTCCAGGACAGTTGGAGCGTAGTCTCCTCGTTCAAAAACTCTCCAGAGACCATACTCTGTAGCCATTACGAACACCTTGAATTTGGCTTTCCAGAATGAGTAATGTTCTCCACTGAAACCTGGAGGTCTGTTGATTGAAGCTCCATCAGGTAGAATGCCTTCCATTGGATCCTTCTCGAGATGTTAAGCTCTTTAGAGAAGACCTTGCTCTGATACCAAATGAAGGTAGAGCTAAATCACCAAAGGGGGGTGAATTGGGGATTTTGAAACTTTTCGTTTTGCTCTGTTTTTGTACAGCAAAACAGAGGTGAGCAGAAGAGGAAGAGAAGAATAGCTAGACACAAAGATTTATACTGGTTCGGTCTAACTCCTTGACCTATGTCCAGTCCCCAGACACTCTGGGATTTCCACTATGTCAATTCGATTACACACTCTGTACTCAAGAGAAATTCTCTCTCTAGAATTTACTCCCCCTTACAAGCTGTAATCAATGAACCCAATCACCAAGTCCCCTTGACTTGTGATTCTTTACAATAAATGATTTGCAGATAAAACTCTCTCTAAGAGTGAGTGATGATAAACACTGAAGCTTATAATGTCAAAAGACAGTTACAAGTGAAAAACTGAAAGGTAGTTGAGAGACTTGAATGCTTGTGCGTTTTCGGATGTGCTAGTTTTTGAAGAGACTTGAATGCAGTCCTATTTATACCCGAGAGATCATTAAATGACCGTTGCTATCCCAATAAATCTGTTGGAGAAGTTCAGCTAAGATTAGCGAGATGGTTTAGGCATCTTCTCTCTCCAATCTTCACTTAACCCACTGGGGCTAGATGATCGAGTTGACTCTGTGAATTTGTCCGTTGGAATAGCAGTTGCTTGTTGTAGAAATCATTCTTTAATGTTTTGCAACCGTGTGCAAGTGGATTAAGCAAAAGTATGCAAGTTTACGGTTTCAAGATTTAATGTTCGACATCACCTTTTGCTTTTGCTTTTAACCTTCAATAATCATTCTTTAAGCAGTCTGAAACTCACTAAACAGATGGTTAAACATAGCAGGGAATAGTAGAGAATAATCCTGGAAGATATTATGATCAAAGACTAAGGATTCACAAATTCGTCTAATTTGATTTTCAAACTTAACGTTCAATACTCGAGTGTGTTCATCAATACTCGAGTGTGTCACTGTGCACTTAAGTCAATACTTGAGTATTCATTATGATACTTGAGTATTCTTCTTCCAGAGAGGAATCATCGAGTTTTGACTTTGGACCTTAGCATTGAAGTAAGGTCAATACTCGAGTATCCAAATCAATACTCGAGTTTTGAACTTTTGATATGAAAATAAGTTTAAGTTCAAAACCTCAATACTTGAGTATTGACTCCAATACTTGAGTGTTGAGATCATTGACAAAGAGCAAAGCTCTCGGTATGACCAACACTCGAGTTTCCAACTCAATACTCGAGTATTCATTTATTTTGAAAAACTTTGTGAAGTCTTTCCCAAGTCAATACTTGAGTTTTGAAATGAATACTTGAGTGTTCAAATTGTTGTCAAAGATGAAAGCTCTTCAGTAACTCCAATACTCGAGTTTTCAAATCAATACTCGAGTGTGCATTTGATTTAGAAAAGCTTTGTGAAATCTTTGCCAAGCCAACACCTGAGTATTGAAGTGAATACTTGAGTATTCAATATATGTATAAAACTTGTAGACTTTACAATCAGTCCAATACTCGAGTGTGCAAAACCAAAACTCGAGTGTCCATAAGATGAACAACTTGATATCTCTCTGTATGGCCAATACTTGAGTGTTCAATGGGATACTCGAGTATTGAAAGCTAAAGTCATCATTGAAATTGTCTCTGTGTGTTCAACACTTGAGTATGCATATCAATACTCGAGTTTGACTCGGGGTTGAAAAAACTTGGAGTGCTCTTTGTAAGTCCAATACTCGAGTGTTTTGTCCAACACTTGAGTATTGCTTTGTGTAATGGTTTTTTGAGCAACTATCTCATCAAGTCAATACTCGAGTTTCGAAACCGATACTCGAGTGTGGCTTTGACAAGATAAGTTTTCCAACTTGCCAAAGACCAACTTCAATGAATGTTTACAATTGTTAATTATCATCAAAACACATAGAGAACTAATAAATAATAAAATAAAATAAAATAAAACTCGCTTAAATTAAATGATTTTTTTGGATGTTATATAAGGATCATTAAGAATAATTAAATACAAAAAATTAAGAAAAACATAACCCCAGTACCAATTAAATGATTCTAGTTAAATAGAGTGAATAGAAAAAAATTTATTTTTGGAACAACTCGGTAATGAAAATTAAATTATACTACATTAATCACGCATTTCTTAATTCTGTGATATATATAATTCTTAATTCTTAATTCTCAAAACTCCTTTTTATTACATTTAGTTAAAAAAACTCTTCAATATATAATTTGATAAATCACACAAGTGTGATTTTCTTACTAACAAATTTTGATTTTCTTCTCGAAAAATGAAAAAAAAAAATCAAGTCAAGGAGATTTTTTTTTTTTTTTCAGAAAAAAAAAATCTCAACATTAAACTAAACTATTTCATTGATATTGGGGTTATACTTTCCATATTTTGCTTGAATTATTATTGATAATCCTTCCAAGACACTAGGAGAGAGGAGACTAAAAAAGGGCATAAGCCATTTATCACATTTTGAATTCCTAAATTGGCTTATATTTTACTTTAGTATATATTAATGTCAATATATACACACACACGTACTAATTGAAAAAAAAATGTCAATTCGTAACGGTTAATTTATAACGGTCAAAATAAACCACTACAAATATGCAAATTTGTAGCGGTTCATCAGTATGACTTGCGCCAAGTGGCGTGCTGGTTCGTGAACAACATTTGTAGCGGTTATCATAAACTAACCGCTACAAAATATGGTGTCAAGTTGGTGCCAAATTTGTGGCGATTATTTTGTAGCAATTTATTTATACAAACTGCCACAAATTGGCACCAGTTTGGCACCTAATGGCGCACCATTACTGGTAGTTTATTTGTAGCGGTTTATATCAAAAACTCGCTACAGAATGCCAAGAGTCTATACTTTTGTAGAGGTTATAGAAACCCGCTACAAATTTTCACGACGCACGAGTTAAGGTTTCTTCATTTGTAACAGTTGTGGTAGGGATGAACAGTTTGTAGCGGTTTTTCAATTAAACCACTACAAATGTGAAGCCCTTAAACACGTCACAAATAAAAGTTATACAAAAATATTAAAAAAAAAAATATGTTCATATCTGTGGCGGTTATTTAGCTAAACCGCTACAAAATGTGATATTTTAATTTTTTTTTTTTTTTTTTTTACAAAAAAACCAATGAATTTTTGTAGCCATTTTGTAACCGCTACAAAACCAACAGAAACCGCTACAAACATGAAACCTCTACAAAAACTGTCACATAAACCACTACAAAGTGTGTAATATTGAAATTTGGATATTTCGTATCCTGCCAAAGATTATGAAGTTTGTAGCGGTTTTAGTAGATAAATAGCTACAAAGTGTGTAGTTTTCAAATTTGAATATTTAGAATCCCGCCAATATTTATTAATGGGGTTTATATTTCTCATGTTACATTAGAGAAGAAGTTTCCTACACACACATGAAATGGTGGGACCCACATATATATACACTACAATGTATATATATATATATGGGTCCCACTATTTCATGTGTGTGTTACATGAGAATACACTTCTCCTACAACATGAGAAGTGTTTTTCCCTTTATTAATTTGTAGCGATTTTAGTATAACTGCTACAAAATCTGAAATTTTGAAGAAAAAAAGTTGAAAAAAATACTATTGAATTTTTGTAGTGGTTTGGTAACCGCTTCAAAATGAAAAAAAAAAAAAAAAAAAAAAAAAAAAAAAAAAAAAAAAAAAAAAAAAAAAAAAAAAAAAAAAAAAACTTTACAAATGTTAAATCGCTACAAAAATTGTCACATAAACTATTACAAAGTTTGTAATATTGAAATTTGAATATTTCGTATCCTGCTAACGATCATGAAGTTTGTAGTGGTTTTAATAGATAAACTGCTACAAAGTGTATAGTTTTGAAATTTGAATATTTCGAATCCCACCAACGTTCATTAATTTGTAGTGGTTTTTAGTATAACCACTACAAAATCTGAAATTTTGAAAAAAAAAAATACTAATGAATAAACCGCTATAAAACGGGAAAAAAACCACTACAAAATCCGTCACATCAACCGCTACAAAAGTTGCACATATCCCTATAATACCCCCACTAAACCTCATTCCACACACTTATTCATTTCTTCCTACCCCCTTCTCTCTCGTTTTCTCTTATTTCTTCCGAGTCCTTACAAAATCTTTGATTATATTTCAATGTTTTATATTTTTCCTTCTTATAATATTGATACTATTTTTTTTTTATCTAGAACTTTAAGGATATTTCTTCAATATTCCTTCTATCATCATCAACATTCTTTCCATAATCAAATATTATCTAATGGACAACATAATTTTTTTGCTCAAAGGTGGACAACACAATAAGTCCTTATTATCTACACATTCTCGGTATTATACCTACATAATATTTATACTTATCTAACTTAAGTTAATCATTTTTTTTAAAAAAAAAATATTAACTATAGTGTGTCACTTATATAATAAAAATATTCAACAGAATATTGTAACATAATGGACTCAAATTATGATTTTTTGTTTTCAATTTTGAAATACAACTCGCTATAAATTTTAATTCAAATTCGGCTTAAATATTTGGTGCAATTTATGAACTTTTATCCAATATTTGTAGCAGTTTATGGTGCTAATTTTTTTGAAATTCGTCATGTTGAAAACATCTTGTAGTGGTAACTCAAAACCGCTACTAATATAGTAGCGGTTTTATTATATGAGCAAAGATTTTAGAAAACCGCTACAAAACATCTTGCAGCTAGTGTCATTTATAACGGTTAAAATCGCTATAAATACATAATTTTAATCGCTACAAAACGTCAATTTTTTTTTTTTTTTGTAGTGAATGACACTCTTTTGGGAGGAGGGATGAGATTAGGAAAGGGCAATAAAGTTACTCTATCCACATTTTAAAATTTAAAATTAGGTCAATAGCTTAATTAAAGATTTATTAAATTTACCGATCAGATTTAGAGTTTTCCTAATTTAGGTAGCTTTATTGAGATTTTTTGTAGAAAAAATGTTAGATAATATTGGTCATACTCATAACAATGGTGGGCCATTTTATAAAATAATATTGATATTTATTATACGAACTAAACGCAATGCAAGGAACAAGTCCAGTTTGAATTCAACCAAGTCAACTACAAAGTTGGTCATGTATGGATTTATCAAACGTTCCTAAAATAACAGAATGAACAGAATCAATAATAATGGTTTTGTGAAGGATCAATCTTGAATTCTGCCTCGTTTAACAAATTAATGAATATGGGAACAGAATTTTGCCAGACATATAACACTTGAAACTTTTTCATAATCTTTGAATTATGGAAATTTGGTTGATCCTTATCATTATGTTAATTGTATTTTCTAGGGAAAATGATGCAATTCTCCAATAAAAAACTACGCACTTATATATGTATGTATGTATGTTTGTTAAAGTAGTTACATTTTATTACAGTACATCATGAAGAGAAAAAAGAGATTAAAAGATAATTGTGTGTGTGTGTGTAAATGAAGATCCAGGTGTATTTAAATTTTTAATCCGTTATTCCCAGTATTCATGGATAGAACAATACTATTAGATAATTCAAGTTGTTGATATTGATTATTGAATATTGGTAAAAATTAGTTGGCTGTTTCACTATTTGAATATCATCTATTAATAAGCAAGAGGATATTTTTTTGATAACATAAGCAAGCGGATATTGAACAAATGAAGTACTGCCTTCTTTTTTGGGCCGTTGAACAAATTAAGGAACGTGGACAATAAGCATTAAATTAAGAGCAGACACGTGAAGGCTGAGTCCAAGATTCCTTTGTTCAAATCTAAGTTCACACACACAACTATTGGATTCCCTTCCCAAAAGATGCTCCTTCCTCCACCTTTTTCACACACCTTCGTATAACTCTATTTCATCTATAAAACTTCAATTCTTTTCATTGTATATTTATCATGCAAAATGCAATTTTTTTCCCATTTTAAATTTGTAGTCCCATACATTTTGCAAGGATTAATTAATATCTTTTATTTTTGGTAAGTTATGCACAACTCTCAAAGAACAAATAGGACATTACACCTGTTTTTTCTTGGTGAAACATATTTTATGCAAATTAAATTTTATTAAATAACACAAACTGACAGACATCTTCCATGATTTTAAAATATATTTAATCTTTTTAAAGGAAATAGATTGAAAGTATATGTGTGTGTGTGTGTGCTTTTAGAAACTAGAAAAATAAAAGTTCACTAAATATGTCATTTTTTCTTTATTTTTCTCAAAATTAAAGCAGTTTTAATTTGCATGTGCATTTTTGAAATAATGTTTTTGTTATTAATATAATCAAATGTGTACAGACACAGTTTATATATAATTGTAAAATATTCAGGAGATGTTGATACAATTAATAATTAATTCTTTAACTTCTCAAGATGTTTGTGTTCATAAGTTTAATTTCTAAATCGACAAAAGAGGTCTCTCTATATCTAGTCCCTCCGATTCCAAATATATATATGAGGTGCTTCTAAAAAATATTATGGATCCATAATATAAATATGTTAATGGATCATGAATGAACATTTTTAAAAAAAAATATTTTCCCTATTAAAATTTACTCCTGAAGGCTAATAATGTGGTGTTTCTTTCTTTTTATTTGATTAAGGGTATAATACTTTTAAGGCTTATGTCCTAAAGGGTTTTCACTTCTTCCTTATTATGATTTAAACTTGTATTCTCCTTCTTACGGGGCTACTTATAACCTCAATCAACAACCTATTGGTATAACTTATTATGTATATTTCTTTCTACTCTTAAATATGGGAAAAATTAAAAAAAAAAAAAAAATCATTTTCAAATAAAGTTAATGAGCATACTAACTCTCCTTGGTGATCTTGGTGAAATAATTAGAGGTGACTTAGTAATATAGATAAGACAGAGAGAGTATACATATACTCCACTGGTCCTATTTTTAAGTTAGCTAGGAAGAAAGAGAAGATATTTTTTTAACCTCTTTATAAGATAGACAGAAATTTTTTCATAAATGTATATTTTTAACCTAATTTATTATTGTTTTGACTTTGTTCTCATGTGGTGTAATGTATATTATAAGGGTAAAGTTCAAAAGT
Organism: Acacia acuminata; assembly: GCA_019022655.1. Classification (NCBI taxonomy): domain Eukaryota; kingdom Viridiplantae; phylum Streptophyta; class Magnoliopsida; order Fabales; family Fabaceae; genus Acacia; species Acacia acuminata. The sequence continues at coordinate 233,001 of JAFJYI010000286.1, read as the reverse complement.
TATTGACTTTTAATGTAAATTTAATTAAGTTTCAAGTTGTTGTTGATTTTTGTGGAACATGCTAAAAATGATTTATAAGTAAAACTAAAAGATTATATGTCTTTATGTATGTATGCATGAATCCATGCATCCATGTTTGTGTGTATGTATATTTAGTACTTCTTCTACTCTTAAATATAGGACATAATTTATAGTACAAACTATATTTTATATTTAGGACTGAAGGTAGTATTAATTTAAATGGTGAGTTTGAGACGGCAAAGAGGATTAAATTTTTGTCAATAAAAAACCATGAACAAAGCAGCCACGTAGGAGTTCGTGGGTGTGTGTATAACCCCTCGTCTCTTAATCTTATGTTATTCATTCCTGTCTTCATTTTCAAGCCTTTTCTCTCCACCTTATCTACTAATCTTTATAGACCTTTTCACAATCTGTGAAGATTAAATATTTTATTTTTTGTCAAAGAAGATAAAATATTTTTCAATTAATAGGATTTAAAATATTAATTTATTAAAATACTAACATATAAGCATGCTTGATCAACATTTAATTGCACAGTCATCGCTTAAAATTGTTGAATCAGTTTCCTTTAAGTCGACTAACGGTATTAACATTAAGAGACTAAACATGTACTTTACAAACTTAAGGGATTAAAATGATACCAGAGGCAAACATGAAGGACTAAACATATACTTTAGCCTTAATATAATAAAATGTGTACACTCATAGTTTATATATAATTGTAAAATATTCAGGGGATGTTGATATAATTAATAATTAATTCTTTAACTTTTCAACATCTTTGTGTTCATAAGTTTAAATTCTAAATCGGAAAAAAGGTCTCTTTCTATATCTACTCCCTCCTATTCCAAATATATATGAGGTGCTTCTAAAAAAATATGCTGGATCCATAATCTAAATATGTTAATGGATTATCAATGAACTTTTTTTTCCAAATATTTTCCCCATTAAAATTTACTAGGAGAAGAGCTGAAGGCTAATAATGTTGTGTTTCTTAAAGGGTTTTCACATCTTCCTTATTAAGATTCAAACTTATATACTCTTTCTTGCGGGGCCGTTTATCACCTCAATCAACAGCCGCCCTACTGGTATAACATATTATGTATTATTTATTTGTATTCTTAAATATGGGTGAAATCAAGGGAAAAAAAAGGTTTCATTTTCAAATAAAGTTAATGAGCATACTAGCTCTCTTTAGCCTTGGTGAAATAATTAGAGGTGACTTAGTAATATAGATGAGACAAAGAGAGTATGCATATACTCCACTAGTCCTATTTACAAATTAGGAAGAAAGAGAAGATATTTTATTATCATCTTTATATGATAGAGAGAAATTTTTTCATAAATGTACAAATTTAACCCAATTTATTATTGTATTGACTTTGTTTTCATGTTGTATAATGTACATTAAATAAAGGTAAAGCTGTAAAATTATTGACTTTTAATGCAAAAATTTAAGTTTCAAGTTTTTCTTGATCTGTGTAGAACATGTTAAGAATAATTTATAAATAAGACTAAAGGATTATATGTGTTTATGTAAGTATGCATGCATCCATGCTTACGTGTATATATTTAGTATTAATTTAAGTGGTGAATCTGAGACGGCAGCATCCATGCTTACGTGTATTATATTTAGTATTAATTTAAGTGGTGAATCTGAGACGGCAAAGAGGATTAAATTTTGGTCAATAAAAAACCATGAACAATGCAGCAGCCACGTAGGAGTTCATATAGAAACTAAAAGGTCAATTGACCCTGTCCTGTCGCCTTCCTTCTCATATATATATATATATATACCCTCGTCTCTTCATCTTATCTCATTCATTCCCATCTTCATTTTCAAGCCTTTTCTCTCTACCTTATCTACTAATCTATCTCGATCCATTCTTTCTTAACACAATCACTTTGGTACATATAATTTCTCTCGTGGATCGTTTATATGGGAAACTGTTGTGGAACGACGTCGTCCTCATCAGTCCCCTACTGGGATGGCGAGGATTGGAGTTTTCTGGTGACATCGAGCGGCAATAATAATAGGAACCATAAGAGCTCAACCAATAAGGTGTTTGATGAATCCAAGTTGAAGAACAATGAATACGACAATAAGCTTCATGATATTCTGGGACATTTGACTGCTTCTTCTACTTCTCGTAGCGGGAAGATCAAGATAAAGATGACAAAGAAGGAGCTTCAAGTTTTATTGGGAGAATTAGAGAAGCAGAAGAAGAATAAGAAGAAGAAGAACAATTCTGCAGAGCAAGTTCTGGTTCGTTTAATGGAGGCAAGACATCATCGTACTGGCCACAACAACTGGTGCCCTGCGTTAAAGAGTATTCCTGAAGCTAACTCACCATCAGAATAAGGTTTCGCTAGCAAATACCGAGGTTACGTTGTTTATTTACTGTACAAAAATCACAGCAATCAATTTGTTAATATTTTTTATTTAATTCGAGTTTGATCTTGCAATTTGTTGTAAAGGAGCTAGGGTATGTAATATGCGTTGTTTTCATCAGGGTGTATATATATGTGAATTAATACATCGAAGCTTGCAAATAAATACAAGTGGAAATTTTGTGGGTATGGTTTAATTTATAATTATATTTATATGTGATCTGTGTTAATTAATTCATCATTAGTTAATGTGGAGAGCAAAAATCAAAGATCAAAACAAAATCAAATTAAACAAGGTTTCCGTCTGGCGCTTTTACGGATGTTTTTCACAAGTTATATATATGGGTATAGTGACTGTTCTTCGGCCTGCAAATGGTTTCTGTTTGAAAATTTGCCGTTTTAATAGTACTTCTCCTGATAATTTAATTAATTTCCATGTCGTTTAATATTTATAAGGGAGACTTTAACTGTTGTTTAGCTTTTGTTTCTTTTTCTTCTGAGTGTACTGTAATCCTCAAGTTTAGAATAATTACACAATGACACTCCCAGAAAAAATATATACTTGGCAAAAAAAAAAAAAAAATTAAGCTAAAACTCGTGGAAAAGGACAATTTTTTTTAAACATCAGACACAATTCAATTTTTTGGGAGATAAAAAAAGTTAATTAAATTATTTTAAAATCTTTATGTTTACCGTTTTTCTTCAGACTAATTTGATTGACTTGTATAATTTAATCATACAAAATATATAATATGATTAAATAACTTATTTAGTTTCCTAAATCTCTAAAAAAAAAAATAAGTAAACTAAATCTCATATTGAGAATTGGAGGTGTTATATGCTATGATACACAGTCAATTAGTCACTCTTGAGAGAATTTTAATTTAACATTCATGCAAGAGTTTCGCAATTTCGCATGATCGTGTCGTAAAATCATATGAAGAAATAGCAAAAGATATTTAATTTACCTGAGAAATGATTTTTTTAAAAAAAAAAAAAAAAATCAGTACATATTTTTAATTTTCTTGCATAACAGTTCAATTATGCGTATGCCTTTTATTTTTATTTTAGCATTATTGTATGGAAGAAAACAACTTTCACCTGGGGAAAAAAACACCTATTTTTCACAAGTTTTGCAACCTATTCTGGGACACTTAAATTGAGCCTTCAACCTATATTTAGTCATTTTTGTATTAATAAAATCGACAGTTCTTGCAAAAAAACCTAAAAATAGTCATATCTTTGTTCAAAAAGGAATAAGACTCACTGTGTTTTTATTAAAATATTCATCCATTTTTGAAAAATTCATTTCATAAGAACTAGAATCTAATTATAATTGTTGCGTATCGTATTTGACCCACAAAATTTTTTTGCGCAAACTGATTTTTTGAAAATTTGAAATTTCGAAAACCATAATTCACAAATATCAAACAAATGACTAAAGAGATTTAAAAAATATCATTGTATATAACCCTATTGAGAACCTTGTCTCAAGTTTTCTTATTCATATATATTTTGGAAAGTAAAACTGACGTTGAGTATACGTTTTTTATTTAAAATAAATTTTTGACTTTAGATTCTTTTTCACAAACTCTTGAAAACAAATAAAAAAGTGTAATTTCAAAGAAACCTCAGAAGTCAGAACCTAATTAATATGCCAATAGGTTTTTCCTAACTTCAAAGGATGTTAATAAAAGTTTAATAAAATTGCTTGATTTTAGCGAAATTCAGTCTATAATCAATTTTAAAACATAATTTTAGTAAGACCCATGATATTTTGATATAATTTACTTTTAAATTTAATAAACTAGTGAACCTAGTGATAACAGTTTATAAAATTGTTTAAAATAGGGAAATTACAAATCAAGTTGTTAAACTTAACAAATCGCATATCCAATCCTGAGTTAAGTTATTGACCTAATTCAGGGTTTTAAAATTGGAGTAAAATCACTTTATTGTTCTTTTCTAGTCTCTTCTTCCTCCTAAAAAAGCTTTATTGCTTTATAACTTATTTTTTCAATAAGTATATATATCAACATCAATGTATATTAAAATAAAATAGAATTCGCTTAAATTAAATGAATTTTTTGTGTTCTATAAGGATCATTAACAATAATTAAATCCAAAAAAAAAAAAAAAAAAAAAAAAATCATAACCCCAATACCAATTAAATGATTCTTAGTTAAATATTGTGAATAGAAAAAAAAAATTATTTTTGGAACAACTCGATTTGTTTCTATTTTCAATGAAAATTAAATCATACTATATTAATCACACATTTCTTACTTGTGTAATATATATTTTGATTTTTTTAACGTTAAAAAAACTTTTTTTTTAATATCAAAACTCCTTTTCATTACATGTAGTTAATAATCAAGTCAAAGAGAATTTTTTTTGTTTATTCTCAACATAAACTGAAAACTATTTAATTGATATTGGGGTCATACTTTCCATTTTTTGCTTGAATTATTATTGATAATCCTTCCAGAACACTAGGAGAGGACAATAAAATTAGATAATATTGGTCATACTCATATAAATGGTGGGCCATTTTATATAATAATATTGATATTTATTATACGAACTAAACGCAATGAAAAGAATAGTAAAAATTGCAAGTCCAGTTTGAATTCAACTAAGTCAACTACAAAGTTGGTCATGTGTGGATTAATCACACATTCCTAAAATATTGGAATGAACATAATCAATAATAATGGTTTTGCGAAGGATGAATGTTGAATTCTGCCTCGTTTAACAATTAATTAATATGGGGACAGAATTTTGCCAGAAGTACAACACTTGAAACTTTTTCATTATATTAATTAAAAAAGGGGTCAAATGTTGAACTAGTGACTATTAAAGATGTTGGATAAGTATGAAGTTTTATGATAACGATGACTATTCTGACATTGTATAAAGTGTTATAATCTTCTTTTTCTTTTTTTGCCAATATAAAGTGTTATAAGCTTGCGGGAATGCTTTTGCACTCTACTGTTAATTAGTGTACATCTTTCATAATCTTAACCAAATAGTCTTATACTCTCTATAATTTTGAAACATCTTGAACTTAGAACCTTTTGATTCTGATTAATCCAGATTCGCCATGAGTCAAGTCCGGTAATGAGGGAAGAGCTTTCATCACTATTTTCTCTATTCCAACATTTCAAACCGAAGACATGATTAAAGAAAAATGAATCTCTTTTCACTTACTCCCAATAGATATTACTAACCATTATTACTCTCATGAGTAAAGTTTTTGCTAAAAGCTGGTCGACCGAAACATTTTTTGTTTTAATGCTTAAAATTATAAAGTCTGGGCAAGGATGTATGAGTGGGCCTACTAATGGCAAAAAAGAGCTGGCCTAGTAAAACGTTGTTGGGCTTCAACTTAATGATTACCCAAAATATAAAAAAATTCAAAAGTGGGTTATAAGAGATGGGCCAACCCGATTCAAACTCCCGGGCTATTATTCTTTGGGACAATTAATATTTAGATATTATCTCGTCTTTGACTATAAAATCGTGTTGATTTTTTAGAAAAATTAAAGAAAGCTAAATAAGTTACTTAATTATATCATATATTATATATTATTTTAATAGTCAAACTATTTAGTTTGGAGAAAAATAAAAATAAAAATACTCTAAAGCAATTTAATTAACTTCCTTAATTTCTCCTAAAAAATTAACTTAATCTTATATTTAGGACTAGAGGAAATATCATTTAGTATGTAAAATAATGGGAAAATGAATCATTCAGTCATTCAACTTTTAGCTTGACATGATTTCCCAAATTTAACTTGTCGTGACTTAGTCTCTAAACCTTTTTCATCTACAATTTGGTCCTTGTCGTTATTTAATAACAATGGCTATCGATGCCTTCCTGTCAAAAATGGTGTTAATTTAGGTGTTAGATATTGTCTCCCTAGCACGTGTGTGCTTCAATCATTCCACTTACAAAAAAACAAAAAACATAATCCACAATTCAAAATTTTTTCTCTTTATGATTCTAAGGTACCAAGTTAGGAGTGTGGAACTTTAGGGTTTTATGACATTACCATAATTTTTGTTTAGGAAAAACTAGTTCAGGCCAATTCGTTGTTTATTCGGTGTGGGCTTATAGAGTCTGTGCTTATGCAAGTTGCAAAAGTGTCAGCCCTAACTCGCAAGTTGGTGGGTTGAACTTGTATTATCGACTCTACTCACAATATTTTGAATGAAGGCTTTGCTACTAAAAAACACTCAATATCCGATAGGATTAGCCATTGAATTTTATTATGTGGTTAATTCCGTTGGAAATTTTTCTTGCTGAAAAATTATGTGGCTAATTTAGGAATAGAATTTTTCTGTGGCTGGTTCTGCTGCAAAACTTTATAATAAATTTTGTATTAAAAATAATATTTATTAATTAATGTTTATCACAATAAATTATTCGTTATTAATATCATATTTATAATTTTATATTAAAAATAATATTTATAATGTTAAATTATTAGTCACTAATCAATGTTAATTCAAAATAAAACTCAATTTCAAAAAGTTGGCTAAAAATATATCATTTGTTTAATTTGAAATTAATATAAGTACTAGGTTAAAGAGCGCATATGTTTGTCTGTGTGAGATTGAGAATCAATCAAACCAAATAAAGGAATGTGGATATTAATGGTTAAATTAAGAGCAGACACGTGAAGGCTAATAGTTAGTTAATTAGTTAATAAAAATGAAAATATCCCTGGTCCAAATTCCTCTGTTCAAGTCTAAGTTCATACCAAGGTTATTAAAATCCGACGGGTCAATCGATCAAAATACTGGGTTAAGGGTTAAAAGGTCAACCGGAGTTAAATCGGAACTGAACCGGGGTCAAACCGGTAGTTAAGTCTCCAAGATTTATTATATAGCATCCCATATCTTAATTATAGGGATACTTTTATAATATAATTTATAATATAAAAGTATTCCTATAATTAAAATTAGAGGGAGTATATCAAAATCATATTTGTAAGAGGTATGGAATTGTTTAGATTTAATGGAAATTGGCCCACAAAGTTTAAAAAAAAAAGTGAAGAGACGTGAAGGGTGAGGCATGGGATTTCTTTGACGAAAAAAAGCACGTTATTTGATGCGGCTGTCCACCCCATTAGTCTTTCTCTGCATCCAATTAATGACCCTGCTCTTTCACGTTATTTTAAAACACTTGATTTGATGAGGCATTGGAAGGAAACCCTCATCCTCATCTTCATCGTCCACGACCCATGCTCTGTATCTATAACCTCACTTTCTCATCTTTCTCAACGGCTCCTTCCTTGAAGTCCAACTCTGACCTCACCAATGGCCGAATCATACAAGTTCAAGCAACCACACGCAAGGCAAGTGCAAGAGGACGAAGAAAGCTTAATCTCCGCCATGAACTGGCCTCCTCCTCTGTAAACATTTTGAGTTCAGTTTCCATCTCTCTTTCTTTATTTCTCTGTAAACGTTTTTTATTTTTTCATAATCGACGTTTAAAAAAAAAAAAAAAAAAAAAAAAAAAAAAAAAAAAAAAAAAAAAAAAAAAAAAAAAAAAGCTTGACCCCGCTTTCTACGATGGAGCGAACCGGTTTCACGGCCGGTTCGACGGTTTTCGGTCGGAATCGGCCGGTCTGGTCCAGTTTTGATAACCATGGTTCATACACAGTCCCTTTTCGAAAAGATGCACCTTCCTCCACCTTTTTCAGACCCCTACATATAAGGTACTCTTTTGGTCTTTATTATAATGTACCAATTATTAAGTGTATTTGGTCTTTTTTTATAAGACACTTGCTTGTTTCTAAAGCACATTAATAAGGATTGTGGATGAGAATAATAATTAATATAATATTAAAGTTTAATACAATTAGTATGGATAATATTGAAAGCTACTTAAATTTTAGAACAACTTTATTGACTTTAATTCTTTTTATTAGTTTGTGAGAATTATTAATTAATGTCTTATAATAAAGACTAGAGAGAGTAGCATATTAGATAAAACACTATAATTTTATATTATGCATCTATAAGACTTCAATTCTTTTCATTGTATATTTACTATATGCAAATGCAGATTTCTTTTTTTATTTTATTTTTAACTTTTTAGTCCCATATATTTTTTTAAGCACACTGTTTGATAAAGACGAAAGGAGATCATTAATAAAAATGTTGTGAATATTATTACCCTAGAATTTATTAGGAGAAGTTTTGAAAGCTAATAATATGTAGTGTTTCTTTATATACGGTCTTTATAAATATGAACAACATTAAAATATTTGATAGATGGTGTTAACGGCTCAATAAACTCTGCTAAATTAGTTTGGTTGGAATAATTAGAGGTGACTTATAACATGTGCCACAGAGTATGTATATATAAATATTTATGTATGGGCAGTGAGTCTAGGACCGCAAAGAGGATTGACTTTGGTCAATAAAAACCTATGGACAAAGCAGCCACGTCGTACGAGGTCGTCCAATTAAACTAAAGGGCCACTTGACCGCGTTGTATACCCCCACAGGCATATATATATATATATATATATAGGTTTAAACTTCTCATGTTGCGTGAGAAGAAGAAAATTCCTACACGATATGAAATAGTGGGACTCGATACGTGTAACATGAAAATACACTTCCCTTGCAATATGAGAAATGTTTTTCTCATATATATATATATATGTAGGGTTTAACGTTTGTCATGTGACTCAGCATAGGGTATTGTCAAGTCCCCAAAACTACGCCTTTTTGGGAATTCATTAATTCATCCAATATCAAAACTACGTCGTTTTGGGAGTTCGAAGAATTAGTGAAGGGTGTTTTGGTATTTTTGTTTTTGTATTTATTATATAAATTTTACTAAAACACCCTTCACTAATTTTTCGAACTCCCAAAACGACGTAATTTATTTATTATATAAATTTTACCAAAACACCCTTCACTAATTCTTCGAACTCCCAAAACGACGTAATTTTAGAATGACTTGACAAAATCTTATGTCAAGTCACATGACAAACGATAAACTCATAGATATATATATGTGGTTTACTTTTCTCATGTTACATGAGAAGAATAAATTTCCTACACACACATGAAATGGTGGGACCCACATATATATATAATTAGCATTATATATATGTGTTGGTCCCACCATTTCATGTGTGTGTTACATGAGAATACACTTCTCCTACAACATGAGAAGTGTTTTTCCCTATATATATATATATATACATATACACACACACACACACACATACGTATATATAAAATAAAGGGTAAAGAAGCAATTTTACACATGTAATTTGGCTCAAGAAGCGCTCGGACCACGTAAAATTTTTTGGACTAAAAATACACATGTAATTTCATTTTGGAGTCTTGACGCACGGCGGTTAGTTGGCCAGATTAGGTGGCCAGATTAACTTGGATGAAACGCGACGTGGCGCGATTTGACCGACATTAATCGACGTGGCGATAACGTGGACGATGTGGAATAAAAATTCGAAATTTTTTTAAAAAATTTGAAAAATTAGGAAAAAGAATTTAAAAAATTAGAAATAATTCAAATAATTAGGAAAAAATTAGAAAAATTAGGAAAAAAAAATTAGAAAAAAATTATAAATTAATTTAAAAATTCAAAAAATTATGAAAAAAATTAAAAAATTAGAAATAAATTCAAAAAATTAGAAAAATAATTAAAATAATTAGCAATAAATTCAAAAAATTAGGAAAAAATTAAAATACCCCCGCTAGTGAGCCCCACAACCGCCACCCTACCGTCATTAATGCCGCCAATTGGCGGCGCGGTTGGTTGCGGTGGTAGGACGATCGTAAAATTTTAAACTTCATTAATTCTATCACAAAATTTAACAATTTTTTTAACTTTAAAGCTATTTAAATATACATTTTTTCAAAAAAAATAATTATCTACATAATAATTATTTTGAATGCTTCATATATAATGATTTATTATTTTTGAAAAAAATGTATAATTAAATAACTTTAAAGTTAAAAAAATTGTTAAATTTTGTGATAGAATTAATAAAGTTTAAAATTTTGTGGTCGGTCCCCACCATCATGACCGACCACCGCCATTAACCAACCCAATGCCAAACGGTAGGGTGGCCGGTTTGTGGGGTTAACTAGCGGGGTATTTTAATTTTTTCCTAATTTTTTCAATTTATTGCTAATTATTTTATTTTATTTTTTTATTTTTAAATTATTTTATAATTTTTTTTCTAATTATTTTAATTTTTTCATAATTTTTGAATTTTTTCCTAACTTGTTGAATTTTTTTCTAATTTTTTGAATTTTTTTTCCTAATTATTTGAATTTTTTTCTAATTTTTTATCCTAATTTTTCTAATTTTTTTTTGAATTTTTATTCTACGTCATCGCTGACGTCATCGTCCACGTCGCCAACAGAAAGTCAGTCCAAATCAAGCACCACGTCGGCGTTCCATCCAAGTTAACAGTCAATGATTTACCTAACGGCCAACTAACTACCGTGGTCTTTGGGCGCTCCAAAATGAAATTACATGTGTATTTTTTGGTCCGTAAAATTTTATGTGTCTTGAGCGCTCCCCGAGCTAAATTACATGTGTAAAATTGCTCCTTTATCCTTTTTAAAAAAAAATGCACCCCCCAAATGAGGCCGTTTCATCATTTTGTGGGAGGTTTAAGGCTAAATAATTATCTACATAATAATTATTTTGAATGCTTCATATATAATGATTTATTTTTTTTTTGAAAAAAATGTATATTTAAATAGCTTTAAAGTTAAAAAAAATTGTTAAATTTTGTGATAGAATTAATAAAGTTTAAAATTTTACGATCGGTCTCCACCACCGCAAACCGACCGCCGCCACCAATTGGCGGCGGAATGACGTAGGGTGGCGGTTGTGGGGCTCACTAGTGGGGGTATTTTAATTTTTTCCTAATTTTTTGAATTTATTGCTAATTATTTCTAATTTTTTGAATTTATTTCTAATTTTTTAATTTTTTGAATTTTTAAATTAATTTATAATTTTTTTCTAATTATTTTAATTTTTTTCCTAATTTTTTGAATTTTTAAATTTTTTCCGAATTTTTATTCCACATCGGCGTCACGTCATCGCCCACGTCGGTGTGTCGCCAAATCGGACCACGTCGGCGTTTCATCCAAGTTAACGGTTAATCGACGGTCACCTAACGGCCAACTAACGGCCGTGGTTTTGGGCGCTCCAAAATGAAATTACATGTGTATTTTTAGTCCAAAAAATTTTACGTGGTCTTTGAAATCCTCGAGCCACATCACATGTGTAAAATTATTCATTTACTCTAAAATAAACCACTCAACTTATTATCTCATTCCCATCTGCATTTTCGATCCTTGAATTTCTCAAGCTCATCTGCCCATTTATTCTTACTTACATAACACAATCATTTTCATACCTACAATAATTTCTCTCATCCATCGTTCATATATGAGAAACTGTTGCGGAACGACGTCGTCCTCATCATCACCCCACTACTATCGGGTTGGCCAGAATTGGAGTTTTCTGGTATCAAACAACAACAATAATAGGAATCAAAAGAGCTCAACCAATAAGGTGTTCGATGAATCCAAGTTGAAGAACAATAAAGACGATGACAATAAGCTTCATGATCAAATCTGAACTGAAGAAATAGGAGATAGGATCATGACAATTAAGATTCTTATTAAAACATTAATACTAAGTGAGACCTTCAAGCTATAGATTCTGGAATAATAGCGTGTGTGCGTATGAATGATCTTAATAATGAGGAAATTGAAGAAAAGGATCTACACTTTTTTGTACATAAAAGTTTATCAGATCATTCTAATTAATAAAATTTTTAATAGAGTGCTTTTCCAATTTTTTCTAATATCTTCCCATGATATATCTACATATATGTGTGTGTTTCATCTAATTCATTAAAGTAGTACTAATAATCCTGTGGGCTTCAAATCATGGTGCTATGGTGTTTTTCTGTGGGTTTGATGCCAACAATTCTCATCTGATTACTTATGAATCAAAACATCTTACTCTGACTTCAACTCCCAGTACTCTGACTTCAACTCTCAGCTTTAATTTTCCTTAAAAATTCTAACAACACAAGAACACTTCATTCTAATTACAAATAATTAATCAACTATGTACTGTAAAATATAACTTGTACTGACGATTGTCACAAATAAATAAAAAATCAATTATTAATTCCTGAAAATAATATATTCCAGCGTTTTAATTTGATGCCTAGCTGGCTAGGTCCTTGGTATGTACTTGGGAAAATCACACTAAAGTTTTAAATAAGAAAAATAATAAGCAAAGTCTTATAGTTTGTCAATAACAAATGAAAGAGTAGCCATTGATGGGTAAAAGAGCTACCATTGACAAGTCATGAGACTTTTCTTATATTATATTATTATTTTTAATTAGGACCTTAATGTCATTTTCCTTGTACATTCTAGTTTCTAGCTTCATAACGTCAGAATTATGAATAAATATTTTCTTACAATATTAATGTTAATAAAAGGTATGCTACTGGAATATATTACGTGTGGTTTTGAATTTATACGATCGATTTCACTAATAAAATCCTGAAGGGATTATAATTACGTCACTTCAATTGAAATTAATAGGTCATGTACGTGTACCATAATCACAAAATGTTAAGAAAGATTATTTTGCATACAAAATAAATTTTTGAGGTTAATTTAATTAATTTAAGGAATGACTCTAATGCAGCCAAATAAATTATATATAAATGAAGATCCGTCATTCCCAGTATTCATGTTTGACCAAAAAAAAAAAAAAAATTCCCAGTATTCATGGATTATTGATATTGAACAAATTAAGAACTAATAGTTTGAAGCTAAGGAACGTGGATAATAAGCGTTAAATTAAGAGCAGACACGTGAAGGCTTTTAGTTAATAGTTACTAAAAATGTAAATATAGCTGAGTCCAAGATTCCTTGTTAAAATCTAAGTTCACACACACAACTATTGGATTCGCTTCCCAAAAGATGCTCCTTCCTCCACCTTTTTCACACACTTCCGTATACAAAACTTCAATTCTTTTCATTGTATATTTATCATGCAAATGCAATTTTTTTTCTTTTTAAATTTCTAGTCCCATAAATTTTGCAAGGATTAATTAATATCTTCTATTTTTGGTAAGTTTTACACAACTCTCAAAGAACAAATAGGACATTACACCTGTTTTTTTCTTGGCGAAACATATTTTATGCAAATTAAATTTTATTAAATTACACAAACTGAAAGACATCTCCTATGATTTTAAAATATATTTAACCTTCTTAAATAAAATAGATTGAATATTTGTGTGTGTAATTTTAGAAACCTCGAAAAATAAAAGTTCACTAAATATGTAAATTTTTCTTTATTTTTCTAAAAAAAAACGGTTTTAATTTCCATCTGCATTTTTGAAATAATGTTTTTGTTATGAATATAATCAAATGTATACACACACAGTTTATATATAATTTTAAAGTATTCAGGAGATGTTGATACGATTAATAATTAATTCTTTACCTTTTCAAGATGTTTGTGTTCTTAAGTTTAATTTATAAATCGACAAAAAAGATCTCTCTCTATATCTAATCCCTCCGATTCCAAATATATATAAGGTGCTTCCAAAAATATTCTGAATCCATAATTTAAATCTCTTAAAATGGATTATTAATGAACTTTTTCCAAATATTTTCCCTATTAAAATTTACTAAGAGTTTTTCTGTTTGGATTAGTAGTAGAGGTTACTTTTCCAACGTAATTTATGGTATATGAGGTAAGTATGTGAATTTTGTCTCGACCTGCGTAAACATGATTTTTGAATGCTAACTCAAACAAGCCTAATTAATGTGGTGATTCTTTCTTTTTATTTGATTAAGTGTATATCCTTTTAAGGCTTATACATTAAAAGGTTGTTAGCTCTCCCTTATTAGGATTCAAACTTGTATTCTCCTTCTTACGAGGCTGTTTATCACCTCAATCAATAGTCTATTGGTATAATGTATTATTTATTATTTCTTTGTACTCTTAATATGGGTAAAATTTTCATTTTCAAATAAAGTTAATGAGCATATATAGTAACTCTCCTTAGTTATGGAGAAAAAATTATAGGTGACTTAGTAATATAAATGAGACAGAGAGATTATACATATACTCCTCTAATCATATTTATAAGTTAGGCAAAAAGAGAAGATATTTTTTTGCCATCTTTATAAGGTAGAGAGACATTTTTTCATAAATGTACAATTTTAACCTAATTTATTATTGTATTGAATTTGTTCTCGGGTATAATGTATATTAAATAAGAGTAAAACCGAGAAGTTGTTGAATTTTAAAAGTAAAACTGAGAAGTTGTTGAATTTTAATGCAAATTTTTATGAGGTTTCAATTTTTTATTCTTTTTTAATTTAAGTCGTGAGTCTGAGACGGCAAAGTGGATTAAATTTTGGTCAATAAAAGGTCAATTTACCAGTCTTGTCGCCTTCCTTCTCATATATATATATATAACCCCTCCTCTCTCTTAATCTTATCTCATTCATTCCCTTCTTCATTTTCAAGCCTTTTCTCTCAACCTTACCTACTAATCTATCTCCACCCATTCTTTCTTACTTACATAACACAATCACTTTGGTGCATAATTTCTCTCGTCGATCGTTTATATGGGAAACTGTTGCGGAATGACGTCGTCATCATCAGTCCACTACTGGGGTGGCGAGGATTGGAGTTTTCTGGTGACATCGAGCGGCAATAATAGTAGGAATCATAAGAGCTCAAACAATAAGGTGTTTGATGAATCCAAGTTGACGAACAATAAAGACGACAATAAGCTTCATTATATTCTGGGAGATTTGACTGCTTCTTCTACTTCTCGTAGCGGGAAGATCAAGATAAAGATGACAAAGAAGGAGCTTCAAGTTCTATTGGGAGAATCAAAGAAGCAGAAGAAGAATAAGAAGAAGAAGAAGAACTCTGCAGAGCAAGTTCTGGTTCGTTTAATGGAGGCAAGACACCACCGTACTGGCCACAACAACTGGAGCCCTGTGTTTGAGAGTATTCCTGAAGCTAACTCACCATCAGATTAAGGTTTCACTAGCAAATACCGAGGTTACGATGCTTCTTTGATGTACAAAAATGACAGAAATCAATTTGTTAATATTTTTTATTTAATTCGGGTATGATCTTGCAATTGGTTGTAAAGGAGCTAGGGTATGTGTTGTTTTCATCAGAGTGTATATTTAAATGAAAATATACATCGAAGCTTGCAAATAAATAAAAGTGGAGAGCAAAAATCAAAGATCACAACAAAATCAAATTAAACAAGGTTTCGTCTGGCGCTAATTATACGGAAGTGTTTACAAGTTATATATATGGGTATATATGTGACTGTTCTTTGGCCTGCAAATAGTTTCTTGTTTGAAAATTTGTTGTTATTTATCTACATGGATCTTGCCGTTTTAATAATACTTGTCCTAATAAATTAATTAATTTCCGGGTCGTTTAATATTTATAAGGTAGACTGTAACTGTCGTTTAGCTTTTGTTTCTTTTTCTCCAGAGTGTACTGTAATCCTCAAGTTTAGAATTATTACATAATGACACTACCAGAATATATATATATATATATATATATATATATATATATATTGAGATAAAAAAAGAAGCTAAAACTCGTGGAAAATGACAATTCTTCTTCCTTTTCAAGTATGTACTACCCCAATCCTAAACATAAGACTCATTCAGTTTTTTAAAAAATAAAAAAAGGTAATTAAATTACTTTAAAGTATTTATATTTACTGTTTTTCCCTCAAACTAATTTGTTTGACTTATAAACTGATATATAACTTAATAATACATAACATAATATGATTAAGTAACTTATTGTATTTCCTTAATCTCTAAAAGAAAAAGTAAACTTAATCTTATATTTAAAATTGGAGGCAGTATATATTATGATACAGTCAATTAGTCACTCTTGACAGAATTTTAATTTAACACGTTCGCATGAAATTGTCATAAAATCATATGAAGAAAGAGGAAAAGATAATTAATTTACTCGAGAATTGAATTTAATTTGAAAAAAAAAAAAATCAGTCAATATTTTTAATTTTGTTGCCTAACTGTTCAATTATGCGCGTATCCCTTTTATTTTATTTTATCACTATTGTATGGAAGAAAACATAACTATTTTCACCAGGCAAAAAAAAAAAAAAAAAAAAAAAAATATATATATATATATATATATATATATCTATATATATATATATATTCTCACAAGGTTTGCAACCTATTCTTGGAAACTCAAATTGAGCCTTCAACCTGTATTAAGTCATTTTTGTATTAATAAAATTGACAGTTCTAGGGGGAAAAAACCCTAAAAATAGTCATATCTTTGTTCAAAGGAACAAGACTCACTGTGTTTTTCTTAAAATATTCAACCAATTTTAAGAAAATCATTTTATAAGAACTAGATCAATCTTAATTATAATTATTGCGTATCGTATTTGACCCACACAAAAATCTCGCGCAAACTGATTTTTTCAGCATTTGAAATTTCGAAAACCATAATTCACAAATATCAAGCAAATGACTAATGAGATTTGAAAAATATCATTGTATATAGGGAAAACTATAATAAAGGATATAAGAAAAATAATATTTATTAAGAAGGACTATAAAAATAGTAATTATTTTGAAGGACCAGAAATTAAAACATTAAAATAGAAAGACTATATTGCCCTTAGCCGATTTCTTATATTCTCTCTAACTAAATCGAATATGAAGTGATTGAGCTAACTCGCCTCCCGCTTATGAACTTCCTTCTCCGTCTCTCTTCTAAGCTTGATGGAGAGATAAAGAAGCAGAGACACGACCGCATATTAGAGACCTTTCACTACTACAAAAATGTGATATTACTTCCCCCAGACGTCCTAAATAAGAAATAGGTAGTAACAAATGAGGCCAATGGCAATCTTGTAATTATATACAAGGAAAATGAGCCTTCAACATCCCGAATAATTGTTCGGACTTCTAAAATTAATTTTTGACATCCTAAATTTTTTTAAGGACGCTTTAATTGCCTTTGGAGCCATGGTATGTACTTTTTTTTTTGAAAAAAAATCAATTTTGGCGACTTCGATAATTTTTCAAGACGCCTCGAAATCGCTAAAAAATTTGGCGCGAGGGAAATATGGAAGAATATTTTGTTTGCGCGCCATATGTGTAAAAAGTACGATAATAGGCGACCAAACATGTTTCAGTCGCCTATAAATCTATTACAAAGAAGAAAATTGCCTTAAACCGAGACGGAGCATTGAAGGGACATAGGGTTTTTTTTATAAAAAAATTGTTAAAAAATTTCTAAAATAGGCGACCTGATAATGTTTCAAGACGACTGAAATATGCCAAAAAATTTGGCGCCAGAGGGATATTTTGTTTACGCGCGGAAAATTAACAAGCATTGAAAAAAATAGGCAACCTGAACAATAATCGCCGCCATTGTCCAAAAACAAACGACCGATACATTTTCAGTTGCCTATCTATTTGCCAATTAAAAAAAAAAAAAAAAAAAAAATTGCCATAAACCAAAACCGAGCATTGAAGGGACATGTTTTTTAAAAAAAAAAAAAACCAAAAATTGTCAAAATAGGCGACCGAATGAATTTCCGTCGCCTATATTAGAAAATAGGCGACTTGATCCAATTTCAGTCGCCTATTTTTTTCCTAATAATAGCGACCAAATTGGATCAAGTCGCCTATTTTCTAATATAGGCGACCGGAAACGCATTCGTCGCCTATTTTGCACAACTAAAACCAAGAATTAAAGGGCCAAGTTGTTTTTTAAAAAAAAAAAAAAAAATTATTAAATTGTCAAATATAGGCGACCGAATGGGTTTCGGTCGCCTATATTTGAAAAAAAGCGACGATCCATTTTCGTCGCCTATTATTATTAAAAAAAGAGGCGACTTCGAAATTGGATCAAGTCGCCTATTTTCTAATATAGGCGACTTGAAGCCTAATCAGTCGCCTAAAATCTCTCATAACCCTATTTTTCCAACCCGCGAATGTATTCTCTTTTATTTTCGAAGTTGCGACTCCTCCGGTTCCTCGTCGCCGTCAAAAACCCAAATTGATATCTAGGTCAAGTTTCCGTCATATCCCTCATCGCGGCGAACCCTATCGACTCGGTCGTGGATCGTCCGTCGTTTCCTCCGTCTTCTCTCTTCTCGGCGTCCGTCGGTTGCCGACCTCTGTCTCCGCCGCGTCCGCCCACCTTCTCACGACTATCTCTACGGTACGCTCGTAATGCTTTTCTTTTCTTTTTTATTTTGTCATTGAACATCTAAAACATGGGATAAGGATGATCACTATGACTATAGCTCTTGGTAATAATGTAGATGGACAAACAAAATCGTATTCCTCACTATTTGATATGCTTAGTTAAGTGTTTTGTCGACTTTCGAACTCGGACCTTGCCGGAACCGAAACTAAAATCTAGATCTCGGTTGTAGATAGGAATGCGTGTTTGCGAGAGACTTCCCATGTTTTCGTCTTTCAAGTTTGTGCTTATTTGGAATTAAGTTAAGATCCCCAAAAGTACTTATTCAAGTAAATTGACACTAAACTTATTTCATTTATTCACTTTCTATATGTGGTGTGTATGATTAATGCATGATAGTCAAACCAATGCCGTTGCTTTGGAAGATTTGAATTGTGGCTCTTATGTCGTGGATTTCCCTGGACCAAGAGGATTATGTTTTTTGACATGTGTCAAGTGTGTCATTCTCCACAAATTCTTAGAATAAAAATCTCACATTGTGATAGTAATTGAAGAGGAAAAAGGACTGAATTCATTCACGAAAAACATGCAATGGTCACATTACACTATGTATAATTCCCCGCCTATGCCACGTCACTACTAATTTCTCTTTCTTCTAACTAACTCGAGCAATTCCCTACTATTATTTACTAGAAAGCCCCCTCGCAGAGATTACGTATATCACATGGCGAGAGAGCTATAGCAGCGAGCAAAGAAAAGAGGATTTTGATGGTGCATTCTTGTATTGTTGCAATTACATTAAATCTTCCCTCTTTTTCAAAACACACCAATTTTTCTTAAAAATAAAAAGGGTCTATGAGTCTTGCAAAATTAGGGTAAGTCTACATAGTATTTAGTTTTATTTGTGTTCATGTTGCTTTTAGTTTCAAAACACACCACTTTAATTTGGTAGACTTGTTACTTCAATAATAGACTTGTTACTTCCTCACCATGCCATATCCATGCTTTCTTCTCATGCTTTTGTAATGGTTGTTTTATTGCAAGGAAATGGAACAAATCAGTGTTGGGGGATTTAGTTGATAAATATTGATCTTATACCGACTACTTGTTTGTGACTTGGCCACGACAACAACCCACAAGAGCTTGAGGGGTCCTAGGGTAGGTATTTTTAATCATGTTGCTTTTGTCATACAATTATTCCCTCTCATATGTTATATCCTAAGTTCAATGTTAGTTTGAATAATTCTAATGTTGTCTTTATTGTTGTTGTCTTTAGGTTGACTAGAGCAAATAAATTTCAAGGAGAGGAATTTAAAGTTGAGGTAATTATAGTTAAATATTGTTTTGTTGTTGATGTGCATTGAACTAGGTAATCTTTGTAGTATGGATAATGATGCTTAGATGTCCATAATTTATAGTTTATGACTTAGACAACTTAGATATATTTTAGTTTTTTGTAATGATGAAATTATTGGATTTAATAGCTGATATTTTCTAAATTGCCTTAGGTAGTAAGTTTTGTTGAATTAAGTTGAAATGGTTTGTTGTTGAAATTTTGGGATGTCTCACTCGTTGAGGGGAAATGCTTTGCGAATTTTTTTTTTTACAAGATTGAGAAAAAACCATGTCGTTATTGAAATTGTTATGAACTTGACTGTTGTTGGAAATGTCTTAGGTGATAAGAAAATGGGTCATAGTTGGATGAATGCTTTGAGAACTAGTGAAGAATATGAGAATGGGGTGGAAGAGTTTATTGAATTTGCTAGAAGGAATGTGGCTACAAAAAATGGGATGTACGATTGTCCATGTGTTAATTGTTTAAATGGGGTTCGAAGGGATATTGCTGATATAAGGGACCACCTAATTTGTGATGGAATAAACCTTCGATACACAACGTGGATATGGCATGGTGAGGAGGTAACTCCCGGGCATCCTACGAAAATGAAGTTGAGGTAGATGATGATGGAATGGAGAGAATGATTCATGATGTTGAGGTCGAATCCTTTGCACAACCGCATGAATATGATAGCGTGCGGAGTGATGCGAGACACCTTTGTTCCCCGGGTGTACTAAGTATACACGGTTGACTCGGGACCTTACATTTGGTCAACTTAAAGGCAACATGTGGGTGGACCGATAGCAGCTTTCACGTCGTTGCTTGAATTGTTGTGTGATATGTTGCCGATAATAATGTACTTCCAAATCGTATGTATGAGGCCAAGAAAATCTTATCTACGATGGGTATGGAATATAAAAAGATACACAAGTTGCCTAATGACTGCATATTGTACAGAAATGAGTATGAAGGCCTTAGTAATTGTCCGAAGTGTAAAACTTCACGATACAAAGTGAAGAAAGGTGGTGGTTCCGGAGATCACACAAAAAAAGGCAACCTTTGAAGGCCTTGTGGTATCTTCCCATAATTCCTCGGTTTAAGCGTCTGTTTACTAGTGAAGCAACAAAAAGAAGTTGAGATGACATTCTGATGAGAGAATATCCGATGGAAAATATCTACGGCACCCGGCTGACTCTCTCCAATGGAAGAAAATAGACGAAATGTTCCCGCAATTTGGCATTGAGCCAAGAAACATTCGGCTGGGGCTTTGTACAGATGGCTTCAATCCGTATCAAACTCTTAGCAGTACCCATAGTGCATGGCCGGTTCTCCTTGTAATATACAACTTACCTCCCTGGCTATGTATGAAACGCAAGTATGTGATGCTTTCTATGATGATTTCTGGACCAAAACAAAATGGTAACAATATCGATGTGTACTTGGCGCCTTTGGTTGAGGATTTGAAGAAATTATGGGAGGAAGGCATAGATGTGTTTGATGCATATAAGAAGGAGTCCTTCAAGTTGCGTGCAATGATTTTTACCACGATCAACGACTTTCCCGCATACGGAAATTTGTCTGCGGGTACAAAGTGAAGGGGCATAAAGCATGTCCAATATGTGAAGTCGACACAAACTTCCAGCAATTAAAGCATGGAAAAAACGGTCTACCTCGGTCACGGAGGTTTCTTGATCGGTTCCACCCATATCGTAAGTTAAGAAAGCGTTTTAACGGCTTACCGGAGCATAGAACGGCTCCAAAGGCATTAACCGGAGAGGAAGTCTATAGTCGGGTGATGCATATCAATGTCACATTGGGTAAACAAAAAAGGATTGCGGGTGAGAAGAATATATGGAAGAAGAGATCAATTTTCTTTGATCTTCCATATTGGCGTAGTCTTGATGTGAGACACAGCTTGATGTGATGCATGTGGAAAAAATGTTTGCGATAGCCTTGTCGACTTTTTGCACATACCAGGGAAGACTAAGGATGGAATTAGTGCGAGACTAGACCTGGTTGATATGGGAATAAGAGAACGGTTACATCCACGAGTAACGGAAGATGGTAAGAGGGCATACATGGAGCCAAGCAGCTCATACACTATCAAAAGCGGAGAAAAAAGTTTGTGTGGGTGTCTATATGACATTAAGGTTCCACAAGGATATTCTTCAAATTTGAGAAGGTGTGTTTCAATGGACGATTTGAAGTTAGTGGGAATGAAGTCTCATGATTATCATGTGTTGATGCAACAACTATTACCGGTAGCTATTAGGGGCATTATGAAAGATGAAGTGCGGACCACTATAACAAAATTGTGTATTTTCTTTAATGCTATATGTAACAAAGTCATTGACATTGAAAAGTTGGATGAATTGGAAAACGAGGGTTATATTATTTTGTCCCAACTAGAGATGCATTTTCCTCCCGCATTTTTCGATGTAATGGTGCACCCGATAGCGCACTTGGTAAGGGAGGTAAGGCTCATGTCCAGCTTTACCTAAGGTGGATGTACCCTTTCGAGCGATACATGAAGATCTTAAAAGGGTATTCTAAAAATCCTTATCGGCCTAAGCCTCAATCGTTGAGAGATATGTAGTGGAAGAGGCTATGGAGTTCTGTAAAGATTATCTATCAGGGGCGACGTTACAATCTCGCATGATAAGGGGATAAGTGAGGGAACTCGAGGAATCAAACCGAAGAATATGCTTCGTGCGAGAGGTGTTGCAAGCACACCCGTACATCTTGAATAATACGGAAGAAGTTCAACCATACATTGATGAACACGAAAGAGTTTGAAGAATATGAATCCAAGGAAGAATGACATGCGAGATAGCTAATGAGCAAAAGAAGACATTTATAAAGTGGTTCGAGGAGAAGGTATTGCACGAGACCGGTGTGTGTCGGCTTGGCAATCGAGTGGTTAGCCTGGGGCCTTCTTATCGTCATCACTTGGACAAAGTTATGATATCAACGGATATTCTTTCTACACAAAAGACCAAGATGACAGAGTTCTGTGCAAAAACAAAGGGTGATGGTTGAAGCTGAATCCATGCACTTTTCGAGTTCGAAAGACAAAAACCCGGTGTTAGCATCTATGACCTATTATGGAGTTATTGAAGAAATATGGGAGATGAGCTACACCAAGTTCAAAGTTGCTTTATTTAAATGCAAGTGGGTTAACAATAATGCTGTTGTAATAGATCCTAAATTTGGATTTGTCTCAGTTGATCTTCAAAGACTTGGTCATAGAGACGAGCCATTCATTCTAGCAAGCCAGCGAAACAAGTGTTTTATGTTACGTACCGCAAATAACAAAATGTCCATTGTACTTCAAAGTAAAAAAATGTACGTATGGTGAAGAATCCTTGAACCTGGACGATACACTCCCTTTCACAACAAATCCACCTACAACACGTGAAGTAGAATTGGTAGATGATGAAGAATATGCTCCAAGGAAGGATCATTCTCAAGGAATATGGGAAACCATATAAAGTAAGGTCTTAAGTTATGAAAAAGTCCTATGTTATTTTTGTACGTGTTTAACATGTTAGTTCATTTTATTCATTTGTTTATTATTTAATAATAACCCTATCTAACATTATTGATTTGTCTTTGATGAACAGAATATGTCTAGATCGACGAGTCATCGAGTGATGGTGGGAATGATGTACCGATGGGGAGAAAGGGTAGAGGTAGCACACATATGGGTGCGTTAATTGCACGTCGTGACAATAAAAAAGAGGCTGCATGTGGAGTTCGATGCCAATATGAATCCAATTGGTCCAGAGGAAGACAACTTCATTAGCTACGTAGGCTATCTGGCTCGAAGCAAAGTTCGCATTGTATTCTCTCATTGGAAGTTGGTTCCTACTAAAACGAAGGAGTTGATCTCAGGCACAACTTTTGGTATCTCACTTTCGATATCTTATGCATTTGTATCTTTAGTTTTATCACTTGATTTCTTTCATATCTTCTCTTTTACCTTGCAAAAGAACGTATGATGTGCCTAACAATAAGGCCATGTACAAGCATTGGATGGGCGAGGTTCGTATACGTTGGAAAGACTTTAAGAACAAGCTCACTAGAAAGTATATTCGAGGGGCAAAGAGGGACAAGGACCCATGTCGACTATGATTACATTAGTCCGAGGACTGGAGGGAGTTTGTGGCGTCACGCCGAATCCCGAATTTCTTGTAAAATTTCTTTCATATCTTATCTTTTATTTGAATCTATTTGACATTGAAGGCTCGCTTTTATTTGTTTTCGTGTCACAGAAAAAGTCGGCCAATAGGGAGAGGCAAGCGAGAAATAAGTATCCGCATTGCATGTCTAGGGGTGGCTATAAGAAGCTTGAACGGAGGCCGATGGAAGAAGAGTTGCGAGAGAATGAAGGAAGCTGCGCAATCCGATCCTTCCACCGTTATCCAGGCCCTCGAGCGTCCTCCTCGCCACAAAAAATGGATAGTGCGAGGAAGAAGGGCGAGAAATACATAAATGAAGATGTGGCCGAGGTTGCTTCAAAGATTGTAAGTAGTTAAATTAGAAGTATTAAATAGCTTCAGTTGTTTCATATTTTTAGAGTTTAATTAGTTAATATTTATGAAAAATCCTATGATACAGATGTGCTTGAGCAAAGAAAAGCAGCCAAGGTTCATTCACGCGGTACACGGATGGACATTTTGTCCACGGCGATTGGGAAGCCCGATTACCTTGATGCTTTGTTCGTGGGGAGCCGAGGGGAGTTAGTGTCGCGAAATACTTTGGACGGCATTCGAGTTGTTCGCATGACGATGACAACCTTAGTCCTCAGCTTGTAGCCAAAATTCGAGCGTCCCTCGTAGATGAGGTTATGGCACAACTACGGGGTGAAATGAGGGAGATGAAACAAGGGAAGGTAACGCAACCTTCAAACGAGGAATCCCCGGCCTTCCCAAGCAAAGAAGGAAAGTTTTCACGCTCCGAGATGTACCTATTGGCGAACCTTCTCATCACTCTCCGGATGTACTTATTGACGAGCCCGGCGAGCCTTCTCACACTCCACAGGGGGACAACCCCGCCACCTATATTTGGATGACCCACACCGGCGGATTGTTGCAGATGGTCTTGTTTACCCAGAACAAACCACACACCACCATATGCAAATTCCATAAGACCAACGTAGGGTGACTCGACAAGTGTGCGAGAGGGGGAAGAAAAGACCGCCATCCCTATTGTTGATGAGGAGGTTCGCACGCTAGACGCCGCCACCACATCGTTCATCCTTTGGCCGCATCATCTTATTGAGGTGGGGACAACACCTCCAATGGTAAGAAATACATTACTGATTGACGATGAGTAGGGTTTAAGATTGATTTTCATTGCTAACCCACTCATAATTTGTTTATTATGTTTTCATAGCATGAACAAGCTGCGGCGATTTCCATACTTATCAACGCCGCGAGAGCTCTACCAGACATCGTCTCTATCGGCTTGCGAGATGCCTCCCGGCATTGTCGGTGCGTGCACAAGACATATCCGATATCAATTGACAGAAAGATTTGACAGAGTTTA
Source organism: Acacia acuminata (assembly GCA_019022655.1). Classification (NCBI taxonomy): domain Eukaryota; kingdom Viridiplantae; phylum Streptophyta; class Magnoliopsida; order Fabales; family Fabaceae; genus Acacia; species Acacia acuminata. The sequence goes on along the minus strand of JAFJYI010000286.1, from coordinate 207,400 downwards.
TGCATATGGACTGTTTAGATATACAAAGGGCTTCAACTTGCAATCTTGTAAGTTTTTTTTACCCTTTAATTATGTCAATACTCTTTTTTTGTTTAATATATTCAACAACACTTATCATTTTATTTCGATCGTAGTGTCTGCCACGACATCTCGCAAAAAGGAGACCTATTGGATTCGTATGGATTCTTATGTCCTGGATCCACAAACTTTCGGCTCGCAATATCTTAGCCGGAGGGCCATTTATGTTGGTTTAACAATGGGCGACATAAAATCGTCTTGTTATCTAGCGCCAATACATGAAGGGTGCGTATTTTTTTTTGTCTATATAAGATTTTTAAGGAAAAAATGCTTTTTTATCTTAGTTTAATATTAATATGTATATGTTGTAGTGCTCATTGGACCCTGTGCGTTGTTTGTCCCGCCAAGAACGCATGTTATTGGTTCGATTCCATAGGTGGCAGCCAACCGAGGATATCAAAACCATGTTTGCCGAGTAAGTAAATTTTTGTCTAAATCATCGATTCTTTTTTTAAATGAATTGTTTTCATGTTTGTTAATTTCCATTTTAATGATAGTGGTCTTAGGACATATAGACAATTCTTGCCGGAGCACGGGAGCGGGGTGGACCGAAGTGGTTTTATCCTAAGGTAAGTAGTTTCAATTCAAGTTTTTTCGAGACACGTAGCTTTATGTTTAACAATTTGTTTTTTATTTATAGTGCCATCACCAACCAGGCCACACCGAGTGATACTACGTTATCAATTGGATGCAATCTATCATTTCCGCCGACGTACTACCGGCTTGCAAAATGTACGTAATGCTCCGTGATCCTCAAATGATGATATTTTTTGTTGTGGTACTTCAGTTGTTAATTATACCTTGTTTTCCAATTTACGCTTTTTTCGACGAGGATCCATACTCACAGGATGACATCGATTCGATTCGAGACATGATGGCTAGATATCTTCTTGAACATGGCTCAATGTGAATATATAGGCAAGTCATTACTTGTTAGGGTGATTGTCATTGTCAAACTTATTAAGTCGTGATGACATCGGTTTACGTAAATTATTGGTGTTGCTCTTGAATTTGCCACTATAATTGCTTTGTGAATATGTGGTTAGATCACTTGTTTAATTCTCGAAATAGATCACCGTCATATGAGGTTTGATTTTGCCATTACACCTTACTCGCATTTGATTTTCCAATAACCAAGACTTGAGAATTTTGTTGAATCATACCATCATAACTGATTTGCTTTGCAAGTTTTATGTGGGGTTTTTGCTTGGGAGGGGTTTGATTCGCTTGTGTGGTACCGTGATTTAAAGGTGGCTCTCATTCACTTTAGCCGAAACCTTGAAATTCTGTTAAGCTTCGTGTTCAAAAGTCATTTCGCTATATATATTTGCCTCTTGTTGCATATCAGTGTTATTTGCCAATTGAAGCGAATGTTGATGCTATCTAATTGCTGCATTAAATTGTGAAAGCTGTTGTGAAATTTTGGAGATTAATTGCCTCCAAATGTGAGAAAAATTTGTTGTCATGGTGGTGCTTTGTTTGTTGTTTTTGGTCTAGTTTTAGTAACCAAAATCTAGGTCATACATTCTTTCTTTTCGTTGTTGAAGTTGCTTTGAAAGTTTCGATCGCCTTCTTAAGTGACTTTCCCGAACTTGCCTTCTTACATTCTTGCATCCTCATGGTTATGTTGGAAGCTAAGTTGTGAATTTGATTGATTTTGTTGACATGATTAGAACATATATATTGTCCTTCTCTTGTATGTGGAGCCAATTCTTTTGTTGAAGTCACTTTTACAATTTTCTTATTGAACCACGGTATTCTTGATGGAATGCACATACATAATATAATATGCGCTTAATTATTTTGTGAAGCATTTGCGCAAATTGGCCAAACAAAATGACAAGAAGCGCATTTTTTTTTAAAAAAAATACATTAAGGCGACCAAAATATTTCGGGCGTCTTTGGTGATAATAGGCGACCGAAATGGTTTCGTGTCGCCTCATATGGGCAATGAGGCGACTGAAAGAGTTTCGTGTCGCCTCATATGGGAAATAAGGCGACCCGAAAGGTTTCGTGTCGCCTCATATGAGCAATGAGGCGACCGAAACCATTTCAGTCGCCTCATATGAGGCCACATTAAATCAGTCGGGAAATAAGGCGACCTGAAAAAGTTTCAGGTCGCCTCATATGAGAAATGAGGCGACTTGAAAAGGTTTCGTCGCCTCATACTCATATGAGGCGACTCCGAACACCTTTCAGTCGCCTCATATGAGGCGACCTGAACCCATTTCAGTCTCCTCATATGGAAATATACTACTACACTCTCCCCAACGTCCCTAAGAATAAGGACGTTAATTGGGTCTTTTTTAGGTCGTCTTTTAAGTATTTTGTAGTAGTGTTTAGACTTCATCTTCGATCTTCATCCTACACCATCTCACCTTTTCTCCACTGCGTCGCCGACAACCTCGTGACCATCTCAACTCTCAAGTCCGGACTTTAGTGAGATTTCATGGAGTTGCAACCTTTCTCAAATTAAAGGTAGTCATCGACACTTTCAGAGAAAAACAACCGACATTGTTTGCCACCTTTGAAACCTTACACAAGTCTCCCAATATATGGACCAGACAGTGATATTAAATATTATTTGCTACTGACCTACTGACCTTTAATCAATATCCCGATCAATTCAAAATTTGATAATTTTTTGCAAGTAGCGTGAATTCCAAAATTTAAGGATTTCGGAATAGACAAATGGAGCTTTGATTTGTTACTCTCTCTGTTTTTTTTTTTTTTTCTTTTTTTTACCTTCCTTTGATCACTTACTCTAAAAAACTATGGCATCTTAGTATCAAAATCCTTCTGGCATGCAGCAAATGAAGAGTTGGAGTGTTACTGAATTTTTTGCAGTTTTTTCCCTTCAGTTTATAAGGATAAAAATATAATTGTATGACCAAAAAAATCCAATAAATTTATTTTATGATTTAAAAAAACATGAGAACCGAAATGCTCACGCTTGAGCCTAAAAATTCAATTAATTCATATTGTTACGCTTACTAGAAAAAGAGATGCCTGCCTCCACCTTGTGTTGTTTTCTTTTAAAATCGATCTGTTTCCTCATTTCAAATTTGAAATGTCGCTCTGTAAATTTTCTTAGCCCAGCTTCTGTTGTGTCTATGTGTCTAAGTTTGTATGGTGCTATGCATTTCATAAAAAGAAAATGCCACAAGCATCCTAAATCGAAGGGTGAAGGGATTGGCTATGTCTCTATTTGTCATTATCCATCAATTAAATGCAGATTTATTTGGAGAGAATATAGAAAATCTAGATAAGGGCAATTCAGTCTTTAAATATTTTTTTTTAATTTCGGGTTAAATGCTTAATTTGCCACGGAAGTATTGATAAGGGGGCACTCAAAGACCCGGAAGCTTTTTTGATATCAAATTTGCCCGGAAGTTTACAAAATGGAGCAAATATGCCCCGGAAGTGTTTTTTAGGAGCAAATATACTCCGGAAGTTTTTTTTAGGAGCAAATTTGCCCCAGAAGTTTTTTTAAGTGCAACGATCCAACGGTCAAGATCAACCGATCGGCAAGATCATTATGTTTGTAAACTTCCAGGACAAAAATGATACCAATTAAATTATTCTTATTTGATATATTGAATAGAAAAAATTATTTTTGGAACAACTCGATTTATTTCTTTTTTCAATGAAAATTAAATCATACCACATGAATCACACATTTGTTACTTGTGTGATACATATTTTGATTTTTTAACGTTAATGAAACACTTTTTTTAAATGTCAAAACTCCTTTTTATTACATGTAGTTAATAAAATCTTCAATATATAATTTGATAAATCACAAAAGTGTGCTTTTTTTATTAACAAATTTTTATTTTCTTCTGGTAAAAAAAAAAAAAATCGATTCAAAGAGAATTTTTAAAATTTCTCAACATTAAACTAAAAACTATTTAATTGATATTGGTGTTATATTTTTCCATTTTTTTTCTTGAATTGTTATAGATAATCCTTTCAGAACACTAGGAGAGAGGAGACCAGGAAGGGAAATAAAAGTTAGTTTATCCACATTTTGAAATTCTAAATTATATCATATTTTATTTTATTATATATTAATGTGTGTGTATTTTGAAAAATAAATTACAAAGCAATGACACTGGAGTGAGGAGATTAGGAGATGACAGTAAGGTTATTTTATCCACATTTTAAAATTTTAAATTACGTTAATAGTTTGATTAAGAATTTATTGAATTTAACAATCAAATTTAGAATTTTCCTAATTCAGGTAGTTTTATATGATATTTTTTCTATAAAAAAATGTTAGATAATATTGGTCATACTCATAATAATGGTGGGCCATTTTATATAATAATATTGATATTTATTATACGAACTAAACGCAACGAAAAGAATAGTAAAAATTGGAAGTCCAGTTTGAATTCAACTAAGTCAACTACAAAGTTGGTCATGTGTGGATTAATCACACATTCCTAAAATAACAGAATGAACAGAATCAATAATAATGGTTTTGTGAAGGATCAATCTTGAATTCTGCCTCGTTTACCAATTAATTAACATGGGAACAGAATGTTGTCAGACATACGACGCCTGAAACTTTTTCATGCTCTTTGAATTATGGATATTTGTTTGGTCCTTATCATTATATTAATTTAAAGGCGTCAAATGTTGAACTAGTGACCATTAGAGGCATTGGATAAGGATGATATTCATAGTTTTCTTATAACGATGACTATTAATTCTGCCATTGTATAAAGTGTTATAAGCTTCTTCTTCTTTTTTCCCCCTCTTTTTGCCAATATAAAGTGTTATAAACTTGCGGAAATGCTTTTGCACTGTAGTATTAGTGTACATCTTTCATAAGATTAACCAAATAGTCGTATACTCTCTATAATTTTGAAATATCTTGAACTTAGAACACTAGCATAAAACCCTTATTAATTTTTTTTTTGTCCACCTGATTCACCTGAACTTTAGGTTCTGATTAATTCAGGTTCACCTCAAGTCAAGCCTACGGTCATAAGGAAAGGAGCTCTCAACACCATTTTCTTCATTCTCACATCTCAAATTGAAGACATGATTAAGATAACAATTCTCTTCCCATTTACTCCAAACACATGTTGGTAACCATGTTTACGCTTATGAGTAAAGTTTTTGCTAAAAGCTGGTCAACGTAACATTCAAGAAAATATAAAGTATGGGCAAGGATGTATGTGTCGGCCTAGTGACGGCAAAAATGAGCTGACTGAGTAAAGCATTGTTGGGCTTCAACTTAATGTTGCCCAAAATAAAATAAAGGGTGATATGAGATGGGCCAACCCGATTCAAACTCCCCAAATGTACGGGCTATTATTCTCTGGGACAATTAATATTTAGATATCATTTAGTATGTAAAATAAAGGAAAATAAATCATTCAGTCCTTCAACTTTTAACTTGATGTGACATAATTCCTTCAATTGAACTCTCCGCAACCTAGTCTCTAAAGTTTTTTCACCTACAATTTGGTCCTTGTCGTTAGTTAATAATAATGGCCATTGATGTGTCCAAAATGGTGTTAATAGGGATTAGGTAGTGCCTCTCTAGCACATGTGTAGTGCTTCATTCTCATCTCTACCTCAGCCTTCTTTCAAGATATAATAATTTAGTTTAAAGAATGGGGAAGAAGGGTTTAAATTTTGTTTAGAAAAAATCAGTTCGGGCCACCCCGCTGATTATCCAATGTGGGCATGTACAGCCCTTGCTTTTGCAAGTTGAAAAAGTGCCAGTCCTAACCCACAGGTTGGTGGGTTGAACCTGCATTATCGACTCTACTCAGATATTTTGAATGAGAGAATTACTACTAGAAAACACTCAATATTCAACAAAATTAGCCATTGATTTGTGTGTGTGTGTGTGTGTGGCTAATTTTCATTATTTCCCCTCCCATTATTATTTCTTACTTCCGCATGTGTGCTTAATATATAAGTTAGTTGAAAGTTGGATTTGATCTCAACTTTTAAATATAAGATTTTGACTCATTTTCTATCTAACATTTATCATTTTTTTCTAAATTAATTTATTCAACTTATATAATATAGTGTAATACAAAGGTGCATATTTGTTTAAATTATACAACTTAAATAACTCTTGTCTTATATAAGTCCGATAGAGTAGTTCCAAATATCTTCTTCACACATTTGTGTAAATTAATTAGAAATCACCCTAATGATTGTATTTGGATTGAAAATCGTTCCATCACTTGCCTCAACATGGATTAACTCGTAAACTTCATTTAACACCCACGCTTATAATATCTGCTCTTCTCCACTCTTGCGTTCAGAATCAGTGTGTGTGTGGGTGCAAAGAGAAGAATGATCAAATAATAATTTATTATAACGCAGCAAGACTAACCAATAATCAATGGGGTAAAAATGAAAAAAGGTACTGAAAATTTCATATAGACTTTTATAAAAAGTAACATGTCATTCCTAATATATATATATATATTCTTATATACTCTTTTCTTCCTATTTATATGGAAAGGAGAATGTTTATTTTGGTACTATTTATAAGTCATGTGATTAATTTTTTTCATTTAAATGTATAATTATACCCTTCATTTATTATCATATTGACATTATTTTTATAGGTATATTGTATATTAAATTGCGATAAATTTAAAATTTTAAGGTAAAGCTAATAATGCTTAAAGTTGATTTTTATCTATGTGAAACATGTTGGAAATTAATTACTTATGGATAGTACCAACACATTAGAAGGGACCAGAAGGAGTATATATCCTCGGTTATCAGCCTGCTGATAGCAGAGAAGGAACAAATTCTATTCAGCTTCAGAATCAATCTAATCGATTTATTCCATCAGACATGGCTTCATCATCATCAGAGAGGGAAGCAGAAGAGGTCCTTCTAATGGAACCGAAGGAGGCATCATCAGAAGGGCCGGTGGCCACCGTAAGTTCGGAGCTAGAAGATGTCCTTTCAAACACCGACCTCCCATACTGGCGGCGGCTCCGATCGGCGACTTGGATCGAGCTCAAGACCCTGTACTACCTCGCCGGCCCCGCCGTGGTCGTCTACTTGCTCAACAATGTCACTTCCATGTCCACTCAAATCTTCTGCGGCCACCTCGGTAATCTTCAGCTTGCCGCCGCTAATCTCGGCAACACCGGCATTCAAGTTTTCGTTTATGGCGTCATGGTACATATACATATATTCACTATCCATCTCTCTCTCTCTCTCTCTCTCTCTCTCTCTCTCTCTCTCTGTGTTTCTAAGAGGAATTCGTTGCATTATGGTTAGGTAGTAACATTCATATTCCAGGTTCAACCTGAAATAGGCAAACTGACATGATGTTTCCTGAGAATTGTTAGATCCTAAGGTAGAAGTACACATGAGTAGATATATATATATACATATATTCTATTGAAGTTAGTAGAAACATAATGTTTCCTGAATTAGTAGATCCTAAGGTAAATTATATGTAGACTGGGGTCTATGTAACATGGAATTAAACATTAAAATATTTTTAAAAAAGTGACTTAAGTTGTTGTACGTATTGTATTCTTGATATTTTGCAGCTGGGGATGGGAAGTGCGGTGGAGACACTGTGTGGTCAAGCTTATGGAGGTCGCAGGTACGAAATGCTCGGCATATACATGCAGAGATCGATGATTCTTCTAATGGCGACGGCGATTCCACTCACACTCATTTATATATTTTCCAAACAAATATTACTGCTCATTGGTCAGTCTACCATTATAGCAACACAAGCAGCAATTTTTGTGTACGGTCTCATCCCTCAAATTTATGCATATGCCGCCAACTTCCCGATACAGAAGTTCCTTCAGGCGCAGAGTATAGTGGCTCCGAGCGCTTATATATCAGCGGCGACGTTTGCTGGCCATCTGGTGGTGACGTGGATTGTGGTGTTTAAGTTGGATGGAGGGCTGCTGGGGGCGGCGTTGGTGTTGAGCTTTTCGTGGTGGGTGGTGGTGGTGGCTCAGTTTGTGTACATTGTGGTGAGTAAGAGGTGTGAGAGGACATGGAAGGGATTTAGTTTGGAGGCTTTTAGGGGACTTTGGGGTTTCTTAAAGCTTTCAGTGGCTTCTGCTGTTATGTTGGCTTTGGAGACTTGGTATTATCAGGTCTTGGTTTTGATTGCTGGTCTTCTGGAAGATGCTGAGATCGCCCTTGATTCTCTCTCTGTTTGGTAACACATTCTCACATCAATTCTTCTCTATCTATGTTTTGGTTGAATAGAATACTCCAAATATTATTGCACCACAGAAGATGTTTTCTTTTTCCTCATTCAATTGTAGACATAATGAGTGATCTTTTGATTGCGACATTAACGGTGCAGTTTTATATTTCTTATTGTGCATCCAGCACAGCACCTTGATGTTATTTTCCTGATGCATCCATCAATATTTTACTGGATACGTCATGAATAATATTAGGGTACTTAATGCAATTAGGAAATAATATAAGGGTGTTGGATGTTACATAGTTTACCCAAAAAGAAAAGGCATGGGAAGGAGGTGATACATTTTCATATGCATAAAATACTTGTACTTGAATTCAAGTCTTCCTGGCCAATAAAACTTATAAACAAAAACTTTTCACTGATTTTTTTTTTTTTTTTTTTAAAGAATATTTAGGAGGTTGAAACATTACAAATGACATTATTAGAAGGAATCAGATTAGAAGCTCCAAACCCCGGACAAGGGACGTTATAAAACAGTGAAATATGAGTTTGTTGGTGAAAAAGAAACCCAATGAAAGTACCATATTGTTTTGGTTGTGTGCATTCAATAGACTCATAGTAATCAATCGCTAGGTAGCAGTAGTTGTCCTTGACTTGGGTAGCAACTGATTACAAGCCCATCATAGTAATCAATCGCTCCGTAGTTAATTAAGGATGCTATAAATATGGAACAAATGTATGAAGTATGATCTGAGAATTGTCCACGACACCTTACTGTGTGCGATAGACATATTTAATGATTGATTTAATGACAACGTAACCTTGTGTGGGGTCTGGACGGGAGATACATATATATGCCAACCATCTAACAAGACTTTCATAACAAACATTCAACATATACATACATACATACATATATGTGTGTGTATGTCGATTGGCCAGAATGTTTGGAAGGCAAACAAACGCGCCCGAAAGAAAACAAAACAAAAACACTATTTGCTGTAAAGACGCATGGTTGAACCTATTGTATACTCTCTATATATAACAATTATCTACATGTATGTGTATATATATAACCAATTTTTGTTATTTCCATGATGCAGCATGACGATATCTGGTTGGGTTTTCATGATAGCAGTGGGATTTAACGCAGCTGCAAGGTATCGTTCCTTTTTTTCCCTTTTTCTTTTTCTTTTTACCATATATTGTATCACTCTACTTCTTATCATAAGTCATGTTAGATATAACAAAGTAATATGAAATGGAAGTAAAGACATTTAATATGTCTTTAATTAATGACTACTTTTTCAAATTTACTCTTATTTGATGAGTATTGAAAAAAGATACTATGCATTTTCTCTCATATATTTAGAAAACAAATATTAATGACTTTAGGGTGGATTTATATTTAGAATAAAAAAAATTTGGCCCACTGAACTTACCGCAAATACCAGAGCGATATCTTTGAATTCTAATGAATAATTATTGTCTGGCATCATATCAGCTTTTCAATAAATGATTTGTCATTCATTTCATTTCATTCACACACATTAACATAAAATTCTTATTTTTCACAAACTTTAAAAAAAAAAAAAAAAAAAAAAAATCTAACACTAACAAATAGAACATGGTGCTGCATGTGATTCCCAAGATAAATTAGATATGTTTTTGTCATTCATTTCATTTCATTCACACACATTAACATAAAATTCTTATTTTTCACAAACTTCAAAAAAAAAAAAAAAAAAAAAAAAAAAAAAATCTAACACTAACAAATAGAACATGGTGCTGCATGTGATTCCCAAGATAAATTAGATATGTTTTTGTATTTTTTTCCCAATATATGCTCAAGTCTTGTAAGATATTATTTCATTTGTCCATATTATATGCCAACTTTAACAATCTCATAAAAATCAACAAGAGAGGTATTTGAATCATCAATTAAACTTATTTAAAAATGAAATATGTTTTCAACTTTGCTATATATTGAAGAATATTGGAAAACACTACACTAGGCTTCAAGGCTACCCATAATAAATTATAATATGGGTAATATTTGAAAAAAGTTCATTAACAACCATCAAGTGACTTATATTAATTATAAAGACCAAACATTTCTTTTAAAAAGCATCATAGCTTTATTTAGGACCAGCCAAGGAATAACATGTTCTGTCTAAAACCACTATTTTTTTTCCATTTAATATCCTTAATCCATTATAAAAGATTTAACTAATCAACCTAACTCTTTTCACTAATAGCCTTATCAAGTATAAATTTTGAGACAACACAAAAAATATCTAATTTTAATCAACTTTTTATCCTCACTGAAGTGGCAACTGTAGATGTGTCGGTAATAATGTGATGTGTGTGTGTGTGTGTGTGTGTGCAGTGTGAGGGTAGGGAACGAGCTTGGAGCAGGACATCCAAAATCAGCAGCGTTTTCTGTAGTGGTAGTAACGATGGTATCTCTGTTTATCGCTCTAATCTTCGCCGTCCTCGTCCTCATCTTCCGCCATGTGATCAGTTATATCTTTACGAGCGGCACCACCGTGGCCGACGCTGTCTCAGAACTTGCTCCTCTCTTGGCTGTCTCTCTCATCCTTAATGGCATCCAACCCGTTCTCTCTGGTACATATTTCTCATTTCCCTTATATGTTTTTACTGTTCATTTAGATATGTACGTACGTTTCTGTTCATAGAATCTGATGATGAATGTACAGACACAAACACACGCATATATATAGTACAACTAACAGTCAAGGAATGGTAAATTTGGGTGGAAGATTAGTTGATAAAAGTAGTTGTGTGTATGAATAATATGAAGGAGTGGCTGTTGGATGTGGATGGCAAGCTTTTGTCGCATACGTGAATGTGGGATGCTATTATATCATTGGCATACCTTTGGGTGCCCTTCTCGGGTTCAAGTTTGATCTTGGTGCTAAGGTATCTTAACTAATTTCATCATTCTTTAATTCAAGGGTTAATCTTTAGTGCGATAGATTTTAGTTCATTAAATTTCATTTCGTTTAAAACATTGAAACCCATAACACAATAAAAACCTAGATGATTGATCAAAACCAAAGTAAGGGTAAATTTAAGGGATTAAAGATGATATTAACCCTTAATTCAAACTCTATATATAATTTAATTATTATACACACAAGAGAATATTATTACATGAATAGTTAATGTAAAATTATTTGTTTTGGGGATGTTTGCAGGGAATATGGTCAGGAATGATAGCGGGCACTTTCATACAGACTATGATCCTCCTCTGGGTCACATGCCGAACTAACTGGATCAAAGAGGTAACTTAATTAATTTAAGTCTACAAATACAACTTTGCCCTATGTTTGGATGGGAGGAAAAGCAGGGACGAAATAAAATATGAGGAAAAAATATGGGAGGATTGGAATTTTCCATTATTAATTTGAATGAGAGAAGAAAAGTGAGAAGAAAGAAAAGGAGGGGGAGTGAGGAGTGAAAGGGAACCGGATTCACAGCTTGTCCTTACGGACGAGCTTTCCGTCCAGATTAATATTATTATTATTTTTTTTAATAAAAAATAATTTTAATGGAGTAGAAACCTAAAATAAAGCCTAATCTTTAAACTAAAATTTTTTCACCTAGAAAAAATTAAAACAAAAAAACAAAAAACAAAATAAGATCTGAGAATCTGAATAACCAGGAGCTCGTCCGTACCTAGCTCGTCCTTGGGAATCCGGTTCCAGAGTGAAAGGTAAGAGTGGGACCCGCCCCACTCCCGCCAACTTTGGTCTGCTAACATGGAGAGATTTTTGGAAGAAATTTCTCCTTCCACTATTTGGCCTTCACCGTATCGTCTTCTCACTATAGCCAACCTGGCCGATTGAGTGACCTTCCCCACACCATCTTTTCACTTTAGCCAGCCCCATTAAGTCACCTTCATAGATGCGAAAAATATATTTTTAAATAGATATCATTTGATTTTTCAATCAATTTATTATGTGAAGTTTTAGAAACTATATTTTTAAACATATAAGATTATTTGATTTTAAAATATACAAAATTGAAAATATATATTCTTACTTTGAAAATATTGTAATAACGTTTATTTTTATGTTATTTTGTCATAAATGATGACAAGCGATATAATAAATCAAGATATAAGGATATATTATTAACATTGTGACATTTGACCAATTTCTTTCCTACATATTTTCTCCATTCATTCAAATAGAAATGGTGATAACATTATCTCTTCAATTTTCTATTCTCTCTATTTTTCCCACCCAACTTTTCTCTCCGTCCAAACAAAGACTTCTTGTTTTAATGAAACTTAATTTCCTAATCAAAATGTACTAAATCAATTAAATTATGTTTGTGTATTAAAAAAATCATTAGATAATACGGATTGAAGACACATGGAGATATAAAATTTAACGAGTGAGATCGTACAGGTTGAAAAGGCAAAGAATCGATTGAGTGCGTGGGAAGACAAGAAGGATCACGATGATGATAATTAATTAGGCCCACTTCAGATTATTGAAGGCTGTTAAATACCACTTTTGCCACGAAAGTATTGGCTAGGGGGTATTCAAGATCCTAAGTTTTTTCTAGATCATTTTTGCCCCGAAAGTTTACAAAAAGGAGCAAATATACCTTGGAAGTTTTTTATAAGCAAATTTGCCCCGGAAATATTTTTTAGGAGCAAATTTGTGTAAACTTCCAGGGCAAGAATATACAAAAAATGATCAATCCAATGGTCAAGATCAACCAATGGGCAAGATTGCTACATTTGTAAACTTTCAAGGTAAAAATAATACTAAGAAAACTTTTGAGTACTGGGTGCTCTAAAACCAAAACTTCCGTGATAAAATTGGTATTTATCCCAAGAACAAAATGCGACCTTGTTTATACTTTTCTTGGCAAGTTGCTTTAATTTCAGGATATAAGCATAATAGGCTAAGTGGCCTGCGTCTATTATATTGCAGCAGTGTTGTATCATTTAATTTATCAGATTTTCCCCCTTAAACTTCTTCTAATTTTGTTGGCTTTTGATAGTTAATTAATATCATATTCACCCTACCATTTCAATATAGGATGTAAGAATTTATATTACAAAATTTCACTAGCTATGTTCAAGCTTGTGTTGATCAACCAAAAGATTTCAGACAGATTAGAAGTTAAGAAAACTGCAAATTTAATAGGAGACAAGTTAGAAATAAGACCATGTCGCAAGTACGTAAAAAAAAAAAAAAAAAAAAGGGTCAAACAAGTACGTAAATTAGTAAAATTAATGTAGATTTATGTGTAAGAAACAAATTGGGTGGTTGAATAGGAGAAGATATTATTATTAAGAGCCAATTATAGCCGTAAAGTTATCCAATTGTTTAATGGGAAGTTTATTATTGCTATAATTAGATGAGAAAAATGATTATAAAAAAAATAGAGAGATCGTTTGGGACATTTAATTTGTATGAAAAGACCACTAAAGGCATCACGTATTTGATAGTATCCTTAATGAGGAAAGAAGGGGTCTCCCTATCCCAAAATTTGTTTTGATCAAGGACTAATTGTAAATTATTTTTGAAGAATGATTTTCACTATTTACGAGGTAAAAATGACTTTTAGAGAATGATTTTGAAAAAAAAAAATGATAGTGTTTGGATATTTTAATTAAAATAGTTTTTGAAGGTTCAAATTTACCAAAAAGGACATTAGTTTTTTGTATAATTGCATTTAAAGGATAAGATTGTATTTTAAATATTATAAACATTATATTTCATAATAAATACCAAAAATTACATAAAATTGTTAGAAAAAATAAATTTATACTATTAGTAAATTATATAATATGATAAAAATTAGATCAAACATATATGTATTAATAAATTGTATAGGAAAAATATTTTTAACATAGAAAAATATTTTGGTATAATTGATTATAAAGGATAAGGTTGTATTTTAAATATTCTTAACATTAACTTTCATAATAAAGATACTGATCCATACTAAAAAAAAAAATAATTCTCATGATCTTAAAAATTTATTTTAGCGTTTTGAGAAAAACAATATCTTTGATGTAGATAAATAAATAAATCCTAATTCTAATGAATAAAACATAATTAATAATAATAATAATAATAATCATAACTACTTCTTTCATGCTCTGCCACACGCGTTTTGGGATTATAACTAATGGATAAACGTCGGAACAGTAATCATAATAAAAATCATAACTAATGAATAAATATCCTTATTAAATATTTAATGAACACTAACACGCTTGAATAGTTTTAAGATACAGAATTCATGAACTCGTCGTCGGATTCCAGTGCCGTCATCAACTCCGGGGGAAGGCAAATCTCCAAATCAATGCTTCCGCCACCTTCACGACCCGGATACGACGTCACTTTGCCATCAAACTTGCGGGCGTACCCCCTTCGAACACCCACCGCCTTCCCCATTCCAATTATGAAATCCCCATTTCAAACTTGCTGCACGGGTCAAACAACCGACCCAGGATAAATAACGAGAAGGGAGAGAGGATAAATACCTTGGCCGATCGGATAAAGCCCAGGATGAAGATGAGAACAGAGAGAGAACGAGAAGGGTATCTGGTGGAGAACAAATGTGTGGGGAGAGGGGAGGTATAATGGAGGGTATTTTGGGGTTTCTTCAATTATTCAATTATAGAGGGGCCCACAATTTTACAGAAAGAGCTTGAAAAAGTGAAAAGTAAAAAAAAAAAAAATTGGATTTTGGAAAACCTAGGTTTTAGCCCCAAAATCTAAGTTTTGGGTGAAAAATGATTTTGGAGAAAATTTAAGGCGTTTAGTAGAACTTTGACAAAACCTAGATTTTGGGGAGTGCCAAACCGGCTCTAAACTATCTTGTTTATCCTGTTTTGTAACCATTTTATCACCCCCCCCCCCCCCCCCCCCAAAAAAAACTGGTAAAAGCACCAATTTGGAGAGTTACCTTGAACAAAAGAAGATTTGCTAAAAATTTCTCATAGTAAAATTTGTTATCCAAACGACCTAAAATATGTTTAAGGACATAGTTCAACCTCTCTTAAACAAGTGCAATTGTCCTTCAACTGTGTGTAATTGTTCTTTAGTTATATGCAGAACTAAAGACATTTTCACATAGTTGAAATATGATCCACACAGCTGAAAAAAAAAAAAAAAAAAAAAGTTACATTTGCTGAAAATGAGTTGCAATTGCTCAAGGACTTGGGTCTTGTTTTTTCCCGAAACTCAAGGACTTAGGTCTTTAAGTTCTTTAGACAATAAATTTTGTAACGAGTGGCTTTTATAAAGCACTTGAAAGAAATTATATTATTGAATCTTGATGAATGATTTTCCTAAGAAATTAATTGTACCTGCAATACAATGACATCATATATATCAAATTCACGTAGCGAATTTCATTTAATAAGATAAAACTTGATATTTGAATTTGTGTTAACATTTAAGTGGTAAATATTTCAAAAGCTTGCCAAGACTTGAAAGGAAATCACCAGGAGTTCAAGGGGAAGAAATGTTAGACATTCAAACTATATCTCACACACCTTATGATAGAATAGTTTAAGTAACTATATTCAATTACATTGTAACTTTTCCCGCCATCATCAGTCGTTCTTTGTTGTACCATACCACCCAAAGCCTTCACTGTACTTCTCACCGAAAGCTGCGCAAATTTTTTTTCTTGTTCTAACTCACATTTTTGTTCATTAGCATCCTTGTTTTAGTGTTTATTGTAACCTGCCAACCTTAGAATCCCACTACTCAAGTTGATTTTTCCAACCATCGTCATTCGTTCTTAGTGGAGCCACACAATCCAAAGCCTTGCAGTATTTCTCAGCATCAGTTGCGCAAGTTGCTTCCTTTTGCTTAACTTGTGTTTTTGTTCATGAGCCCTACTAGGTTGTATTTCTTTGCATGGTCTGTTCTCCTCATTTGGAGGTATGATTTTGTAATATCCCGGATTTTTGGTCCAAAGAATTGAGAATAAGCCTAAAGTAGGCGGACGACTAACCCAGTTCAGAAAGAGTCTCAAGAATGTCGAGAGATGGGAAGTCTCAGCTATACGGGTCACTGGACCTAGTATGTATAAGCTGTGAACTTAAAATGCCAATAAAAAAGGGGTATAAAAACACTTATACGGTGTTAATCGGTTGGTAAAAATGTCATTTAGCTATGCCCTTAAGGTATGAGACAATTAGTTGAGCAAAAATGTGCTAAAATAGAAATGCACATGATATTTCTTGGACTAATAAGGGTTTCTTGCGTTTTTGAGGAAATAAGAAAGAAAGAGTATTCAAGAAGCTTTTCACATGATGAAGTCAAGAGACTTCCATAGTAAGACAATCAAGAATCTTATGGAAGAAGTCAAAAGATTAAAAAAGAGTGTAGGATAAGCCATAGGTTTTCTTGAGAAATAAAGGAGCAAGTAGAGTATCCAAGAAGCCAAGGGAAAATTCAAGGAGAAAGAAGCTTCTTGTGCAAGCCATTACATTTCGTGGAGAACAATTAGGGTTTGGAGGGCATTTTAGGCATCATCCTTTCACCCTTCCCTTATTAAAATTTCAAACATAGAGGGATCAAGGGGATACATGCCATATAGCTTATAAAAAAAGCAAGAAACAAATGGCTTATGGAGGAAGCCAAAGATTAAAGAGAGGTGTCTTGAATAAGCTATATGTTTCTTGAGGAGTAAGAAGGGGCCAAGGTGGGAACCTAATTTTGTACTAAAGGGACACATAATCAAGCTCATAAATATGCCCAAAAATCTGTAAAATTTGTGCAACCATAAAAAGCTAAAGAAAATTCCAATTTTGGACATGAAAATGCAAGGAAAAGGAAGAAAATGCAAGGGCAATTTGGTAATATACCAAGAGGAATATTTTTTTCTTGGTTTCTAACCATTATTTAAGACTTATTTTCATCATTTTGGCTGCCCAATTCGTCCATCCCCAATCAGCTAAGGAAAAGTTGAGAAAACATGGAGAAAAAGGCAAGAAAAGAGAGATTTTGTGGGGGCAATTTGGTCATTTGACATGTGGGACCCATAAGCTTGTCCTCCAAGCAAGAAAGTATGATGAAGAAGTCATCAAACTTCTTAGAGAAGCTGGAATTTTCGTCCAGCTGAAGAGGGAGAAAGAAAGAATGAGAAAACATGCTAACTAAGTAGAGACAACTTGCAAGGTAAGTAAGGGTAGTTTGGTAAATCCACAAGGGCTTGGATTTTTCCTATAAATAGAAGCCTTCCTCTTCATTTTCTTCACACCAAAACACAAACACAAACACATCTGATCTTAGTTGAGAGAGTGAGAGAGGCGAAATGGTGAAGCAATAGAAGGAGGAAGAAGGAGTCCAAGAGCTTAAGGTAAGGTTGTTGATTTTAAGCTTTGTAATTTTTGTAAAGCTTAGGTTTAATCTAGAAAATTGTGGAGAAAATTCCTTTGCATGTTTTTAAGTTCAAAAAGAGGTTTAGAATGAAAAATTGTTGAAAAACATGGTGGGGAATAATTGTTAGAATCAAAGGATCAAAATTGTGAAAGATGTGAAAATTCCCAGATGACTATTTTCTTGGAATCAGTCATGTTGAGGTTATTATTTTAAGTACCAAATAAGCTTTAAAAATCATAAATGTTTACATGGATAAGGTATACATCTAGGGCTTTCTAAATATATAAAATATGTGATGATTTGAGCTATGGACAAGGAGTTATGAATTTTTGAATTTAGGCCTTATTTTTGGAATTAAAATCTGAACTGTGATTGAAAATGCTAAACATGGGAATGATTCTTGATGTTATGACTTATGGGAATATTTTTCCTTGAAAGTATACATGTCAAGGGTCATGAGGATTTTTGAATCACCCAAAAATTATTTTTTTATAATTAATTATGATTTTTCAAAGTTTCTGAAAAATCTGCACAGAAAATCCAGCAATGCGTTTTTGGGAAAAAGAAAGGGGGTAAAATGGAATAAATAAACCTCAAATGGTAGAAAGGTCAAAAGAGGTAAAAATAACCCTTTAGGATATTATTCTAAGTGATGTGATATTTATTTTAACATCATATAAAATGGAGAAAAGGAGATGATGGGATAGTAATATGTTAGGATATCCAAGAAGTTCGGGGTTGGAATCCAAAGGATAGACATATTACTAAATACGTGGTGGAATGGTACTTCAAGCAACTCTGATGGTTAGTTAAAAAAGAAAACCAAGGAAAGACATTAGTCTATACGGTAGTGGACTTACTCTACTTGTATGTATTTGATATTATTGCTTATTTGTTAATATGTATGATTGCTATGCTTGCTTATTTATGTTTAATTTGAATGATTAAAGCTTTGTTTCTGATTTTACTATGGGCATGAGTATGTTGTGTGAAGCATTGAGCATGTAGAAATTTCATTATGTTAACATGAGCCTGTACAAGGCAAGCACTTCATAAACTAGCATTTATCTTGCATGCATTGTTTGGTATTGTTTGCTATTGAGATTCCCCAAAATCCACCCTCCACTACCAGTTAGCAGGTGTGCACTGGGAAGAAGTGCTACACGAGATCCCGAAGGGAGGGTTGCTAGAAGATGAACCAGTAGAGGAAACGACAAAGAACCGAAGAAAGAAATTTGACTTCTAATGGCTCTTATCATCATTGCTTAACTTGACTTTCTTTCTTGTCCTCTTGGCTGGACCTTTTTTGGGCAGAAAAGGGTCTTTTTTTTGTGTGCTTCAAAAAGAAGATTTTATTTGTCCCTTGTTGGCCCCTTTTCTCGTTCATCTTAGCTCGCATTTCCTGCATCATGTTTCTTTGCTCTTGCAGCATCCCCATCATCTACTGCATTAAATTTAGGTCTGCTTGATAAAGCTCTAGTATAGGTATTTCTATGTATCCTCTCCTTTGTGCCATGCTTAAAGTTTATTATACAACAAGAGAATAAAAATCAATTTCATATAACAATATTATTTCACATCTGACCACACATTTATACGGATAAGCAAACATACTTATATTCAACATATATATTGCATCATATTTTCATACATACTTCATCATAGTACTACATATATTGCATCATTGTTTTATACAATATAAGTCCTTTACATATACTGCATCAGGATTTCGTACAAACTACTAATATTTTACAATATTTCAAAAAACTTCCTAACTATTGCTACCCCTGCTAACCCAGTAGCTCACATATGATATCAAATTATGAAAGTCCTGACTGATAACCATGTCCTTCTTAATCATTTGGTTAACCAAGTGTATCCAGGTAGGGGTCCTAGGGAAGAAGCGTAGCACATCCATCTTCCATTGCTCCAGGGGGTAGTGTGGTCCATTCTCTAGCCTTCCATTATAGGAAATTTCCATCCTTCTAGTAAAACTAAGGTACTGCTTTCTTAGTATGTCCCTTTCAAGACAGGCCATATCATACTCCATTTGCGCGTCATCGAGCAAATCTTCGTTTATGTTCATAGGATAGGCAAAAGGTGGAGTATAAAAATAATCAGATTCGGCTTTGTCATCAGACAATGGCATTGGCTCATGGGGAAAGACCCATGCTGGTCTGTATCCCCTACTGAGGAGTGAATTGATCCATTCTCTGCTTCCTCAACCACTTCTCCTTGGTCAGGCTCAGGGTATTATTCGGGTTCGAGTGCAAGTAGAAGTACTTGGAAAGGAAGAGGGGCAGGCACAGGTGCATTCTTAGGCATTGGTGCAATCTTAGGTGCAAGCTCTAGTACAAGTATGGGAGCGAGGACAGGCTTAGGTACCGGTGCAGGTACGAGAGCATGGTTTGAAAAATACTGGTAAAAGGTAAATTAAAGTGGTTAGAGTACTAATATAAATTTTGGGCAAATAGAGTAAGAAAGATGGCGAATAGAAGGTTCGGACGTCAATACGCTAGAAGAAGAGCATTTAAGCCCAGAGTCCATGGTTAGGCAAGATATCAGGTAGTAGCACCTACACCTAAGATTATACCAGCACATCCACCTGAGGATGCACTAATAGCACTTGTACCCGAGTTTTTCCTAGCACCTGCTCCTATACTTGCACTTGTGCCTGACTTTGTACCAGCAGCGAATTATGCACCTGAGCTTGTTCCTCTACATGCCTTCATACATGCACCTATGTACGTACCCGACTTCGTACCTACACTTCATCCTGAATATATGCTCGCTCCCGTACCTGCATTGGTACCTGAGCTTGTACTCACTCCTATACTTATGCCAGAGCTTGCACCAGACATTGCACCAATGCCTGAGAATGCACTTGTGCTTGCCCCTGTTCCTTTACAAGTACTTCGACCTACACCGGAACCCAAACAAGACCCTGAGCCTGACCAAGGAGAAGGGGTTGAGGAAGCAGAGAATGGATAAATTCACTCCTCAGTAGGGGATACAGACCAGCCATGGGTCTTTCCCTAGGAGCCAATGCCACTATCTGATGACGAAGCCGAATCCGATGATTTTTATATTCCATCTTTCACCTATCCTATGAACATAAACAAAGATTTGCTCGATAAGGCCCAAGTGAAGTATGATATGGCCTATCTTGAAAGGGACACCCTGAGAGAGCAGTACCTTAGTTTTATCATAAGGATGAAAATTTCCTATAGTGGAAGCCTGGAGAATAGACCACACTACCCCCTGGAGCAATGGAAGATTGTTGTCCTATGCTTCTTCCCTAAGACCGCTACTTGGATACACCTGGTTAACCAAATGATTGAGTAGGACATGGTTATCGGTCAGGAATTTCATAATTTCATAGCCTTTGTTAGGCTTCACGTCCTTACTCATATGTGAGCTACTGGGTCAAATAGCAGTAGTTAGGAAGTTTTTATGAAATATTGTAAGATATCAGTAGTTTGTACAAAATCCTGATGCAGCATATGTAAAGGACTTATAATGTATAAAAAAATGATGTAGTATATGTAGTACTATGATGAAGTATGTATGAAAATATGATGCAATATATATATATTGAATATAACTACGTTTTCTTATGGGATAAGGGTCTTATTTCCCCCGAAAGTTTTCGCTCAGGAGCACTCAGCACTCGAAAGTTTTTTATGGAGAAAAATTTCCCTGGAAGTTAACAAAATGGAGCAATTTTGCCCCTGAAGTTTTTTTTAGGAGCAATTTTTCCCTAGAAGTTTTTTAGGAGCAATTTTGCCTTAGAAGTTTACAAATTGGAGCAATAAATTAACGATCAGGATTAACGAAAGGGCAAGATTGCTACATTTTTAAACTTCTGAGGCAATTTTGCTCCAAAAAAAACTTCTGAGTGCTGAGCGCTCCTAAGCAAAAACTTCCAAGGCAAATAAGACCCTTATCCCTTTGCTTATCCGTATAAATGTGTGGTGAGATGTGAAATAATATTGTTATATGAATTGATGTTTATTCTCTTGTTGTATAGTAAACTTTAAGCATGGCACAAAGGAGAGGAAAAATAGAAATACCTATACCAAAGCTCTATCAAGCAAACCCAAATTTAATACAGCAGATGATGGGGATGCTGCAAGAGCAAAGAAACATTGTACAGGAAATGCGAGCTGAGATGAAAGAGATAAGGGCCTGATAAGACCAAAATCCTCAATATGAGGCTGTTACTAATGATAAAAATAATAATGATGATGAACAGGGAGAGATGCAACAAGAACAACAAGATAACAGAGCCGTTAAAGCTCCAATATGTTGGGTCTCTAAATTTTGTAAACAACAGCCACCTGTATTCTGTGGTAGATTTGACGCTACGAAAGACTGGATCTTACAGTTGGAGAAATTTTTCAGGTTCTATAATGCCTTGATGAAAGGAAAGCTCAATTCGCCATCTATAAGCTTGAAGGTGATGCTTGATCACTAGTGGTGCAACACGAAAACCACCCTTCACACCCAAAATATTCCAGTTACCTGGGAGCTATTTCGGGAAAAATTTAATGATCAGTATCATCCTTCTTCCATACAAATTGCAAAGGAATATGAATTTTTAAACATTAAGTATGGTGACAATAAGCCTTTTGAAGAGTATTATGCCAGATTCACTCGGTTATCACGTTATTCTGCATACAACAGGAACCCTAATGTCGAGAGCATCTGGCAGATGTCTTGCTTCGAGGGTTGAAATATGAACTCAGAGAAAAATTAATAGCTCGACAATTCCATATGTTAAACCAGGCTGTTGAGGAATGCAAATAGTTGAAAGAAATCTCAGATCTGTGTGCCTCTAGAAATGCATCCAACCGCGGTGGCTCTAGCCGTGGAGGCTCATCCTAAAAACACAAAGGGCCATGGTCTGGGAATCGCAACAATAATAAGAAGCCTTATAGGCTTAGCTAGCAAAATTATAGGAGGCCTACAGAGCCTCAGAGATACAATAAATTTGGAAAGACTAATCCCGGAACTAACTACAATGGGCAATCTATACACTCACCAGAAGCCTGGATATTTTAGCCGGGATTGCCCGTAGCAGAAGATTGAAAGGAGACCCTAGAACCAGGGAAGAGTCTTTGCCCTGACCAGAGATGAAGCACGAAAATCTCCTAAACTGATTCAAGGTACGATCTATATCCATGGTTACTCATTGCATGCATTATTCAATACTGGTGCTAGTCGCTTATTGATTCCATATGATTGTGTGACACGTTTGAACTTGTATGTTCATAAATTGTCTTATGATTTGAATGTGTCTACACCCTTGGGAGTTAAAACCAAAACTGCTCACATTTGCTTGACCTGTGTGATAAACGTAAATGGGCATGAGATAACGGTTGACTTGATTTGCTTGCCTCTGCAAGAGATTGATGTGATGCTGGGTGCAAATTGGCTAACAGCCAATAATGTGATAATGGATTTCAAAAACAAAAAAGATCATATATCAGGAATCTCAACAAGACAATAAAGTGAGTCTTAATTTTCTTCGGCCACTGAAGCTGAGAAATGTATTAAACAAGGTTGCCAAGGGTATGTAGTATTCTTCTCAGTACATGCAAAACCTGAACTCTCACTAGACCAGATACTAGTTGTAAAAAGTTCCTTGATGTGTTCCCTGATGACATCAGTGGACTACCTCCGAGAGAGGGAAGTGGAGTTTGCTATTGAATTGATGCCTGGTATTGGACCGATTTCCAAAGCACCCTACAGAATGGCACCCAATGAAATGGCAGAATTGAAAAAGCAGATTGAGGAATTATTGGAGAAAGGATTCATCAAACTGAGTGTTTTACCTTGGGGAGCTATAGTTCTATTTGTGAAAAAGAAAGATGGGAGTCTACGTGATCACTCTCCAATTTTATTGTATTGTAAAGTATATCCTGAAGATATCTGGAGAGTTATCTATGCAATTTTGAGAGATTTTTGAGATTATATTATTACAAGATCAAGCCAAAGTGGTGCATCATTTGTGAGGTTTTAATTTAAAATAAAAGTTTTTTTAAGTGTGGAAAATAAATAATAATAATGAGGAGTTTAAAAAGAAAAAAAGAAAAATCAGTTTTATTATTATTATATATGTTTCCTTCGATGGATTTCTCTGCAGCAGGACAGCCATGTGATTGATATGCACCATTTATGGAATTAGGCCCACTAATTGAAAATCAAGAAAAACCTAAAAACTATGTTTGCATGTGGGAAGGAGAGAACCAATTGAAGATGATGATTTAAAGGACCAAAGGAGAAGCGACGCCATTTGGAATCGAAGGGAAATTGTTGCCTAAACAAATAGAGAGCGAGCGGAGAGACAAAGGGCGGCTGGAGTTACTGTTCATCATTTGTTTTTGGAGAGTGAAAGAAAAGGTAGAGAGAGGAGCATAGGCCATACACGAACACTATGGATTGTCTTCTTCAGGAGCTTGAGCATCTTCGTTCGAAAGCTGAACAAAGGGCGGCCTCCAAGCACTTACAAACCAATGAAAGAGCAAAGCAACGCCGCATCGAAGTCTGGAAACAGAGCGTGACGACATTTTCCTCTGTTCATTCTTTTCTTGTTTAATTTGTGACAAGGAGAGAGGTGCTGTTGTTAGGTCGTTTCGTCGTCATCACTATCTTCTCCAAGAACCTGCAGCACCAAACCATAATAAAGAGGCTGTTGCTGATTCTTTGTCTTTGGTCTTGCTATTTCAAGTGACTCGGTTTCAGTTGCATATTATTTTCCAATATGTTGTTGGACCGAAGTTTTGCTTTTGCTGAGATGGATGGGATTAAAGCCATGTGTGGCTAACTTTTCCTTTGCAACTTAGAGTATTATGAACTTGTTTGAGACTTAGAAATTGTTTCCACTAATTAGTTTTGCTTAATATTAATTTAGTTTATTTAATCTTGTTTTTATTATTCATTGCTTAGTGTTGGCCACTATTAAGCATGTTTTGGGGATTTAAGATTAAACTTGACAAAGAAAATCTTAAATTGAACTTGGATTAAATAATGTGAAATTAGATTTTAATTTAATTTGTGTCTAGGATAGACATATACCTAGAAGCTCCGCATAATCAAATTAGAGTGAGCCTGATTTGAATTGCATCTTAATTAATTGTGTGAGACATTGCATAATTATTTGATGTAGGTGTATAGGTGGACCGACAGACATTTATAAATATTAATACTCTAAATTAACTGATGAAATTAAGTTAGAATTAATTTAGTGGGAATAAAATCTAAGAAACAAACAAGGGATTAGTATCTCTAGGTTGTCCTTCTTGATATTGGAATTCACTTTCTCTCTAAAAGTTCTTGTTTTTATTTAGAGTAAATACCCTATTTGGTCCCTAAAACAAATCACAGACCCTTTTTAGTCCCTTAGTAAAAATAACTCCTCCCGTAATCCCTGTAAAATCCTAAACCCTAAACCCTAACCCCTGTAAAATCCAAAAACCGTCCACGTTAATCCTTCCAGGTTGAAGAGAACACATGCAGTGAAGTGTCCCAAATGTGGTCAGGGATTAAGAAGGGAGTTATTTTTACTTGAGGACCAAAAAGGGGTCCGTGATTTTTTTAAGGGACCAAATAGGGTATTTACTCTTTTATTTAATTTCTTTTTACTATTATTGAAAACAATTATGATTTGCTCAAATTAAATGAAAAAAAAATTAATTAACACCTAATCACTAGTTTGACCGAGTCTCTCGTAGGATGACCTTGATTTGCCACTTACTATTTTCATGACCTGTACACTAGTGCTTAGTTAAATTTGTTTGTAGAATCAAGTTTTTGACGCCGTTGCTGGGGATCAAACCCGGGTCACCTGCATGACAAAGTGAATACTCACCACTATACTACAACAACATGAGAACAATAGACATGTGGTTGCCAATTATCAATCGATCCATCTTGTGTAGAAGACAAAGAATTTATCTCCTTCTCAATATTAAGACTAATTGGTTCCCAATTGAAATCCATTTTTTAATTTTTTTAAAAAATATATTTAAGAACTAAAACTTAAAATTCTAATGCTTAATCAATTCTAACCAACACACTTGTGGCACACAAGTCCCGACAACAGCGCCAAAAACTTGGTAGGGTAAAACTTTATAGCCTAAAACTCGCAAGTATATGGGTCGTATAAAGTAATAAAGAGTAAGTAAAGTCTCGTTCCTATGAGGACTTAGTACCCACAACTTCAGTTAAGCATTAATGTTACACTTTTCTTTAAGTTGAGCAAACCAAATTAAATTTAACTAAGAGAAAACTAAAATCAAAATAAACTAACTACTAGAAATATTAAATGAGCAACCCAGAGTCACTAATCCCTTATTAGCTCATAAACCTTGATTTCATTAATTTAATTAGCCTTAATATCAATTTTATTAATCTCGAGTATAAATAGCTATAAGTTCCTATCGGTCCACTTACAACCCTCTCTTGAGTATAACTTGTTATGTCTAACATAATTATTCAAGAGGCAACACAACTCGAACACACTCTTCAACAATTATATGGGCCATTAGGTATATGTCTATCCTAATTGTAAATTAAATCGTAAACTAGGCCCATATTACTTAATCTCAGAGCCTAACTAAAATTCCCTTCGTCAAGGTAAATCCTAATACTCAAATTCATATTCAATGATGGCCGGTCACTAAATAGATAAAGCTAAACAAGATTAAGTAACCAAAATTAATAATAATTATAACTAAACAATGAAAACCAAAGTCTAATGCACTTATAAGTTCATATCTACTCTAGGTTGCAAAGTAAATTCAGCCACACATGGCTTTAAACATCATCACAGCAACAATAAAATCGAACAGGGAACCATAAGACAAACGAAGACAAACCAAACTCGCCCGAATCAATAATTATAATGAAAACATAGAAGAAACAAAACACCGTGCAACCAAACTTCTCATCCTTTACCATCGTGCTCAAGGAAGAAGAAGACTCAATCCTTCACAGCATTCTTCTTCATGGCTCCCATCGTTGAAGATTAGAACATGAATAGTGACAGCGGTTGCAAGCATAGTGAAGAAGATAATGAACAGTGATCTCCTCTCTAGCAGCGCCCCTGTTTCTTATAATAATAATACTGATTTTTATTTTTAAACTTCTCATTACTATTATTTATTTCATAAACTGAAAACTTTTATTTTAAATTGAAATCCCCCAAATAATGCATCCAAATTGATATCTCTTAAAATGTCAATAAAATCTCTTCAATTTAGTATTGATGACTTCCAAAATATATCAAACTATAACTCAAATCTATTAAAAATGAGAAGTTATCACTATGACTCTACATTGATTACAGAGATTTGAACAAGGTGACAATCAAGAATAAATATCCACTTCCCAGAATTGATAATCTCTTCGATCAGCTATCTGGTTCCTATGTGTTCTCGAAAATTGATTTACGATCTGGATATCATCAGTTATGAGTTAAGGCTGAGGATATTCCGAAGACTTCCTTTAAGACCAGATATGGGCCTATGAATTCCTGGTGATGCCGTTTGGGTTGAAAAAGGCTCTTGCAGTTTTAATGGATTATATGAATCGTGTATTTCAACCTTACCTGGATCAATTTGTTGTGATATTCATTCATGAACATGAAAACCATTTCCGACTGGCTCTGAATGTTCTGAGAGAAAGGAAGCTTTATGCGAAATTCAGTAAATGTGAATTTTGGCTCACAGAAGTTAAATTTTTGGGCCATGTGATTTCTAAAAAAAGGGGTTGCGGTATGAAGGTGGAATATCACCTAGAGGGGGGTGAATAGGTGATCTTGAAAATTTAAAATCTTTTCTTATGTATGAACAAAATAGAGACCAATAAGATAAAGGAACACAAGACAATTTATACTGGTTCGGTCCAATACACTGACCTACGTCCAGTCCCCAGAAACACTCTGGGTTTCCACTAAGTTTCAGAAACAATTACAGACTCTGTAAACAAAGGATGGTCCACTTACTCTCAGACTCCACCCCCCCTTACAAGTTGTAATTGATGCACCATCTCTTAAGGTTCCTCAACCTTAAGATACAAACTTAACAATGAAATAAGTGTTTAAATACTCCTCACGAGTTGATAAATAAATGAACACTGAAGTGCAGTTGATAAACAGATGAAACAACAAATGTAATTAAACTCGAATTGATTGCGCATTGTTTCGGTAATTGGTGAATTGAATGCTTCTTGTATTTATAGTCGTCTCCATTAATGACCATTGTTGAAGCTTATGAAGTATCCGTTGAGTCTCTTGAATATGGTCGTTAGACAGAAGATGCATTCGTGGAGGATTTCGCCGTCTTAGGTGGAATATGCAACGTGTACATTCTCTTTCATTCTTTTTGTTATATCCGTTGTGAGATGACATTAAATGCGGAGTAGGAGAATATCAGAGTAGGCTTTACTTGGCTCAAAATATCGGTCTCCGAGAATATCACATTTTAGGTAGCAGCATTTAATGTCTTTGACAGCTGAGATTGCTTCATTCAAATTTATCGGTAATCTATGTCTGAATGATCTGAAACTCATGAACAAATTGGTTAATAGCATTTGGTAATCATAATCAGTAACAATCAGAAAAGTTATTAATCCATTCGTTGATTCATGGATCTCATACACGGTGATTTAAAAAATAGAGTGATGTTGCTCGAGCAATGATCCATGCTTGCTCGAGCAAGCTCCTTTGAAATGCTTTGAGGAAAGTGCTCTTTGGTCGCGATGCTTGAGCGGGAAATTCCTTTGCTCGAGCATGTCGCTCGAGCATGATCTATAACATGCTTGGGCGCTCTCCTTCCGGGAACCGGTGAAAGTGCATCGATTGCGTTGCTCGAGCATGCTCCCAATGCTTGCTCGAGCAAGCTTCTTTGATTCAGTTGAAAGTGCTTGGAATACGCTGATGCTCAAGCATGCTTTCCTGCTTGCTCGAGCATGGTGCTCGAGCATGATATAAATCATGCTCGGGCAACCTTTTTCAATCAGTGAGACAACACATGCTGCTCGACCTTGCTCGAGCAGCCTTTTTCCTTTGCTCGAGAAGGGATTTCAGCAAACCAACATACACAGGTTGCTCGACGTTGCTCGAGCAACCTTTTTCTTGCTCGAGCAAAGTGCTCGAGCATGCTTTTGCCTTCTGGTCGAGCATGCTTTCTGTCTTTGCTTTGATCTGCCTTGCTTGATGTTGCTCGAGCAAGACCATATGGTCTGCTAGAGCAAAGTTCCCTCAGATCACATCTCGATTCACCTTGCACACGATGTTGCTTGAGCAAACTTGATACTTTACTTATTTAATTTAAGAACTTAGAAATTGTAATCATCAAAACGTAAGAGCTAACATTCTCCCCCTTTTTAATGATGACAATTTCAAGAGCTAGTTTGAATAAGACAATAATTTTTCTGTTTTCAGATGGTTAGATCAAGTGACTGAAGCAATAAATTGATAATGAGATTGATTCAGAATAAGTTCAACTACCAAGGATAAATTTTCAGAATAAGTGCCGATACATCCCAAAATCAAGTACAAAAGGTAAATAGCAAATTAACAAACTAACTATCATCAAACTAGCTACACCTACTCTCCCCCTTTGTCATCGACAAAAAGGGAAGCTTGAACATGCGTAGATGGAGATGGAGGAGGATCCTCAACAGGAGGAGGAGGATCAATGGGAGGATCCTCAATAGGAGGAGGAGGACTGTCAGGAAAATCAGAAGATGGAAGAGGAACTGTGGAAGGGTCTATGGCAGGCGGAGGAATAACTGGATCCACAACCGGAGAAGATGGAGGAGGATGAGGAGCAAGCTAGGAGGCTTCTAAGAAGAACCAGAGTATCCAAGGCTTTGTGCTAAAGCATCCAGGGTTGCATCAAAGTTTTTATGCTTGCTGGACAAGAGTCTGAACCTCGGTCATGAGTTCTTGTTGTTGATCATGTAGAGCGAAGAAATGCTGGTCCATGTCTGACTTGAAGTCTTGGAAATCTAGGTCCATTTGGATGCCAAGATTACTCTTGAGGTCCAGCATATCCTGATGAAAGCCTATGATCATCTTCTTGGTTAATTCCTGATAGACATCTAGGGAGTGCAATACAGGAGCCATGGCTTTTTGAATGGCGGCCTCAACAATAGCCTGAGTAGCAGCCTGTGAAAATGATGGCGCTGGAGCAGAAGTAGATGGACTGGCCTTAGAAGACTCTCGCTTTATCCGGAGGTTGAGAGGCAAATGGCATTGAGACAAATGGCTTAGACAACCGCCGGTGAGAGGAGGAAATAGGTTCCTTGCCCTTCCCTTTCTTTGATGTCGCCTTAGTGAAGGATATCCTCATATTTTTCATCTGTTCCTTCCCGAATAGCGGAGGATACACTTCTTGGTCGTCTGAGAGATACCAAACATTGTTTGCCTCTAGTATCCAAGAAATCAAGGAAGGGTAGGGAATCGTGGCACGGAGCCGAACCTTAGCCTCAGAGAGGAATGCCATCATTTCTTCGAAGATCCACTTGCTTATATTCCGTTGCTCCATGGAGACTAGTGAGGCAAACCGTTCAAAATCTTTTCGAACAAAGTGAGTAAAGCTCTGACCTTTCTGAGCTAGGCTTCGACTGTAGACATACTAGAGGACTCTGTACTCGTCTTTCATCATGGCTGGTGTTACGTTAATTTTTGTGCCTTCCATTGGAACATCCGGGAAGAGGATATGATGACACTCAATAGGTGAGAGCTTAGGAGGATCTTCAGGAATGTCCACAATACCCAAAATCACGTTGAGATCGTGAGCTGTGATCTTGATTTCTTGATCTCAAACCTTTGTAATCAACACATCCTCGTCAGATTTGTTTGCCTTTTCTTGCACATACATGTTGTGGTAGAATACTCGTACAACTTTCGGGGAGTACGGCTTGCTTATACTGAGGAGTGGCATAAACTGGGCTAACCAATCTATCAAGTCTAAGTAGAATTTGTCTTTGAATGGACTAAGTCAACATATACGATCGGACAGAAGGGTCTAGACTCGAAATATCGAGCAAACATACGATGATCATCAACAGCAATATCCCCAGTAATCATATTGGGTGAGGGTTCAGGTAGTTTACCATCTGGTGGACGACTTGTCGTAGCCTATTCGTCTTTATTTTCAGACTCTTGGGATTTGAGTGAAAACGAGACCTTGAGCTTCTTGCTTCCAGACCCTTGTGACTTTTGACTTAGGGAAGGCTTGAGTGGTGGAGGTTGGTCCTCTCTTGATTTGCCATGAATCTCGTCGAACGAATTTTTGGTGCCGACCGTTTTTGTAGATGGTGGTGACGGTGATCTTGAACGTTTGCTCTTGCCGGAAGGAAGAGACCCAGTCTTGAGCCTCATTGTTGGCGGTGCCGGAGGTTGCACAGCCTTCTTATGCTTCTCAACCGTCTGGGACTTGGTTGCCGACTTCGAAGATTTCGACGGTTTTCAAGAAGATTTGGACTTTGTGGGTTTTGAAGATTTCTCTGAATCTATGACTTTGGGCTTGTAGTATTGAGATTTCTTCAAGGGAGATTGGGAAGAGGGAGATTTTTCTCCTCAACCAGCCATCGAGAGAAGAAACTTGGAATTTTTGGAGGAAGAGGGTCCGATAGTGAAAAAGGGGGTCGATTTGGAGAGTGAGAAATGGAGGGAAGAGGAAAGATTTAACAAAATTAATTGGTTGAAACGGTTAAGTTTGAGGAATCTAACAGTCATAACGGTGGAATTTTTGAATCGTTTGATAAACGGATGTAACAGATTGAAGGAATTTGAGAGGAAAAAGCTAGGGTTTCAACGTCGAAAAATAAGATTTTATGTCAAATGAAACAATGCTGAGATTTTATGCGCCTGGTGTCCGACTTTGCTCGAGCAAAGAGTTTTTATGCTCGAGTAGAGTTCTTGCTCAAGCAGACTTCCAGTCTTGCTCGAGCATATACGCATATATGCAATTTTTAATAATGCAGAAATCATTATTTATTTATGACAAAATTATTAAATCTAACCTCCCATCAAATATGTACCGTGAATATATGATTTATAACCTCATTTTGGAATATTGAGACTTGAGATTGATCCTTTGCTTATCTTTAATAAGATTCATTAGCAAGACATGCTCGGGCAAACTCTGAAGGATTGCTCGAGCATTGCTTCCCACTTTCTTCATTTCCCGTTCTTGCTCGAGCAGGCTTGTCCATTGGGCTCGAGCAAGCCTCTTCTACTTCTAGATTTTACTCTGTTGCTCGGGCAATATCAGAAAGCATGCTTTCCTTTATCTAAGCTTCCTTATGGCATTTACGTTTGTTGCTCGAGCAAGTGTCTGATTTTTGCTCGAGTAAACATATTGTTTCTTAAATATAGAAATGCATCATATGACGTTGCTCAAGCAAGTAGCGTAGGAGTACTCAGGCAACATCCTTCATTAATTCTGCTTCTTCTTCGCTTTTGCTCGAGCATTGCTATGAGTATGCTCGAGAAATCTACTTCTACCTTAGCTTTTTCTTTGCTTCTCGATGCTGCTCGGGCAGATACTACAAACATGCTCGAGCAAACTTCTTAACTTGGTCTTTTCAACACAACTTCCTCAAGGTTGCTCGAGTAACAACAATTGGGATGCTCGAGCAACACATTCTCTGTTGAACTTTGTTTTAATTCATATGAGCAGAGCATCCTACAAAACATAAACAAGAAACTCCGATGCCAAAGTTAGTAAGCTTTTAATATCAATTTTAATTTTAAAAAAAATGCTTACAGCTCGTTTGGATTAGCCATTCCCAGTTCTCTCCGAATGAATAAGAATTGCTCCTTTGCCAGTGGCTTAGTGAAAATGTCAGCTAGTTGAAGATGCGTGGGAATGAACATGACTTTGACATCTTTCTTTTGCACGTGATCTCTAATAAAGTGATGTCTTACATCAATGTGCTTGGTTCTAGTATGTTGGACTAGATTTTTTGCCAAACTGATCGTGCTTGTGTTATCACACAGAATTGGGATTTCTCTCAGATGAACTCCCAAATCGGATAATTGTTGTTTTAACCATAAGACTTGAGCACAGCAACTTGAAGCGGCAACATACTCAACTTCAGTTGACGAGACAGCTACAGTAGTCTGCTTCTTACTGAACCATGATACAAGTGAGCCTCCGAAGAACTCACATTGTCCACTGGTGCTCTTTCTGTCAGTTTTATATCCAGCGTGGTCAGCATCCGAGTATGCAACCAAGAACTCTTGTTGCCCTTTTGGAAACCAGAGACCCAATTCCTTTGTGTTTGAGAGATATCGGAAGATTCTCTTGATGTGCTCGACGTGTGATTCTTTAGGAGCCGATTGGAATCTCACGCACATTCCCACACTAAATTGTATATCCGGCCGACTAGCAGTCAAGTAGAGCAAAGACCCGATCATTCCTCTATATTTAGTTATATTGAAGTCTTTGCCTTTTTCTTCATCGGCATCCAACGAGGCTGTTGAGCTCATTGGAGTATCTGCTCCATTACAGTGCTCCAATCCAAACTTCTTGAGCAAATCATGAAGATATTTTGTCTGTGAGATGAATATCCCATCCTTCCGTTGCTTGATTTGTAATCCGAGAAAGTAATTGAGCTCTCCCATCATTGACATTTCGAACTCACCCTGCATCTTCTTGGAAAATTCCTCACAGAGAGAGTCATTAGTAGCACCAAATATTATATCATCTACGTATATTTGCACAATTAGGAGTTCATTAAGCTTATTAGTTTTGATAAAAAGTGTTGTGTCTGCTCTTCCTCTAACAAAACCTTGATTTAGAAGAAATTTA
The DNA here is from genome assembly GCA_019022655.1 of Acacia acuminata. Lineage (NCBI taxonomy): Eukaryota > Viridiplantae > Streptophyta > Magnoliopsida > Fabales > Fabaceae > Acacia > Acacia acuminata. The sequence goes on along the minus strand of JAFJYI010000286.1, from coordinate 173,915 downwards.
CTTAAGTGTTCATACCAAGCTCTAGGAGCTTGTTTGAGACCATACAAGGCTTTCTTAAGACGATAAACATGGTCTGGATGATGTTCATTTTCAAAACCAGGAGGTTGTTCAACATATACTTCCTCCTGAATAAAACTGTTTAAAAAAGCACTCTTTACATCCATTTGATATAATTTGAATCCTTTGATACACGCAAAGGCCAAAAGTACACGTATCGCTTCCAATCTAGCCACTGGAGCAAACGTTTCCTTATAATCAATACCTTCTTCCTGATTATAGCCTTTGGCGACCAATCTAGCCTTGTTGCGGACTATAATTGCGGATTCATCCCGTTTGTTTTTGAATACCCATTTGGTCCCAATGACCAGATGGTCTTTAGGCCTAGGTACCAAATCTCAAACTTGATTTCTATCAAATTGGTGTAATTCTTCTTGCATTGCTAAAACCCAATAATTATCCGATAGGGCTTCGTCAATCTTTGATGGTTCAATGTGAGAAATAAAAGCTAAAAATTTTACTTCATTTAAAGTGCTTTTTCTGGTCCTTACCCCTTGATTAACATCACCTATTACTTGGTCCAGGGGATGATTCCTTATGAACCTCCAAGCTTTAGGTTGAGATTGATCAGGGTTTTCTAAATTGTTTTGAGGATCAATTTCAAAAACATTTTCAGAATTTTCAATAGAAGCAGGGGTAGATTTTGAAAAGAATTGATTCTTGAAAATATTTTCCTCATCATCATCTAGAGATTCATCTAATTTGGATTCACAGAACACAACGTGTATTGATTCTTCAATCACATGAGTACGCTTGTTAAAAATTCTATATGCCTTACTCCTATTTGAATACCCCAGAAAAATACCTTCGTCGGATTTGGGGTCAAATTTTCCCAAATTGTCCTTACCATTGTTGTGAACGAAGCACTTACAGCCAAAGATATGAAGATGAGCCAGGTTCGGTTTCCTCCCTTTATAAAGCTCATACGTAGTCTTGTTAAGTTTCTTCCTGTGATAAGCTCAGTTTGATATGTAGCTGGCCGTGCTCATCGCATCTGCCCAGAAGACTTGTGATGTTTGATTCTCATTCAACATTGCACGAGCCATCTTAGTTAGTACACGATTCTTCCTTTTGACCACACCATTCTGTTGTGGTGTCCTTGGAGCTGATAAATTATGATTGATCCCGTGAGCATCACAGAATTCTCCGAATGCTTGATTTTCGAATTCACCTCCATGATCCGTTTGAATAGCTATAATACAAATACCTTTCTCATTTTGCACCTTATTGGCAAACACAACAAACAGGTCAAAAGTTTCATCCTTAGAGGATAAGAAAATAGTCCAAGTAAAGCACGAGAAATAATCGACAATCACCAGAGTATATAGATTTCCACCAAGACTTCTAACTCTTGTAGGTCCAATTAGATCCATGAAGTAATTGAAGAGGGCGGTTTGTCGAGATTTCAAGTTTGTTTTTAAAAGACGATTTAGTTTGTTTACCATGTTGACATGAATCATAGATCATATCATTTTTAAAATGAAGTTTGGGTAAACCAATCACTAAATCTTTTCTTAGCAACTTGTCTAGTTGATGCATGTTGACATGAGCCAGATGCTTATGCAACAGTCAACTTTCATCTAAGTTGCTAACAAAAATATTTCAAAGTTTAGTTTTGGTAGATCGAAGGTATAACAATTTCCCTCACGTGGAGCTTTGAACAATACCTTCAGTTTACCTTTATCGATTTGGAGATCGTCTTTGTTGACAATGAGACATTCTTCATAATCAAAGATGATCCAGTTGTTCTTATCGGCACTTTGACTCACACTCGAAGATTGTGACAGACCTTCCACAAGATATACATCCTTGATCTCGAGGCCCGTTTTTTGCACCAATTTCACCAATGCCGCAATTTTTCCGGATTGATTTCCTCCAAAAGTGACTCGCCTCCATCTTTAGATCTCATAGCAACAAACTTTTCTGCATCCCCCGTCATGTGCTTGGAGCATCCACCGTCGATATACCACTTTGTTGATTCTTGATGCTTTCAAACACAACTGCAAAAATAGAGGAGATCAAGCTTTAGGTACCCACCTTTTCTTGGGTCCTTTGGGGTTAGTCGGGGCCTTAGGAACATAGGTTCCCTTAGGCACCCACTGATAATTACAAACTGGCTTATCCCTTCTATCCTTTTTTATGAAAACACGATGAGGTACTATGTCCCTTTCGGTTGCAGTAATTACAATGTGCGAATGGATTTGAAAAGTGGACGGTTTTTCGAAAATAATTTAAATAGGATTTTCCACCCGTTTTCTTCTTTCCTCTTTGTTTATCAAAAATAGGATTATATCCTATTCCTAAACGATCATTTGTAAATCTTTGTGCTTTCAGAATCACATTGAGCATTTCACTACCTCTAGTGAACTTCTCAAGTGTTTTTGTAAGATACACATTCCTTTTCTCCAAATCCAGGCAATCATCACAACTAAGATCCCCACTCGTGAGATTTTCAACTTGCATTTTAAGAGTTAAGTTTGACCTTTTCAAATCTATACATTCATTACAAACTTTTATGTATTTAGAGTGGATTTCATTGTATTCATCAAATAATTCATCATAGGTTGGTTGTATATCATGTACCTCACTGTCGTTTTTGGTTGGCTCTTCTTCTTCGCCACCGCACGATGTTAGTAGTCTCTTTCTCTTCTTCGCTCTCTTCTCCCGAGAAAGTCATCTCCCGCATTCCCCGACACATATGCCTTCTTCTTAAATTGATAAGACTTCTTCTTCTTTTCTTTCTTCATTGTCTTTTAGGTGAGGACATTCGACTTGTAATGATCAGCTTCTCACATTCGTAACAAATGACTTGATCTTTGTCTTTGAAGTCACGTTTGTTACTTGGATTCCCTCTTTGAAATCTATTTCTGAAGCCATGATCCTTTCTATAGAACTTTTTGAATCTCTGTACAAACATGGACATCTCGTCATCGTCTTCATCATCCTCGTCCTTTTCTTCTTTCTCCTTCAGGGCATTAAGAGCAATTCCCTTATTTCGGCTACTATTGACATCATCTAGATCCTTTTTGAATCTCAGTTTGCTTTCATATTCGGACAAACTTCCGAATAGGGCAGCAACTGAGGCCATTGATTCTCCACGAGCCTCCTCAATTGCAGTGACCTTTGCTTCCCAGTCTTTTATCAGAACATTGAGAATCTTCCTGACTTGAGGACCTTGTTCATATATTTTACCCAAGACCGCCAACTGGTTTGTTAGATAAGTGTACCTGAGTTGGAACTCAGCGATGGTTTCTCCTAACTTCATCCATAGTAAGTCATACTCGGTGGTTAGAGTATTGATGCGGTTCTCCTTGATGTCGGAAGTACCTTCATATGCAATCTCTAGAGCCTTCCACATTTCTTTCGCGGTTGACAGATTACATATCCAAAAGTACTCTTTTTGACTGAGAGCACTCTGAAGCATCAGAATAGCCTTACTGTTGAGAGTGATATTTTTCTTATATTCTCATCGAATTCAGCCTCTGTCTTCAGAACATTAATTCCTCCTTCAATTTTCACTGGTACATAGTCTCCAATTTCTATTACTCTCCAGAGACCATATTCAGTAGCCATCACGAACACTCTAAATTTAGCTTTCCAAAAGGAATAATGTTCGCCGTTGAATCTTGGGGGTCGGTTGATTGAAGCACCATCAGGTAGTATTCCTTCCATGATCTTTCTCGGGATGTTAAGCCCAACTGAGAAACCAACGCTCTGATACCAAATGAAGGTGGAATATCACCTAGAGGGGGGGTGAATAGGTGATCTTGAAAATTTAAAATCTTTTCTTGTGTATGAACAAAATAGAGACCAATAAGATAAAGGAACACAAGACAATTTATACTGGTTCGGTCCAATACACTGACCTACGTCCAGTCCCCAGAAACACTCTGGGTTTCAACTAAGTTTCAAAAACAATTACAGACTCTGTAAACGAAGGATGGTCCACTTACTCTCAGACTCCACTCCCCCTTACAAGTTGTAATTGATGCACCCTCTCTTAAGGTTCCTAACCTTAAGATACAAACTTAACAATGAAATAAGTGTTTAAATACTCCTCACGAGTTGATAAATAAATGAACACTGAAGTGCAGTTGATAAATAGATGAAACAGCAAATGTAATTGTTAGGAAATATATGTTTTAGGAAATATATATTTTAGGAAGTATATTATATTAGGAAGTATATTATATTAGGAAAGATATTATAGAGACAATCGGGATTATAGTAATTAGGGAATCAATCTACATAATGAGTCATTATGTCTCATTAACTCTCTTATTCCCTCTCTTGTGTATAAATACCCTATACTATGTACATGAATAGACAAGCAATTCAGATTATATTACTCCTTTCTCTCTCTAATTCTACATGGCATCGAGCAAAACAGTTCTTTTTTTTTTATTTTCGCCGCACCGCCGTCTCGATTCACGTTACGGTGAGAGAGAGAGTGAACATACGGCTTCGTGTTTGGTGTCTCCTAGATACACGCGCCATACCAACGGTGTCTCCTTCCTCCGATCGGCATTTCCCCGGTGGTCCGATCGGTTTTTCGACTGCGCGTGGTCCTCACGCGCCGTCGACAATTTGGCCGTGTTTTCACGCGCCGGCGTGTGAGTCAAATTTCCGGCGAGTTCTCGGTGTTTTCTCACTTTTCCGGCGTCGACTTGCTTTCCTTGGCATCTTCCCGTTAGTTTCGTGGTGTGGGTCTCTCGGTTAAGGATTGACGGAGAGGTATTTGTGGCGTTCTTCTCTGTTTTTCGTCTTGCTTGACCTCCGGTGATCGTTATTTCGCTGTTTGGTAGTTGGTGGAGTTGCTTTGCCTTGTTTCTGCTGTTTGGTAGCCAGTGGGGCTACTAGGATTTGTGTTTTTGGTCGTCTTCCAATCTGATTTTCCTTTAGTTGGTATTTGGGCTCTAGTTGCTGTTTGGTCAACGCACCCGGCAAGGTGATTTGAAAGGTTCAAGGTGTCCCTTGGTTCTCCGTGTGAGATTTTTTTCTCGGTGAAGGAGTTAGTATTTGGCTTCCTTTGAGTTGTTTCACGGTTCATTGGTCTTTCTTTTCTTCACTCTTGATATTTGTTGTTTGGAACTTCACCTATTATTTGTTGTGGAACTCAACCTACTTCGGTACGGCTTGATGGCCGCATCTACGTCTAGTTCTTCCGGTGCTCTTGGTACGGGTAATCTTGCTTCTAGTCTTGCTACTTCTTCCTTGAAGTGGATCATCGATTCCGGTGCTACTGATCATATGACAGGTAACCACCATTTGTTTTCCACGTATGCGCCTTATGCAAATCCCTCCAATAACAATTGCCAACGGCTCTTATTCTCGTGTTATTGGCTCGCACGGTTGAACCTACCCCGTCTGCTCCCTTATCCCATGTCCTCAATGTCCCTGACCTTACATTTAATCTTTTGTCTCCTAGTAAGCTTACACGCCAATCAAATTGTTTCATTACTTTATTTCCTGACCATTGTTTGATTCAGGATCTTACGACGAAGAGAGTTATTGGTAGGGGCTATGAATCTGTGGCCATTACTTTCTTGAGGATCGGTACCGTGCTCGCTTGCTTGCTCACAGTGGTTCCTCCCTCTTTGATATTCATTGTCGTTTAGGTCATGTGTCTTTGTCTTCTTTGAAGAGGATGTATCCTCAATTCCGTAATGTGTCTTCTTTAGAATGTGAGTCATGTCGGTTGCTAAGCATCATCGTGTTCACTTAGCACCTCGGGTTCATAAACGAGCTGCATCTCCATTTGATTTAGTCCATTCCGACGTTTGGGGTCCATGTCCCGTCGAGTCTAAACCTGGTTTTAGGTACTTTGTTACTTTTGTCGATGATTTCTCTCGTACCACCCGGCTTTATTTGATGAAAACTCGTTCGAGTTGTTTTCTCACTTTTGCAATTTTTGTCTTTGAAATCAAAACTCGGTTTGGTGTGTCATCAAAACCTTACGGAGTGACAATGCTAAAGAATACTTTTCCGCCCAATTTCAAACCTATATGCTCCAAAGATGGCATGCTTCATCGATCCTCCCGTCCGCATACACCGGCTCAAAATGGTGTTGCGTAACGTAAGAACCGACACTTATTAGAAGTCGCTCGGGCTCTCATGTTTAAAATGAATGTTCCTAAACCTTTTTGGGCTGACGCCGTGTCTACTGCATGCTTCCTTATTAATCGCATGTCCCCTCTTGTCCTCAATGGTGCCACTCCATACACTACCTTGTTTCCTTCCAAACCCCTGTTTCCTGTTGACCCTAAAATCTTTGGTTGTGTCTGTTTTGTTCGCGATGTTCGGCCCACTGTTACCAAACTTGATCCCAAGTCTCTTAGGTGTGTCTTCCTTGGGTATTCTAGGGTTCAGAAGGGTTATCGATGCTATTCTCCCACTCTTCGGTGTTACCTTGTGTCCACTGATGTCACGTTCCACGAGTCAACTTCGTTTTTTCCCGTCTCTACTCCACCCCCATCTCTTGTCTCTACGATGCCACTTCCGATAGTCCCGATGATCTCTTGGTCTATAAGGTTCAGTTCCACCCACCAAGTGCAAGCATCTCGACTTGGCCCCCGCTAGGGCAAGTAATGTTGTCGACTGTGTTCATGACCCACCGATGACTGCTTCGACGTCTGATCCGGCATTAGTTCTTCCCGCTCCTACTTCTGACCCAGCACCAGTGCCTGCTATCCTTGATACTCCTGATCCTTCCCTTTCTACCACTGAATCTGACATAGTGTTTGATCCTCCTGATGATTTGCCTATTGCCTTACGTAAAGGTAAGCGTACTTGCACCTATCCTATTTCTTCATTTGTTTCCTATAATCATTTGTCTCCTCCATCATGTTCCTTCATAGCATCCTTAGACTCTCTCACAATTCCCACTAGCCTCCAACAAGCCTTGACCCATCCCTTGGCGTCTTGCGATGGAAGACGAAATGGTGGCCCTTGATAAGGCCGGTACCGGAATCTCGTTGATTTGCCTCTTGGCAAGAAGGCTATCGGATGTAAGTGGGTGTTCACGATCAAAACGAAAGTGGATGGCTCCTTGGAACGTTTGAAAGCTCGACCGGTTGCCAAGGGTTATGCTCAGACCTATGGTGTTGACTATTCGGAAACCTTATCTCCTGTGGCAAAATTGTCCTCTGTTCGCCTCTTCATTTCTATGGTAGCCAATTATGGTTGGGATCTTCATCAGTTGGATGTTAAGAATGCGTTCTTGAATGACGATCTTCTTGAGGAAGTATACATGGAGCAACCACTGGTTTTATTGCTCGGGGAGCGTGCGAAGGTATGTCATCTTCAAAAGTCTTTGTATGGCCTCGAAGCAAAGCCCTCGTGCTTGGTTTGACAGTTTAGCTCGTGGTTAAGAAGTTTGGTCTCGAGTCAAAGTAAGTGTGACCATTCTGTTTTATCGGCCAGACAGATCTTTGGAATGATTTTGTTAGTGGTATATGTTGATGATATTGTTATTACGGGTAGCAATGCTTTGGGAATCTCATCACTTAAGGCCTTCCTCAATTCTCATTTCCAAACAAAGGATTTGGGTCCTTTGAAGTACTTTCTTGGGATAGAAGTTATGAGAAGTAAGAAAGGCATCCTTTTGACACAGGAAGTATGTTCTTGATCTCGTTAAAAGAAACTCGGAAACTTCGAGCAGACCGAGTAGCGTTCCCATGATTCCTAATCCCTTCTTGGACATGGATGACCGCATACCGTTTGATGAGCTACCCGAGGATGTACGAAAGAAAGTTGATCCGAGAAAAGATCAAGCCGTTTGCCTATCCCGGGAGATATCGTAGGCTAGTTGGGAAATTGAACTATCTTACGGTAACCCGCCCGATGTGACCTTTCCCGTTAGTGTGCTTAGTCGGTTCATGACCGCACCAACCGTTGCTCGGTGGGAAGCTTTGGAACATGTCTTATATTATTTGAAGGGCTCACCAGGTCGTGGTATTCTCTATACGAATCATGGCCACAACAAGATTGAGTGTTTCGTGATGCGATCATGCGAGGTCACAGTTACCCGAAGATCCACCACAGATATTGTGTGTTTGTTGGTGGAAATTTAGTATCGTGGAAGAGTAAGAAGCAAGATGTGGTTTCAAAGTCGAGTGCGTAGAAGCGAGTATAGAGCCATGTCTCAATCTACACAAAAGATTGTGTGGCTTCACCAGCTTAATGAAGGAGGTTGGTCTTGCCACGTCGTTACCCGCGAAGTTGTGGTGTGATAATAAAGCTGCTCTACACATAGCCTCCAACTCCGTGTTTCATGAACGTACGAAACACATTGAGATTGATTGTCACTTTGTACGCGATAAGATCAAGGAGAACTTTGTGTCCACCGGGCATGTGCGATCTAGTGACCAATTGGGTGACCTTCTAACGAAAGCTTTAAGTGGGACTCGGGTTGAATATCTTTGTAACAAGTTGGGCTTGATTAATATCTATGCTCCAACTTGAGGGGGAGTGTTAGGAAATATATGTTTTAGGAAATATATATTTTAGGAAGTATATTATATTAGGAAGTATATTATATTAGGAAAGATATTATAGAGACAATCGGATTATAGTAATTAGGGAATCAATCTACATAATGAGTCATTATGTCTCATTAACTCTCTTATTCCCTCTCTTGTGTATAAATACCCTATACTATGTACATGAATAGACAAGCAATTCAGATTATATTACTCCTTTCTCTCTCTAATTCTACAGTAATTAAACTCGAATTGACTGCGCAGTGTTTCGGTAGTTGGCGAATTGAATGCTTCTTGTATTTATAGTCGTCTCCATTAATGACCATTGTTGAAGCTTATGAAGTATCTGTTGAGTCTCTTGAATATGGTCGTTAGACAGAAGATGCATTCGTGGAGGATTTCACCGTCTTAGGTGGAATGTGCAACGTGTACATTCTCTTTCATTCTTTTTGTTATATTCGTTATGAGATGACATTAAATGTGGAGTAGGAGAATATCAGAGTAGGCTTTACTTCGCTCAAAATATCGGTCTCCGAGAATATCACATTTTAGGTAGCAGCATTTAATGTCTCTGACAGCTGAGATTGCTTCATTCAAATTTGTTGGTAATCTATGTCTGAATGATCTGAAACTCATGAACAAATTGGTTAATAGCATTTGGTAATCATAATCAGTAATAATCAGAAAAGGTATTAACCCATTCGTTGATTCATGGATCTCGTACACGGTGATTTCAAAAACAAAGTGATGTTGCTCGAGCAATGATCCATGCTTGCTCGAGCAAGCTCCTTTGAAATGCTGAGGAAAGTGCTCTTTGGTCGCTGATGCTTGAGCAGGGAAATTCCTTTGCTCGAGCATGTCGCTCGAGCATGATCTATAACATGCTTGGGCGCTCTCCTTCCGGAACTGGTGAAAGTGCATCAGTATTGCAGTTGCTCGAGCATGCTCCCAATGCTTGCTCGAGCAAGCTTCTTTGATTCAAATTGAAAGTACTTGGAATACGGCGATGCTCAAGCATGCTTTCCGCTTGCTCGAGCATGGTGCTCGAGCATGATATAAATCATGCTTGGGCAACCTTTTTCAATTAGTGAGACAACACGTGCTACTTGACCTTGCTCGAGCAGCCTTTTCCTTTGCTCGAGAAGGGATTTCAAGAAACCAAAATACACGGGTTGCTCGACGTTGCTCGAGCAACCTTTTTGCTTGCTCGAGCAAAGTGCTCGAGCATGCTTTTGCCTTCCGGGTCGAGCATGCTTTCTGTCTTTGCTTTGATCTGCCTTGCTTGATGTTGCTCGAGCAAGACCATATGGTCTGCTAGAGCAAAGTTCCCTCAGATCACATCTGATTCACCTTGCACACGATGTTGCTTGTGCAAACTTGATACTTTACTTATTTAATTTAACAACTTATAAATTGTAATCATCAAAACACAAGAGCTAACACAGTAGACCCTAGGAAAGTGGAAGCAGTACTAGACCCGAAAAGACCAAAATCTATATTTGAGATTGGTAGTTTTTTGGGTCTTGCGGGGTACTACCGCTGCTTTATACAGAATTTTGCACAGATTGCGTCATCATTGACAAAGCTTAGAGAAAGAATCAATCATATGTTTGGGACGCTCAGTGTGAAGAGAGCTTATGTGTGCTGAAGGAAAGGCTTACATAAGCATCTGTGTTGATTATCCTAGGTCTGAGTGAGGCCTATATGGTCTAAAGCGATGCTAGTTTGTAGGGATTGGGATGTGTCCTGATATAGCAAGGCAGAATTGTGGCCTTTAGAAGAATTTTTAATAAAAACTAGACACGTCAACGGTTAAATGGCCACTGGAATCATGCCAAAAGGATTTTTCTAGAATTAATTATGAATTTTTGAAGTTAAGGCATATTTTCTGGACTTTTTGGAAAAATTGGTGAATTTCATGAAATTAAGAGAAGGGTTTGCATAAGTGAATAAAATGAAGTTTATTTGCTTTATTTAGGGTCAACGCATGTCCAAAGTAACTTTCCAAGCACCGGGAAAATTTATTGATTTTCGATAAAATTGCCAGGTAGTAACTATTTACTCGCATACTCTATGTTTCCTTGTATGTTTGTGGTGCCATGATTGAGGAACATGTCTCATAAGTGGGACATGCGTTTGGGCTGTAGGGCTTAGTGGAATGTATGTCCTTGGGTCGCTACTGAGCCGGTGATGCATTCATTGTAGTTAGGGTTTGTGGCCCTGGCTACTATTGTTTTCCCAGCATTGAGGAATCGGGGTCTTTGTTTATAGGCTGGCGGCATGATTGTATGTGCTGAATGCATGTGGTATGTTTACCATTATTGATGTTGTGATTTTCCTCATTGTGGATTGCATACATGCACTGCATACATATTGTACATGAGTTTAACAGTTATTCTGGGGTTCAATTTTGAACTCCAAATCGTGCTAAGGACACAGGGGATCTAGCTGAGTTGACCTGGAGATCTGAGGTAGGGCATGGATTTGAGGGCTGAAGAAATAGGGAATGCCCTATTGTCTTGTGTATTTATATTTTTGGATGACTGTGTATTTTACTTTTTTGTCGGAGTTTACTTGGATTAATGTACCCTAACCCTACGAGGACTATTTACTTTTGATTCTTGCACTTTTACTAGTATTACATATTCTCCAAAAGCGATCATGCACTCTGATGCGTAACACTCTGATGTGTGTTTATATGGATTTAATGTCATTCCTTTATGTTTTAATCCCTTTTTAACATGTATTAGAGTGCACACAGCAAAGCATATGATCGGTTTGGACAAATACGATGTACCGGTAAAAATGCGGAAACACTACTAGAAAAATCGAAAATAGCGACGGATTTAGCGACGGAAAATTTTCCGTCGCAAAAAATTGAGAATTTGCGACGGAAATAAAAATCCGTCGCAAATTACAGAGTAAAAAACATTTTTTTTTGAAAATTAGCGACGGACAGGTCCGTCGCAACCCCACCGGGTTAGCGACGGAATTAATGTCCGTCGCTAACCCCCACCGGGGTCAACACCCCGAGCCGGGGGTAGCGACGGGAGCCAATCCGTCGACGGAACTAGTGTCCGTCGCTACCCCCAACCCCAGGGTTGCGACGGACACATGGTCCGTCGCAATCCCACCGGGGGTAGCGACGGACCTAGTGTCCGCAACCCCCACCGGGGTTGCGACGGAAATATTGTCCGTCGCTACCCCCACCGGGGTTCCGACCCGAGCCGGGGCAGCAACGGACAGTCCATCCGTCGCAACCCCGGTAGGGGGTTGCGACGGAAATAAATTCCGTCGCTACCCCGACCCTGGGGGGGGTTGCGACGGAAATTGATTCCGTCGCTACCGCCTTACCATTTTCCCCTTTCGGACTTCGTCGACCCCCCCCCCCCATTTTCCATTTCCGACCCCCCACCCCACCCCCTTCCACCACCGAGCCCGAGCCTCCCTCTTCCACCGCCGAGCCGGCCCTCCTCCTCCCCTTCCACCGCCGGCCCTCCCCCTCCCCTTCCACCTCCCCATTTTCCTTCCCTCGTCGCCCGGCCACCCATCGTCGACCCCCCCCCCATTTTCCATTTTCGACCCCCCACCCCACCCCCTTCCACCGCCGAGCCTCCCCCTCCCCGTCCACCGCCGGCCCCCCCCCCTCCCCTTCCACCTCCCCATTTTCCTTCCCTCGTCGCCCAGCCCCCTCTCCCTACCCATCGTCGTCCCCCACCCCCCCCCTCCTCCTTCCATCGTCCCCCACCCCCCTTCTCCTTCCTCTTCCTGCTGGTTGCTCCCGCGATCCTCCTTGTTGCGGCCTACAAAGATCCAAGAAGCTTAGAAAGATTAAGATTAAGGTGAGAACTATGACTATTTATTTTACTCTCTTCTACCTTTCCTAAAGTAGTATAATCACTAAAGGTCAAAATTTTCTTGGTGTATTGGAGGCGAAGATCAAGTGAGTTAGGTGGTCTCTAGTTCGTTATTGGGTCCTCCTCTGCTCCTTCTTGCCCTCACAACCTTCGGCACTCCTTACTTGTGGTGAACCTCCGTAAGTCTAACAACTTCCTATAATATTTGATATTCGTTCTTTCATGATAAATCTGGGTAGAAAAATTTGAAAACCTAAAAAACCTACAATTGCATGCGTGGATTTTGATGTCGTAAATTTTCTTGTTAAAATAGTTATAATGTTGTTGTCTTTATTAGTTATATACCTCTTATATCTCCGAAAATTTTATGTATATGGTTATGTTGTGGTAAAAAAAATAAGGTGTACGTGTTCTGTTAATTTTGTGTACATGCATGAAATAATTTCTTCTTTTTATGGGTGAACATCGGATTCTCGCTTTTACCTTTTAAGTTACTACTATTATATTGCTTTTATATATGTATCTTAATTAAACTAGTTTTATGTACTAAGTTTGAGGAAGATGTCAATTTAGGAAGTATCTTTTAATAATCTATAATATGTTAATAAATATTTCTATTCCATTTTTCAATTTATTAGAATATTTAATTTTGTATCAAAAAAAAAATATTTAATTAGTATATTCTTTGTTTAAAAAAAAATAAGAATAAGAATATAATATTATTTATTTAATATATTTCTATTTCTATTTATATATATATATATATATATTAATTTATATAATTATTTTATTAGGGTTTAGAGTATTCTAATTTATAACTTTTTATTTTATTATAGAATTTCGTATATGTAATATATAGAATTTGAAATATGTAATTAGAAAATATGAATTACATATTTTATTTATCTTTTTGTTTTTGTTTGTGAAAAATTCGTCAACAAGTTATACATATGGATGGATAATTTGAACAATTAAAAGATTATAATTCATTAACCTTGAATTTTATTACAACTATAAAATTACATTATTAGTTCAATGCATGTGTTGGTTTCTTAATTTCTTGAGTAAGTGTCAATTGGTTGGCGGCACTTCTATATATATATATATATATATATATTTGTGGCATAATGAGATGTTAATTAGATTAGTAATTGCCATAGCTAGGAAGTATGGAGGGCGATCGTGATAGGAGTTGGATGTACAATCGTCTAACTGAGAGAAGACAACTAACTCAACCATTCTTGGCGGGTTTGAAAGAGTTCATCCAATTTGCTTTGGCACATTCACCTAATTCAAGTAGGGCGATCGTTGTCCATGTGTCAAATGTAGATGTTTAAGATTTCAAGATTCGGAGACGGTGAAAATCCATTTGTGTAAAAAGGGATTCATGAAGGATTATGAGTGTTGGGAATGTCATGGCGAAGTCCGACGATATACGAGTAGTTATTACGGTGACAAGTAGTCATCGAGACAACCTTAATCAATATCGCCAGTTGGTTATGGACGCCGGGACCGTCGATCGGCCAATATTTCGATCCCGTTACTCATGCCGAACCTTCATACATGGGAGAGGAGACCGATACACATACCGATCAACCATCATACATGGGAGAGGATCCTCATCCGTAAGCCGATAGGTTCTATAAAATGCTTCAAGAAGCGCAACGTCCGTTGTGGGAAGGTTGTGAACACTTCGAAAATAGTGAATATTCATCGCTATCGGCTACCCTAGCAACACTAAGCTTGAAGACCGATCACCACATGAGTGAGAGGAATTACAACGAAATGATGCAGATCATGAGTAAGGTTGTTCCCAAAGACAATAATTTGCCGAAGGATTTTTATCAAGCAAAAAAAAAGGTGAAAGAGCTAGGGCTTGGATGTGAAAAAATCCATTGCCCCATAGATGTATGTTGTATTACAAAGATGATGCTTTGAGTGACCAATTGTAAATTCTCGTGGACATGACGGATATAAAGTTGTGAGGAATGGAAGGAAAACGACCCTTCAAGCATTATGCAAGATGTGGTACTTTCCTCTCGTGCCCGGACTTCGAGATTGTATGCATCGGAACAAACAGCTGCTCACATGAGATGGCACCGGAGCATCACGGATGAAAACTTTGTGACGCATCCATCTGATGCCGAAGCTTGGCGTAAATTTGACGAGGCGAATCCTTTTTTTGCTATGGATCCCCGTAATGTTCGTCTTGGTCTATGTTCAGATGGGTTCGCTCCTTTCGACAATACGGGTAGGATTTATTCTTGTTGGCTGTCATTGTGACACCGTACAACCTCCCACCTTCTATGTGCATGAGAAGAGAATTTTTGTTTCTTAACGCGTTAATCCCCGGGCCATCCAACCCAAAAAAAGAAGATAGATGTGTACCTCGCCTTTGATAGACGAGTGAAGATATTGTGGACTAAAGGGGTTCTAACGTATGATATATCATTGAGACAGAATTTCACAATGCATGCCTTAATGTGGACGATAAATGACTTCCCGCATATGGGATGTTGAGTGGTCGGCAAACGTCGGGAAAGCTTGCATGCCCGGTATGTCTTGAAATGAACAGGGGTTTTACCTTGGAACATAGTCACAAAGTCTGTTGGTTTGATAGGCACCGCGATTCCTACCCCCGATCATCCGTTTAGGAGAAATAGAAAAGACTTCACGCGAATGTGGTTGAACGAGCGGTCAACCTCATCGTTTAAGTGGCGAAGAAGTATGGGACAGGGTCAAGTACATTCAAAGTGTTGAAGAGGGGCTCGCCGGCCAACCCGAGGGATACGGCGTTGATCATCATTGGAACAAACGCAAAGATATTCGGGAGCTACCATATTGGAAAGATCAATTGTTAAGACACAATCTCGATGTCATGCATATTGAGAGGAATGTGTTTTGCAATATTCTGAACACCGTGATGGACACCAAGGGCAAGACGAAGGACACACAACGCAAGACCGGACATAGAAGCGATTTGCGAAGGCCCGATTTGAATTTGGTGCGAGAATGGCACGGACGGCCTTCCAAACCTAGAGCGCCGTACACATTCAACAAAAAACAGAATTTAGAGTTGTTACAATGGGTTAAAGACCTAAAACTCCCGGACGGTTATGCGTCAAACTTGAAAAGATGTGTCAACATGCACGAGGTGAAGTTATTCGGGATGAAGAGTCATGATTGTCATGTTTTTTCCGAGATTGCTTCCGTGGGCCTTCAAAGCACTTCCGAAGCATATATGGTCTATTCGACTGAATTTTCCATGTTCTTTAGAGAAATCGTGCTTCCGAGCTTAGTGTTGAAAAGTTACGGCACCCGGAGACGAGCATGCCAATAATGCTATGCAAGTTAGAGATGGTGTTTCCTCCAAGCATGTTTGACTCAATGGAACACTTGCCTGCTCATTTGGCCTACGAAGCAAAGGTAGGAGGGCCACAACAATATAGGTGGATGTATCCGTTTGAGAGGTAATATATATATTTATTTCGCACATTTATTAATTGAAGGACATGATACTTTAGTTTATAAATACTCTCTCATTGTCCATTGCGGTTTTTACGCACACTTAAGAAGAAGATAAAAAATCCAAGGTACGTTGAAGGATCTATCGCAGAAGCTTATCTAGTCGAAGAGGCGACAAAATTTGCGTCATACTATTATCCCCCGAAACGATATCAAGCTGGAGAGGGTGTCTCGCAACGACGATGGCGGTGATACGAGCAAACAAACATCAATATTTAATTTTCCGGCCGAGTCGTGGGAAAACGTTGGAGGTCAACTCTTGACGGAAGAGATAAGCAAGTAGCGGAGTGGTACATTCTTAACAACCGTGAAGAGGCCGCCCAAAGATTTAAAGTAAGATTTCTTTTCTTTTTACTCATTACGGTAAGTATTGAAGTATTAACTTCATTTTTTTCTTACGCTTACTTCTCTAATTTGTCCGATCGGAAAATCCTTCAATGTCGGAATCCCAAGTTGATCAATTCACGAACTCGGAGTTTCCAAAATGGTTTCGAGAGTACTTCGTGAAAAATCCACCAGATCCCAATGAAGTTGCATGGAGTTTATCTTATGGAGCTACAATAGTTGTTACCCGGTGCAACAAATATTTAATCAATGGGTATCGGTTTTCAACTGTTGAAGCGAATGCAGGTACTGTATGTTGCAATTATGGTGTATGTTGTCGAGGTGACCAAGTTGATGGGGTGGAGGGCGACTACTACGGGAAGTTAACTGACATAATTCAGCTGAGTTACCTATGGGACAAAGTGGTGACCCTTTTTAAATGTGAGTGGTTTGATAACAGTCCCGCGTGGGACAAAAGTGGACAAATATGGAAATGTTGAGATCCAGTGGACAAGGAGATATACAAATTGGTTATGACCCTTTCATCCTTGCTCAACAGGGAGGAACAAGTTTACTATACATCATACCCCACATCGCGCCAAGGGTGGAGGGAGTTATCAAAACCAAAGCACGAAATATTATACCCAAGTCGAAAGAGTCGGAAACAAATGACGGTATGAAGGAACCGTTCCAAGCCGATGCGGAACATGTACTTTTATCAGAACGTTGCCGACGATGATATACCGAGCAATCTGTTCGATTTTATCATGGGAGTTAGAGTTGATTCCTATTCAAATTGACGATGAGGAATCGACGATGAGGCGAGGAGATTTGTTCGATAGTGAATCGAGTTCGACGATTATGAGACTCCGAGGAAGGCATGGAAGCGTAGGTCGAAGAACAGAATCGTCCGATTGATTTGTGTTAGTTTTTTGTCTATGACGATATATTATACTAGATACATCCTACTTCGCCCGTGTCATTAATTAAATTTCTTAACTTTATATACATTTTGACATAATGTTTATGAGTGTTCGTAGAGATGGAGCATACGGGAGGGCGTTCGGGTAGTGGACGTGGTGGTGGTCGATCTCGGGCCCGTCCTATCGAGGGGGTAGGGCGACGCCATCTGCCCCTCTATTCGGGCAGAGGGCTCTCCGGTTCCCCGTAGTTGCCGTCACTTGATCATATCTCATCTTCACCTTCGCTTCATATGTCATCTTCACCGCGCTCATATGTCATCTTCTCCGTCGCTCATATGTCATCTTCACCGTCACTTCATATGTCATCTTCTCCGCCGACCCCCACTCTTTTATGGGCGGTGCACGTGTGCCGAACTTCCAAAGATCCACAAAGAAGGGGCACAAGAAGTTTACTTTACAATTTCTAATTGATTTACATATGTTAAGTTCTCTTTAACCATCTATGTACAAACATATTCAATATAGTTGACATTCTTTCCTTCAGCACACTACGTCGCCTCAGAGCCAGGTTAGGGAAGAAGGTAGTTCCTCCAAGTACACCCATCCGGGAACGGTAGATCCTGCGACAGGGAAGCTTTGGATCTGTTCTGCAGGCGACAACGAGTAAGTCATGTAAAGTTACCAAGAATGTTACGATTTTCTACCTTTAGTTGGTATGCTAATATTTGTATCTCGTCCTCTCCGTCTTCAGATTTTACCCTTATAATCGGGTTGCGGATTGGATCTCGAACCAAATATTCCGTAATTTCAATCGGCCTTGGGGCGGTTGGACACAGATCCCTAAGGCGAATCGGGATCGTTGGTTCGAAGAGTTCTTGGTAAGTTGTGTGTTTTATCATTAAGCGCTTTTAAAATTTAAAGCACTAATTATTCATTATTGATTTGCGGCGTGAGTATAAGACGTTGCACGAAGATCGTGAAAATCTGAAAAAATCTTATAACTATAAGGGAGGCCGGTGGTTGTCCGAGAGGTGTTATAAATTGAGAAGGCACAGAGGTAAGCAAGATTGGATTCAACCCGACACTCGCAGATGAATTAATTCAAAAATGGGCCCGGATCCCAAGTTTCATAACAAAAGTGACAAAAATAAGCAAAATAGGGCCAGAATGGAAGGACCGTCATATGTTGGTGGCTCCATTCCAATTAGTGAGCATCGACGAAAAATTGTGAGTACAAGTTATTTTCTATTTATGTATTCAATATTTTGTACTTGTGAAGTAATTAATTAAGGTCATCATTTGTGTTTGCGAAAAGGCGAGTCGGGGAAGTTCCCGGGGATCGATTGAGTGGGTTACCTTTGAGCGGACCCATTCCAAGCGGTCGAAGGGAGTGAGAGGCAATGGATTAACCCCAAGGCAAAGCAAATAGCGGTGAGACATTTATTGCATTTATTATTTGTTTCGTGCACCACTATATTTATATTATTTCACACGTCCTATTTATGTATTTTTTTTCCTTGTAGGAAACCTTTCATAAGCCATCGCAGATAGAGCCTCGCAGACGGGACCGACCCTTATCGTCTTACTCCGATAACGAGAGTCTCCTGTTCTTTGAGGCCGCAGGCGGATTTAACAAGAAAGGGAGAGTCTTTGGGTTCGGTGGCTCACGGGCCGATCAAGCAAATGAAGCGCTCCTCATCCGACCGAAGGTGTTTCTATAGGTAAACGTTATACATTTGCTATTGATTGTGACATTTTCATTCCCTGGTCTATTTAAATGATGGACAAAAAAATAAACGTACTCCCTAATACATTTGTAGATGAGATAAAAAAGATGAAGGCATTGGTGGAGGAGCAAGCGGCGCAGATGAGTCGGCAAAGCGGTGAAATGAGCCGAGACAAGACACAGATGACTCGGGAGCGGGAGATAATGAGGCAAAATGGATGATTGAGGAACGAGGAGATGATGAAGCGGCAGATGCTTCAAGAACGAGGAGATGATAAAGGAGCGAGATGATGCAGACAGATGACTCAAAGAATGGAGATGATGAGGAGATGCGGCTTTCAACTCCTATCCCTAATGAAAGACAAGGGTAAGGGGCCGGCTCCTGGTGGTGCGGATGATGATGGTGGTGTTGATGATGATGCTACTTGTTTAGACTATATTTTAGTAGATTTTCTTTTAAACAATATTATTTATATTTTGTTTTCGATGTGTAAAACTCTTTCGGATTGTTATTTCACGTTTTTATGATATACGGGTTTATTATTATATTTTTAAATGTTTTATTAATTTCTCAAAAAAAAATTAAAATCAATATTTGTGATAGGAATAAATAATTTTTTTAAAAAAATTTAAAAAAAATCAAATTAAAAAAATATTAAATTTTAAAAAAATTCAATTTAACTTAGCGACGGAACTAAATCTGTCGCTAACCCCGTGGGGATTAGCGACGGATTACTATCCGTCGCTAATCCCACGGTTAGCGACGGATTTAGTTAGTCGCTAACCCCACGTGGGATTAGCGACGGATTTAGATCCGTCGCTAATCCCACGGGGGTTAGCGACGGAACTAAATCCGTCGCTAACCCCGTGGGATTAGCGACGAAAAAATTCCGTCGCTAAATTTGAAATTTGCGACGGATATTTGAAATCCGTCGCAATTGTGACGAGGATTTTTGCGACGGACTAAATCCGTCGCAAATTCATTTAGCGACGGAAAAACCCTTTTTAGCGATGGATTTTTTCCGTCGCTAAAACTGATTTTTTTTGTAGTGAAAGTAAACAGAAAGTAGTCCCCATAGAGTTTGGGTACAGTTATCCAAGTAAATATTGGGTAGAATGTAAAAAGTACAGTTATCCAAATATAAAATACATAAGACGATAGGGCATTCCTTATTTCTTCACCCTTCAGCTTCATGCCCTACCTCAAATCTCCAAGTCAACTCAGCTAGAAACACTTGTACCTCCAGAATGGTCTGGAATTCAAAGTTGAACCCCAGGGTAACTGTTAAACTCATATACCTATATGTATGTAGTGCATGTATGTAATCCACAATTAGGAAAATCACATCAATGGTACACATACAACATGCATTCAATACACATCACACGCAGTAACATATAAACAACATACCACATATGCATATATTCACTGCTAAAGGACCCAGTCCTCAATAACTACAAGACCGTCTAACAAGACAAGCCCTCGTATCCTTAGTGCTAGAAAAACATAGTAGCCAAGGCCTCAAACCCTAACCACCCTGAATGCATCATCGATTCAGTAGCGACCCAAGAACACACAGTCTATTAGGCCCTACAAACCAAACGCATGTCCCCTTCACAAGACATGTTCCTCAATCATGGCACAACAGACATACAAAGTAACATAGAGTATGTGAGTAGACAGTTACCACCTAACAGTTGTTTGAAATTTATAAAATGCTTTTGGTGCCTAAAAATCACTCCTGACACGTGCTGGCCCTAAATAAAGAAAACACACTTCATTTTATTCACTTATATAATATGTCCTCGTATTTTCAGAAATTCACCCATTTTCCAAAAATTCCAAAAATTATGCCTTAAATTCCAAAAAATCATAATTAATTCTAGAAAAATCCTATTGAAATTATTCCAGTGGCCATTTGACTCTTGACATGTCTAGTTTTTATTAAAAATATTTCCAAAGGCCACAAAAATTCTCAAGATTTTTCTATGTAAAAACATTACTCGCTGGTTAGAGGCAAAATCCAGGTTTTTGGGATATTTTTAAAAATTCATTTCTCTTAGTAGACATCTCAAAAAATTACAAAATTATATACTAAAATTAAACCCCAGGTGTCCTCTGTAAGCCTATAAAATTTCATGACCATCAGACATAGTTTACCATTTTTTTAACATTTATGAAGCATGACTGCCCAAAACTCACTAAAACTGGCAGATTACTTATTTTTTGAATACTTCGGGTTTTTGAGTTCTTAAATCATGTTTACCACTTGGATCCATAAAAAATCTCATCCTAAACACTTTAGAACCATCAAAAACATCAACACATATCATATCTTCATGTATACAAATCTACACCTAAAAATTGCACCATAATCGTATTTATTATTTTAGCTTTGTATTCTTTTGTTTCTTGGCTTAACCTTTCCTTTGACACTATAATCTTAACTTTAATCACTTGATAACCTATTTTAAATGTTTAGGCAGAGCCTTTCTCCATGAAAAAAAAAATTATTTTTTTATTCAGCCATTTTTATAAAAATTACTCAAAATCCCAAAACACAAGCCACAACAATTTATGCTAGTGACTTACTTAGCTTGTAACTTGATTTCACTTGGATTTCTTCTTCCTTGCACTTGCTATGTTTTGGCCTTGACCATGAGGGAACCATATAAGAAATGTTCATAATTATCTTGAAACAATAAGGAAGATTAAGGGAGGTAGGAAATTAGTCCAACACAATTTTGGAGCTTGCTTACCTTAATCTTCCAAGTTGTGTGGCTTTGCTTCTTCCTTCTGTGTAAACCTTTCCTTCGCTCTCTTTCTCTCTTGGTGTTTCATCTTGGCTGCCCAAAAATAAGGACAATAGGGTCCTTAAATAATGGTCTATTATCATGCAAAATATTTCCCCAAGTTAAATCCTATTAGTCCTCAACTTGACTTGGCTTTTTGACTTGTTTTCCTTTCATTTCCTTTAGCTTTTTCTTGGCTTCCTTTTGGCTCTTCATGGGTGGTAAAAATCCGATCCTTTTTACATGATTTTGGCTTGTTCTATAAGCCTTTTAGCTTAGGTCTAGGTCTTATTCTTGGTGGAATTTTATTGGCTTCAACTATAAGGTTTTTGACTCCTCTTCCTATCATTATGGCTTGACTTTGCTTTATCTTTCTTTTGTTCTCATAGCTGGCGAAATTTTGGGTTGAAGAAGGATCCGATTCTTGGTCTATAATTGCAAAAAATAAGCTTTTTTCCTTGTCCCTTGTTGGCCCTTTTTCATTGATAAATTTTTCCTAAGCTTTGACTTCATGATTTAGCTTTCATATTGCTTGAAATCATCTTTCTTCCTTTTTGATTCATGCTGGACGATTTGGGTGACTTGGAGGGCAAGAGTATTTTGTTAGTTCTCTATGTTTTTAATGTTTTGATGATAATAAATATAATGTAAATAAGTTAATAGATTCATGGTGTAATACCCGGAAAAAAAATCCCTAATTATTTTAAATACAATACTTTGGTAAATAGTGCCTATTAAAAATAGGTGAATATGTGGTCTCAAAATTGAGTAACATATTTATGTTAATTTAGGGAATTTTCTCTAAGAATTGAGGTAATCAAAAACCAAATTCTCTAATTTTATTTTGGGATCATAAAATACCACAAAATTTATATTTCTCTTGAATATTATTGTTTGGAAAAAATAATACCTATTTAAAATAGGAAAGTATGTTGTCTCTAATTTTAGTAATTTATTTGATTAGTTTCCTTGAAAATTAAAGAGGCAAAAATCCAATATTATATTAGGGACCATAAGTTGCCCTATGATTATTAAATTAATGCATGGTGCATAAATGACCAAGGTAAACCCAAAAGTTGTGAGGAAATAATTAAGCAAATTAACGAAAATTGCCAACAATTAGTAGATAATTAAATCTACATTAATTGAATTAAATTCATAAAATTTCATAATTAAATTGATAACATGTGATTATGATTAATATTGTAACCAATCAAATAAGCCTAATAATATTTAAGAACACCTTGTTGGAAATAATTAGCCAAAGGTTTAAATTAATTACTTAAGTTAAGGCCTAAATCCAAGTGGTAATTCATGAACCAATAAGAGCTAAAGATGTGGAACAATGAAAACAACAAGCAAGAATGCATGGAGTAAAGGGGAGATGTGGCAATTTTGTGTGTGTGTGTGTATGTGTGTGTGTAGTGATTAAAGGAGAAGAGCCTTGTTGGCTCAATGAGTGTTCCATAGATAAATATGAGAAGTAGAAAGGGCCAACAAGGCAAGTTAAGAGACAAGGACAAGAGGTGGTGGAACATGGAAGAGCCAACAATGCAAGGTCAAAGGGAGTAAAAGGTGATGATTCATCCTCCCTTCTAGCCATAGAATTATTGTTTATGTGGCATAATAGAAAACACAAGTCCAAAGCCAAGAGGGAAGAGAGAGATAGCTTGTTGAAAGGGGTTGCTTGGAGCCTATAAATAGAGAGCAAACCTCTCTTCATTCTTCACACCAAACAAGCAAGAGAAATCTGAAATTAGAGAGAAGTGAGGTTGAGTGGGAAGTAGCTTGAAGGAGTTCAAGCATAGGTAAGCAAGTTCTTGAGTTTTAAATTCATAGATAGTTGTGTTTTAATCTTAAAAATTCTAGAGTAGTTTTATTTTCACGTTTTTATGGTTAAAAATAGCTTTATTTCGAAAAATTGATGAAGGAAGGGTTAGGGAAAATTTTCTCGAAGAAAAACACCGAAGTAACGAAGTTCTAACGAAATTTTGTCGGTAAGCGATTTCTGAAATCAGCGATAGAAATGTCAATATTTCTTGTTCAAAATGATGTTGAAAAATTCTGGGAAAATTCATGGTGAAATTAGACATGTAGGGCTTTTCAAATATGCCAAGAACATGTTGAAATGAGTTTTGTACAGTGAGATAGAAATTCTCAAAATTTAGCTACGAATTTCTGGAAAAATTCTGGGCAGAGGTTCAAAACTTAAAACCTGGGAGTGAATCGTGTAATCTGGGAAAATTTTATTATTTTTAATTGAAAATAGACATCCTAAGGATTCCAAGGAATTTTACAGATCCTCGTTTCGATTTTTCTAGAATTAATTATGATTTTTCAAAGTTAGACAAAATGCTGCCCAGATTTGTACCAACGTTGTTCTACGAATTTTGAAGGCATAAAGTGAAAAATAAATGTTGCAAGGGCAAAATAGTCATTTGTGACTAAGATATCTGTTAGGATATTTTTTGGGAATTAATAAATGCGATATTACCCTCATAGGATATCTGTGAACGCATTTTCGACCGACAAACGTACCGTATTCATCAACGAAGGTACGTTCGCGTACTGTAAAACTAACTCTGATGCTTATTGTATGCTTATATGTGATAGATAACTTTACATCTGCTGTGTGCTTATGGGATACATCTGCTGTGTGCTTATGTACTTGTTGGGATACATCTCTGTGTGCTTATGTACATTGGGAAACATCTTTGTGTGCTTATGTACTTGTTGGGATACATCTGCTGTGTGCTTATATAATGATTGTTACTTTGAAACGCCGTGAATATCTGTCATACATATACTTTGTCATATTTAAGCATGAGGTTAACCGATTTTGAGGTTCAATGGGCATTGAACCTCGGCTCTATAGCCTCGGGATCCGGAGGGATCGGGGCCGAGGACAAGGGCAAGCAAGACCCGGTGAAGACCCAAATGAGAATTTCTTTTTGGATATGTATTAGCGTATTTCTGAATATTCGAATAAATGTACCGCTGTAAAGCAACCAGATACACCAACAGTGAAAGTTTATCAGATACTCGTTTTTTTTAAATTATTCCGATGCTCTACTCTGAACAAACTATTTGAAAATGCTTTAGAAAATTGGGATGTTACACATGGTTAAATCATATTTTATATAGCTAACTTGAATCTATAATGTGTTTGGAAGTTTTGCATTGGTTGCCTCGAGCTAAAATGGTTTTGCCTTGGAGTTCATAAATTAAATCTATGAAAGCCTCTAGTTAAATCCGTATATGCCTCTAGTTAAATGATGGAAATGATTTAAATAAATATTGTTTACTCCAGTCAATTATTTAATTGCCTCGAGTCATGTGTTTTAATCTTGAGATTTTGAAACTATCGATTGTCATTGACTCTTGGCAAACACTTATTGACTGTACTTAATCTCTCATTTTCTCTATTCTTTGGAGAGCATCGGCTTTGACTTTTGGCATATCAACTTAATGACTCAAGTCATTAACTTCTTATATCAAGTTAAGCTTTTAATTGTCTATTCTTTGGAGAGCATCGGCTTTGACTTTTGGCATATCAAGTTAATGACTCAAGTCATTAACTTCTTATATCAAGTTAAGCTTTCAATTGTCTATTCTTTGGAAAGCATCGACTTTGACTCTTAATATCAAGTTAATGACTCTAGTCATTAACTCAAGGCAAATACTTATTGACTCAAGTTAAGCTTCCAATTGGCCTATTTCTTTAGAAAGCATCGGGTTTAAGTTTTGCATATCTAGTTGATGACTCTAGTCACTAAAAAAGTCCCATAAATAATTTACGAGGCTATTCCAAGATACTTAATTAATGACAATTTTTTTCCAACAAGTCACATATTCATATAATCAATAGATAATTTAATTAACAAAAATATAATCAAGTTTCGGATTTATATTATTAAGTATCAACGTTGATATCCATTAAGCTTTTTTATAAAAATAAAAATTAAACTCATTTCATTTCTTTCCGGATATATTAGATTTTTTAAATTTTATTAACATTAAATGAATTTCTTAACTCACATAAATTTCTTCTAAAATAAAAATAAATCATATTTTTTTGTTTATTATATATAATAAATTATAAAACACCTTGAGTTTTATTTAAATCATATAATTATATTTTTAATTAAAGCTTTTGTTTATTTTAGCAAATGAGTAATTTTTGTCCATAGATATCTATACAAGTAGTTTTGAATAATGACAATTGAGAAAAAATTATTTAATTTAGTGAAATTAAGAATTTTGTGATGGGCGCTTCTAAGTAAAACTTTTTTTACCGGGTGCTCTGAATTAAAAGTTCGTTGGCCAATCTGCACCTTAGATAACGATCGGTTATCTTTTTTTAACGACATTGTGTTGATTTGCATCTTTTTAAAAGTTAATTGTCTTGATTTGCACATTTTTAATTGTTTGTTGGTATTTAAGGTACCCTTAATTAATATTTGTCTTTGGATGCTCTTTTCGTAATAGTTTGTTGGGAAAAATGCACCTTAACCCTTATATTTACTCTATTTCTCTTTCTTACTTGTCCCTCATAATGTTAGTGATACTTATATTTACTCTATTTCTCTTTCTTACTTGTCCCTCGTAAATAAGGGCATGCTTGGTTAAAAAAAAATTAGACATACTTATTATTTTAAACTAATTTTAACCTTTTTTCTTAAATTGCATGTTTTGGTTATCAAACTCTTATACATAGTACTGGAGGGAGAAGAACAGAAGCCTACACATCAAGCATAGCCATTCAATTTGGGATGGATCAAGACATTAATCTTGGCTTTGTCACTAGGATCAATGGAATTCCCTAACTTAAAGGGCTCAAGGGATATACAAGCTTCGAACAAGACTTTAAGGAGGGATAAGATGTTACAATAGAGCGCCGTCTGCTATGGGCAATGGCAAAGCATTGGCCATATATAGCATATGACATTCTATAGTCACATCAGATCTCTCATTTTCTATCAAGTCTTGCTCGAGGCTTGCATACCCCTTGAGCCCTTTACAATAGGGAATTCAATTGAGCCTAGCCATAAAGTCAAGAATGTCTTGATTCATCCCAAATTTCATGTCTATACTCGATGTGTGGGCTTGTTCTATTATACAATCAAGTCCAATATATAGGATTTAGACTTTTGGTTTTAATATATTTATACATAAATAACTGTAAATATATATACAAATTTGTATACCATTTTTTTTTTTTTTTTTTTTGGGTATGCACATAGGGGGATATCTATCAAAAGGAGAATCCCCATTTTTTTATATTAAAAAAAGCCTCGAAACTTAACGTTTCTTACCTAAAAACCGTTATTTATGTATATACTATATATGACAGTTGTTTCATTAAACCAGTTAGAATTTCTAGCAAATAAATAATTGTTGCAATATAACGCCCATTATATATGTGTATATTATATATAATAGTTTTTGTGAAAGCATTCTTATGTATGTTATAAAGTGTAAGCCGTTAGCATTACTATAAATATATAACTATATTTTTAAAGGAACCACTATTTATGTTACTACATATATAACGGTTGTTGAGGTGGGACCGTTATGTGTTATGCAAGCATTACCATATATTATAATGGTTATTTACATGTACCCATTATTTATTATCGCAGCAATAATGAACATATCATGGCTTCATCAATCCTCAATACATGAGGAGTGTTATATTAGAATGGTTATAATAGGTCCAAAATAAATAACAATTTAGAACCGCAATGTGTCTGCACCAAGCATATATAGCCCTCGAATATATGACAAATCGGAACTATAATTTATGGTCGATAATAACCATTACATATTGACAATTATCTAATAGTGCTCGTTGCTTCGAGTGAAAATTTAAGAACTAAGTTATGATCAAGTCAAAATTATATGGACCAAAAGATTAAATTTTCCATTTTATTCTCTTTGCAAGTGTTCCATTGGAATTGGATGCAATAGAAGATGGTGAATGATTAGATTCAATAATTATTTTAGAATCGGATGCTACAACTGTTTTATTCAATTTAGCATTTACATTTTATTCCAATAAGCCTGGTTGCAAAATGGTCCAACTCAAGCATCTAATTCACAATCCAAAGGCAATATATTCATATACTGAAAGTGACATGGCTTTTCAGAATCTGTGGAAGATTAATTGTCCATTATTGTGGTCCATGAGTTTTACTGTATGTTTAAAGAACGCTGCTTAAAATTTTCAAGATATAAAGAGTAAACAACCAACCAAAGGATGAGCAATATTGAATTTGTACCTTCTAGGGGGTTGAGGCAAGGAGATCCCCTATCCCCGTATTTGTTCGTCCTAGGAATGGAGAAGTTAACACACATAATAATGGATAGTGTTACAAATGGGCAGTGGAAAACGTTAAAAATGGGGAGGGGTGGAATGGAAATCTCCCACTTGTTATTTGCGGATGATCTACTACTCATTTGTGAGGCTGATTTAGATCAGATCTGTTTGGTTATGAATGTTCTGGAAGCTTTTGGGGAAATATCAGGGCAAAAAGTAAGTGTCCCAAAAACAAGTATATATTTCTCAAAGAATGTGGAACAAAGAGTACAGAATGAGATTTGCACGTATTCTGGGTTTAAAAGAATGGAGGATCTAGGAAGGTATTTGGGTGCCTACTTGCTGTCCAGTAAGGAGAATAAGAAGAAGTTCCAATTCTTACTTGATAAAATGCAGGCAAAGTTAAGTAATTGGAAGAAACAGATGCTATCCCTTGCTGGGAGGTTCACACTGGTACAATCAGTAACCAATTAAATGGGGGTGTTTGCCATGCAACACTCGGTCATACCTAATGGAGTGAGAAAACAAATGGAAAAAATCCAAAGGGATTTTATTTGGGGTAGTGAGGAGGGAAGAAGAAAGATCCATGCTGTGAGCTGGGATATGGTGTGCAAAGAAAAGAAAAATGGAGGTCTAGGTTTGAGGAGTTTGGAAGCTATGAATGATGCTTTGTTGGGAAGGGTAGCTTGGAACATCATCTCAAAGCCAAACAATCTGTGCTCCTTGGTTCTAAGTGGAAAATATGGAAGGGGAAGGAACTTCTTAAAGGATTGTAGAGGGCTGAAAACCGACTCTGAACTATGGAGAACTTTGGCTAGATTATGGCCAAAAGTAGTTGAAAATTTATGCTGGGAGGTTGGGAATGGAAGAGAGGTTCGGTTTTGGGAAGACAAATGGCTAGAGGATGGAAGTAGCTTAAAGGAAAGGGGCATGATACAGCTAACGGATGCCTTGAGAGATATAAGGTTGAGGGAGATGGTAAACAGGGATGGAGCATGGGATATGGAGGAAATAGGTAGAAGTGTTACTGAAGGAGGTAGGAACCTCATTATGGCAGTGGTGCCACCTAGCGATTCCCTTGGGGAGGATGTAGTAAGATGGGGTAGTGGTTCACAAAACGGCTATAAGGTCTCTTCAATGTACCATGTGCTGCGAAATGAGGCTGAGTGTGGGGAAAGTGTGTGGAAGAGACTATGGAAGTGGAGGGGGCCAATGAGAGTGAAAATGTTCCTATGGATTGCTATGCATGATAGGCTATTTACAGGAGAGCGAAGGAGCAGAATTTTGGGGAGAAATGCGCCTCACATGTACTGTAATGACGGTGAAAGTCGATGCATATACTCGGGGACCTGTCCTATTGCTAGGCACCTGTGGCTGGAATTAAAACATGGTACGTTCAAGCCTGATTTTGTAACCTTGCAGGGAAAGGAATGGCTAGATAGGAATTTGTCAAGTTCGTCTGGTGAGTGGAATTTGACTCTTGGATTAACTTGTTGGCTTCTATGGACATGGCGGAATAGGTGCTGTTTTGAGGAAGGTTTTTTAATGCCAGAGAATAGGGCACACATTGTGAACTGGTATGTGTCAGATATCAAGAAGGCCAGGGAGGATTTTGGCAAAGTGATGGGAGAAAGAAGGGAGATCAATATTAGATGGAGGGCACCGGTGGAGGGTTGGGTTAAGATTAATGTAGATGGGGTCTCTAAAAGAAATGGAGCAAAAGGTCAAAGTGGGGGTCTCATCCGTGGAAGTAATGGGGAATGGTTGTGTGGTTTCATGAGAAGATTGGGAGCCTGTTCTGCTATGAAAGCAGAGTTGTGGGCTGTCTTGGCTGGACTAGAGCTAGCCACCCACTATGGTTTCGGTTCCATCATTGTTGAAAGTGATTCAAGTGCTGTAGTCAAGTTGCTGCAAAATCTGCAGGTGGACGATAGCGCTGAACTGAAGATTCTGATGCAGATTAGGAGAGCTATGAGGAATTTTGTTAATATAGTTTTTACACATGTATATAGAGAAGGCAATGTTTGTGCTGATGCCATGGCAAATTTTAGCCTGGTGCAGGAAATGCCTAGAATTGTTTTTCATAGTCCACCATGCTGTGTAACTAAATACTTGTACAGGGATTGTGTGGGTGTTTCACTCCCAAGGTTTATACTGATACAGGAATGAGATAGGCTGAGGCCTCGTTTGTTTTACCAAAAAAAAAAAAAAAAGGATGAGCAATATTATACATGCACAAATGATAGTCGTTATAAGCACATTTAAGGCTTCTTAAAATGATCCCTGGAAATTTTTAAGTTAAAATTTTTTAAGATCGCTACAATGTAAAAAAGTACAACATTTTTTTTAAATTATGGCAACATTAAATAAAAAAAATGTAATAAAAAGTTTCTCAAAATTAACATTTTTAAAGCCACAATGCTAGGACAGTATGGTCTTCCCTTCATTTGAATGACCCCATAAGAAACACTGAAGAAATTTATTAAGTATGTCTATCATTCTTTAAGCGACAAACATTTCGCTTTCCAATTAGTTAATATGGAAGAAAACTTAATTATCTAACCGTAACTGGGTTAACCCTATCATAATGTCACAGGACTCTAAGATACTTTACCAAGATCATGAGTGAGAGCACTGAATTCTTCATGGATTTGATGACGAACATTGTTCTTGGGGTAACTTCTCCTATGATTCATTAAAATAAATTTAATCTCATTATTTTAGTAATAAAGATCATTCATTCCTTATAAGAAGTGTCTTATAATAAGAAGGGAGCAATTATATTTAAGGTAGGTTAAGGTTAATCTAGCATCCTGAAATATTTTTTTACGTATATATACTAAAGTATTCTATAATTCCTTCAGCACTTTTAAGTGTTTTTTCAAGTGCGCCCAGTATCTTAAAATTTTTGTCTTTCAATTTTAATCTACCCTAAACATATTATTTACGAGCAATTTTAACATTGTTCTTATTTAACTCCCAAAAAGTTTGTTAAGTCATGTTTTCAATATTAAAAATAATTAAAGATTAGGGTTAAAAGCATGGATGATACATTTAGAAATATTTAAGGATGACTACTAGAAAAATTACAAAACTGATTATTAAAATGTTAAATATTGGTACTAAAAATATGGAAGATTATTAGCACTGAAAATATGAAAAAAAAATAGTGATAAAAAATTAACACAAAAAAATACTTTATCGGGAAAATTACATTTCAAAATATTTTCAAATATTGAATGTAGATGAAAAATAATTCAAAACATTGAATAAACCACAAAATATTTTAGAATATTGAAAAAAATATTTTGCGGCACTGAGTCAACCTTAATCCTTATCTTTATTGTGTTCGAATTAATTTTAATTTCATGTCTACCCACCACTACCACAATTTCGTGCTATCCGTGCCCTTCCTTCGTTTCCTTTAGAGTCCGTTTGAATCAAATAATTGGTTGGAAAGGAATAGAATAGAAGAGAATGAAAAATATTTTCCTACAAGGATGTTTGGTATGCAAAGGATGGAAAAGGAAAATGATAAATTACAACAACAACAACTACTACAAAAAATGAAATACCTATACTACCCTTAAACCTAATAAAATAAAAAATTGCTCCCTCCTGCTTCTCCCTCCCTCCTGTACACACCCGATCAACATTCGACAAAATAAAAAATCGCTCCCTCTTGCCTCTTCCTCCCTCCACCACCGATCAACATTCATCGAAAAAAGTTATCGACTCCTCCCTCCATCTTCATCCCCCACCATCCTCACCTCAAAACACTCCTCAGATCGGCCAATTTCATATCGACACCCTCACAAATCCATGGTATCGAGTTCCTAAATCCATTGTTGCCATTGCTAAAATGGAAATGGAAGAAACAAACAAGGGTGGAGGATCTTGCCACTGTCTCCACAAATCTGCTTCCATAATTTCCGTTGTCGTTGCTGAAATGGAGGAAACGAACAAGGGTGGCAAAGGGTGGAGGATCTTTTCGTTGTCTCCACAGATCTGCTTCCATCGTTGCCGTTGAACTAGATTGGTCTAATGGCTTCATTTTACAAGGAGGTGGTTTTCTGGGGAAGGGTTATTTGGTCATTATCCCCGAAGAAAAATCGGATACCACCTATGACTGAAGGAACCGAAGAAAATCTTCATCGTCCGGAAAATGACTTTCTGGTGCTATCAAACGACCGTCACCAGTAGAAAATTGAGATTTTCTGTTTCCTTCCCCCATTTTCACTGATATATCCAAATGGGCTCTTATTATCCTGTTTCTATTTCCCACCAGCCTTGGTCTTTGAGATATTCGGGTTACACAATTGAAGATGAATTTATTAGAATTAAAGAGCTTATATTATTATTGTCATAACATTAAAAAGTTTTTCTTCCTTCAAGTTTTTTCAACATTTGTTTTAGGCTTAAAAGGGTTTAAAACTAGAGATCCATCCAACACCTTAAATATTTTTACAGTAATTTTCACTATCTTAAAATAATTTATGGTGCAATTTTTTCTATAAAATATTTTCTTTAAGAGCAACTTTGTTCTCATCTCTTTAAGAATAGTGCAACTTTAATCTCACCGTATATAGCATCCTCCTAAAGTATCTTTTTTAGCAGTACTTTGCTCTCATCTCTTTAAGAATAGTGCAACTTTAATCTCACCGTATATAACATCCTCCTAAAGTATCTTTTTTAGCAGTACTTTGCTCTCATCTCTTTAAGAATAGTGCAACTTTACATTAATGTTTATATAGTAATTTTATCATAGTAATTACTCCCTCCTTTCCTTTTTATAAGATTTCATTGTTTGAAACTTTGAATGGGTATTTCTTTACCCTCAATTAATTATTTATTTCTCCTCACTTTTTCCCACTCATTCTCTCACATCAGTTTTATTTTATTCATTCTCTCTCCCTCCCTCATTCTTTATAAATAGGCGTGTTTTTTACAAATGAGTTGCATTTTTTTTTTTTTACCGATTTAATGTTTTTAGTCAATTTTAACTAATTTTTTTATTTACGCAGTTCAATTATTGGTTTCTTATTAAAAGGAATGAATGGAGTAATGTTTAAACATGGCTCTTTTTTACTTTTCTCCTTCATTCATAAACTCATTATCAATAATGATAAAGCTGAAAACTTTTATCAATTTAATACATATATAACCAAAAAGCCACATGAGAGACGGGTGGAATTAGAGGTGGAAATAGGGCTAAGCTTTACCTAGACAGGTATGGACCTTCAAAAGGCCGAAGCCTTTTTATAGACATACTTAAAATATAGGCATTTAAATATGCTTAAAATCCTATTCCCTGAAAATTCATATATAACATTTCAAGCCTATTCATAATCATACGTTATGTCTTAAAAGTATATGATCCATTTTCACTTTAGTAAGGAAAAGAAAAGAAGAGATATATTTTCTAAAATCAACCAACCATAACAAGCAACATGTAAAACTATATTTTAGCTCTCTAACATAAGATGGCACAAGCTTCTCCTATTAAATCAGGAGAGAATGTGAATGATGATGGGTTGAGTGTGTGTGAATGATGATGAGATGTAAAGCTTAGAATTAATGATAAATTGGTAATTTTATAATAATCTATAGAATTATTTAGATTATATTATATATAATTATATAAAGTACAAATTGAAAAACTTAAATAGGCTAACCCTATAAACTCGTAAGTTAGGCCTTACAAAAATAAGTCCGACTTGTTTGTCTAATTTATAAAAATCCGAGCTTGACCTATTTACTAAATGAGCTAAACTAGCTAGGCCATAGACCCCAGTTAGAGTGGTGGCCTATTTCGACCCTTAGATGGAATAGGAAGGTTGTAACTATTTTCTTTTATATAGTCCCTCTAGTCCTTAATATAAAGAATATGTACTTGATTAGTTTAAGAAAGTTGATTGAGTTAGTTAGTTAATATGACATACATTTTTTAAAACATCCCAACCTTAATTGCCTTATTCTTTCTCATTCTTGATTATTGTCGAGGGTCGAGGGAGCATCAATAAAGGTATATTAGAAAAAGGTTAAAAAAATGAAAACTATATCTTATATTTATGATAATATCAGCTTCACAGATATGTCTTATAGTAAGGATAGAAAAGATTAATATTTAAAAACAAAAAAGAAAAACAGAAGGCGATGACAAAAGCTGAGCAAATTACAAGATTAAGCCATGTCAGGACTCAAAAAATTTCAACACGCAAAGAGTGGATTACGAAGGATGCTGCATTGCTGCCCACGTCAATTTATACATAAGATACATAAATAATCGAGATATAGATTAAAAAGGACTACTAGTATATTTTATTTTTCACAAATATTTTCATTCATGGAGGGGGAGAGAGTGAGTGAGGGAGAGGATGGGTATAAAAAAAAGTGGTGTGTAAATAGGTACTACTATCTTTAAAATATATCTCCATCTGCAGGCAAAAAACAATGTTGGTTAAAACTCTAAACATCCTTTAAATACGTATCTTATAAATATGATTATGCTCTTGTAATTCGCATGTTATATGTAGGATCAGGCTTCTTGGGCAAGCCATTCTGTGGATATATTAGCTAAATATATGATCAAAAAGTCACCAGTCAATCGCGTCTTTAAAGGTCTCTAATTTTTCTCAGGGAATTGTGGAAACGATGAGTATGAGAAAATTTACTTTGGATGAGAATTTACACATAATAAAATATTTCACATTAGTTATATTCATAATTTGTGTTTCAATTCAAGGCTTTATATATAATTAATTTTCACCACAAATGAGACTTTTCTGATATTGTTTTTCTTATTTGAGACCTAAATAATATATTGACAAGTTTCATACCTTATTAATGATATTTCTTCAATTATCAATGGAACTTTTCTGATATTGTTTTTCTTGTTTGAGACCTAAATAATATTCTAAAAAAACAAGTCTTTTTATAATTAAATATGTGATGAGAGTGGACATTTTTGGAGTTGGGAAGGTGTACTAATTTTATATCAAGCATATATATATATATATATATATATATATAGGAAATAACTTGCAACACTACTACAAAAAACGTCAAAAACGTTTTAAATTTGACCCAATTAACGCCCTTTTTTCTAGGGACGTCTCGTGAGGGGTAGTTAAAAAAATACTTTTGGCGTCCTAAATTTTATTTAGGATGCTAAAAATGTTGATTTTAGGCGTCCTAAAAATTTATTTAGGACGTTAAAAATAAAATTAGGCGTCCTAAATTAATATTTAGGACGTCTAAAGTCTCAAATTCGAGTATATAATTACAACAATGTCACCGCTTTCACTTTTTACTTCCTTTTAAAAAAAATGGACGTCTTTTAGGGTAGTAATATCCATTTTTTGTAGTAGTACAATGAGGTACGTATAGTTACTCAACTGTAATAAAGGAGAGGGACAGATAGGCTTGACCAGCAGGAGAGGAAGTTTTACGATAGGGAGAGGAGGGAAGATTGCTGGGTCACGAACGGAAATATAACCTTCTCTTCGACCTTCTCTAGTTTCCAATCTCGGCATCAACCCTAGCTGCTATTTCACCGATATATATATATATATATATATATATTCGCTTGTTGGTGTCGAAGATAGGTGTACGAGGGAAGAGTTCCCAAACCTAATTGGGTGGCACGTTCCTATATATATATATATATTATAAATTATATAAATTTTATATATTGTTGTGAAAATATTAAATTATGTGGATGTTCATAGACTCTTATCTTTCCATATTTGTCACAATTCATGAAAAATATTTGGGTGTAATATATTATATATATATATATATATATATATAAATTACATATTTTGTAGGCATATATATTTAGCCACCCATTAGCCCAAGTTTTCAAATCCAATTTGTATTCATGGATTACCTGTACGTACATGTATAGTAGGCTATTCATTTTCAATTTGTATTGTAAGCTCATTAAATGAGGTACTTGGCTTCTTTGTCTATAAATAGCCTCATCCCCACACATTGCACATATATATGTAAAAACGTGAAGTGAATGAAAGATAGTTCTCAACTTTCTCTCAAACCCCCGTGTGCCTTTTATCTTATTGTTACTTTAGTTTTATAACACGTTATCAGTACAAGAGCTCTAACGAAGGTATTATTTTATCATAATCTTTTTAATGATTTCATTATATGTTCATTTTATCTATTTGGGATGATCTTAACCACTATATGGAATTAAAGATATATTTTTACCGAATGTTTTAAACATCGAGTTCCATGGTTAAGATTGGAGATTATTATTTTTCCTTTTATATTATATATTGGTTGCGTTGTTTTATTTATGTCTTGCACTATCATATTCTTCTTCTATTTATAAACTAAGTCCTAGTGAGGATTACACCGTTCTTAGTTCTTTTTTTCTTTCTTCTTTTTACTAAGATTGGTCGATTACCCCCATTCTTAGTTCATTCCTTTTACTAAGTCCTGGTGAGGATTACCCCCGTTCTTAGTTCATTTCTCTTACTAAGTCCTGGTGAGGATTACCCCTGTTCTTAGTTCATTCCTTTTACTAAGTCTTGGTGAGGATTACCCTTATTCTTAATTTACATTTGATTTCTTATTCTCGATTCTTTTGTATTATTAATATTGTTATTTTGTAAAGCCAAAAGCTATACACTTTTAATTTCTTATTTTGAAATTATATGAGTAGAAGTCATATCACTTTAATTTCTTATTTATGGCCGAAGCCATATAAATTTAATTTCTCATTATGAGAACTAAATGGCCCGAAGCAATAAAATTTTCGATTTTTACTACAATAACTTACTTATTGTCTTTGTGAATTCACTTGTTACTATCATTGGTATTTATTTATTAATAATTCTTGTTTATTTCTTTAACGAAGTTTGAACCATGACAAACCTTGCAAAAATTGAATTTGTGGCTCTTGACATTACTGGAAAAAAATGTTTATCTTGGATGCTAGATGCGGAAATCCATCTGAATGCCCATGGTCCGGAAGACACAATTAAAGATGGGAATCGTGCATCTAATCAAGAAAAGGGCAGATCCATGATTCTTCTACGCCGCCATTTGCATGAAGACCTAAAAGTTGAATATCTAACAAAAAAGACCCACTTGTTCTTTGGAACAATTTGAAAGAAAGATATGACCACCGTAAGATGGTCATCCTCCTAAAAGCTCGTTATAACCGGATACATCTGCGTTTGCAAGATTTTAAAACTGTGAGCGAGTACAACTCAACTATGTTCAGAATTACTTCTCAGTTAAAATTATGTAGAGAAAATGTTACTAATGAAGATATGCTAGAAAAAACATTCTCCACATTTCATGCATCCAACTTGCTCCTATGAAGAATATCATGAGAAAGGTTTCAAGAAATATGCAGAATTAATTTCTTGTCTCCTTGTGGCTAAACAATAATGAACATTTATTAAAAAAAATCATGAATCACGTCCAACAGGCTCAACTCTATTCCCATAAGCGAATGTAGTAACTAATGAATCTTGTAGTAGCCGAAGACGTGGACATAAAGGTGGCTACAACCGTAGCCGTGGACCAAATCGTGGTGGAAAAATTGAAAAGAACCCCGCAGGGAAACCAAATGGGAATAACAAACATGCTGAAAATACATGCTATCCTTGTGGTGGCAAAGGACATTGGTCACGTACCTGTCATACGCCAAGACACTTGGTTGACCTTTACCAAGAATCATTAAAAAGTAATGGTAAATGACCAAAGATTGATGTAAATCATGTTGAAAAGGCTGAGAATTCTAAGCATGAAGATGTTGATATTGCTCATTTAGATGTCATTGATTTCTTAATATAAATTATATTTTCATATTTAGAACTATCATGTTTTAGTATGTTGAAACTTTCTTCTATTATATGTATTTCTTTTAAATTATGTTTTTATTTATTTTCATGTATCTTTTAATGAAGAATGAATCTTGTTGGCATCAATCCTAAAGATTTGTGTCTCGTTGATAGCGCAACAACGCACACCATACTAAAAAATGATAAATATTTTTCTTCCTCGGTAATGCAAGAAACCAATGTTCGACTATATTTGATAGTATAAATTTGGTTGAAGGCTTCGGAAGAGCTAATATTTTGTTACCTGAAGGAACAAAATTATGCTCTGATAATGCATTCTATTCTACCAAGTCTAAGAGAAACTTATTGAGTTTCAAATAGGCATGGAAATAGGTCAAGTCAAGCCAGGCTTTGGCTAAATAAGCCTGAGCTTGTAATGTGAATCTGAAGCCTGAGCCTAGGCCTAAGCCTACATGCAAGCTTTTTTTTAAGCTCAAGCCTGAGCCTACATAAGGCCTAGATAAGCCTGAAGCCTTGTTACAGGCCTATTTACAATATACAATGTAGGCCTCAGAACTTGAAAACCATGATTTTTAGAAACATCTCCCATTAGCACCAACCACTGACAAGTTTTACAGTTTCTGATCCTATGTTGGCTATCTGCGTGTTAAGCGAGAAGATTTAGCAAGAGTATTTTTGCAGTCAGATACACTCATAGGAAAAGATCAGGAAATGACAATGCACCTTCACTAAAATATAATTACTGCCTGGATTATATTTGTCACAGAAGAGATCAGGAAAGCTCTCAATGACAGCTGAAGCAGCAACACAAATAAGCATATATATTGGATAAAGAAACCTACACGTAAAAATATCAACTATATTTGCCAGCGTAAGTGTAAATTCTTTATTTGCCTTTACATCCCACTGACGCATAAGCTAGAGGAACGAAACCAAGTGAGAAAATTATATCAGCATTGTTCCTTTGAAAGGCCCAAAAGCACCTCAGTAACGACTACTCCAAAACAGAGGTTTACTAAATTGGGAGATTACACCTAGGAGCAAATTAATCTTTCCTTAATGACCATTAATAGTATTCCTTTGTTTTCTTCTGCAAGTACTCACTTAATCATTATCTGACATTTACATGTTTTATTTATCTTCCAACCCCTTTGTTATTCCTTTCTTAACTGGTTTGCAAAGCATGGCAAGAATTATTAACAACACCACGAATTGGGGGTAGACAGATCAAATACTCTATGGATCAACAAAATAGTTTCTATATTGGAGAGAGATTACAAAGTCAACAAAATATTCAAGGAAAGCGAGAGATATTTGGGTGGAAAATACCTGAAGCGTTGCCGAGTTGCGACAGAATACCTGAAGCGTTGTTGATTAGCTTTTATGTCTTGCACGAAGGAGAGCGTGCAACTTGCGACCTGCGACAGAATGAGCGAGACTGCGAGAGGAATGGCGAGCAACAGAATGAATGACAGAACGAGGGAGAGGAATAGGGAGCATCAGAACGAGAATACTGGAAATTGGAAAAGATGATGATATGAGTAGATGAAAGGTCAACTTTAAATTAAAAATTATAATAATGGTTGGCAAATAAAATTAAAATATAAGAATGAAAAATAAATATGAGTATAAAAAATATATAAATTAAATATTGAGTGTATATACATATATGATAAAAATAAAATTATATTTTTTGTGTAAACAAAGCTAGGCTTGAAGGCTTACAGCCAGGCCTTAACAAAATAGGCCTGGCCTGTTTACACATTTAGGCCTTTAAATAGGCTTTGGCCTAGCCTTTTTAGCAAACAGGCCAGGCCAGACCAGGCCCTAAACAGGCCAGGCTGTAGGCCGCCTGATAGGGGCCTGACCTATTTCCACCCCTAGTTTCAAAGATATCCCAGAAATGAATATCATATAGAAACAACAACTAAAAATAATCAAGAATGTCTTGCTATCACGAATATAGTTTCTGGTAGAAAATGTATATTAGAAATTTTTCATGTTTTGTCTTCTGGTTTGTATTATACATTTATAAGCACAATTGAAACACATGCTATTACAAACCAGAAGTTTACCAATACATACCGGCAGTTTGCCAATATAAACCAGAAGTTTACTAATGAATTTAATGTTTGGCATGACCAATTAGGGCATCCAGGGTCAACTATGATGCGAAAAATAATTGAGAATTCCTGTAGACATACCCTGAAGTGTAAGCAAATACCACAATCCCATGATTTCTCATGCGGTGCATGTTCCAAGGGAAAGTTAATTATTCGACCATCACCAAGCAAAGTAGAAAGTGAGTCTCTCACATTTTTAGAACGGATACAGTGAGACATTTGTTGACCAATACATCCACCATGCGGACCATTTAGGTACTATATGGTTTTAATTGACGCATCAACAAAATGGTTGCATGTTTGCTTATTATCTTCTCGTAACCTGGCGTTTGCGAGATTACTTGCTCAATTGATTAGATTAAGAGCACATTACCATGATTATCCTATCAAGAAAATAGGTCTTGATAATGCTGGTGAATTTACTTTACAAGCTTTTAATAAATATTGTATATCCCTTGGAATTGATGTTAAACATCCTGTAGCTCATGTTCATACGCAAAATGGACTTGCAAAATCTTTGATTAAACTATTGCAACTTATTGCAAGACCTTTACTTATGATATCTAATCTCCCCATTTCTGCTTGGAGCCATGCCATTTTGCATACAACAATATTAATTCGCATCGGGCCAACTAGTTACTTAAAGGTTTCCCACTTACAAATGATTTTTGGTCAAGAAACTAATATTTCCCATATAAGAATTTTTGGGTGTGCAGTATATGCGCCAATAGCACCACCTCAATGCACTAAAATGGACCCGCAAAGAAGAATGAGAATATATGTTGGGTATGAATCTCCTTCAATCATAAAATATTTAGAACCATCTACAGGGGATTTATTTACGGCACGATTTGCTGATTGTCATTTTGATGAATCGGTTTTCCCAACATTAGGGGGAGAAAATAAGCAGTTGGGTAAAGATATTAGCTGGAATGAATTATCACTGGCCCATTTTGATCCTCGTATGAAACAATGTGAACTTGAAGTTCAAAGGATAATTCATTTACAGAATTTAGCTAATCGAATGCCAGAAGCATTCATTGACCCAAGAAAGTGACAAAGTCACATGTCCCAGCTGTTAACGCTCCTATTCGAATTGATGTCCCTGAAGGACAACCTATTATAAATGAATCAAAAGCACGCCTGAAGCATGGCAGGCCCATTAGTTCCAAAGATAAAAATCCTCGAAAGAGAAAAGGAGCTAAGAATATGATGGTCAAGTCGAGGATAACCACGAAAAAATTAGTAGCTCCAGAAGAGCCATCTCTTGAAGAGTTATTATCTCAAGAAGAGAATGTTGTAGTCCCAAAAGAGATCTAGGTACCTAAAATATGTGAAAATAATGAGATCTCAATAAATTATGTTATGAATGGTATCCAATGGGACGGAAATGAAGTCAACGTTGACGACATCTTTGCTTATCATATAGCATATGATGTAATGAATGATAATGAGGATCATGAGCTAAAATCCATTAGCGAGTGCCTATAGCGAAAGGATTGACCCCTATGGAAAGATGCTATAAATGCAAAATTAAAATCACTAGGAAAACGAAAAGTATTTGAACCTGTAGTCCATACACCTGAAGATGTAAAGCCAGTTGGATTCAAATGGGTCTTTGTAAGAAAAAGAAATGAAAAATGTGAAATTACAAGATATAAGGCACGTCTTGTAGCCCAAGGCTTTACCCAAAGACCTGGTATTGATTTTGAAGAAACGTATTCACCAGTAGTGGATGCAACTACCTTTCGTTATTTGATTAGTTTAGCAGTAAATGAAGGACTTAATTTTCATTTAATGGATGTTGTGATTGCCTATTTGTATGGCCCACTTGACACTGATATTTATATGAAAGTCCCTGAAGGACTCAAGGTGCCAGAAGCATCTAATTCAAATTCTTGAGAGAAATACTCTATTAAGTTAAATAAGTCTATGTATGGCCTGAAGCAATCAGGGTGCATGTGGTATAATTGTCTCAAGGAATATTTGTTGAAAGAAGGGTACAAAAATGACCCAATATGCCCATGCATTTTTATGAAAAGATCTAGCAATGAATTTGCTATAATTGCTGTTTATGTTGATGATATCAACATCATTGGAACTCCTGAAGAGCTTCAAAAGACAATTAATTGTTTGAAGAAAGAATTTGAAATGAAAGACTTGGGCATAAAGAAATTCTGTATTGGATTACAGATCGAGTATCTGAAGGATGAGATCTTTGTATATCAAAAAACTTATACAAAGAAGGCCCTAGAGCAATTTTATATGGATAAGTCACATCTATTATGTACACCAATGATTGTAAGCTCTTTACAAGTGGATAAAGATCCATTCCGACCTTGACTAATTAGTGATGAAGGTGAAGAAGAATTACTTGGTCCAGAAGTACCATACCTCAGTGCTATTGGAGCACTAATGTATTTTGCTAATCACACACGGCCTGATATATCATTTGCTATTACTTTATTAGCAAGATATAGTTCTTCACCAACACGAAGGCATTGGAATGGAATAAAACACATTCTTCGTTACCTTAGAGACACTATGGACATGGGGTTCTATTACTCAAATGTATCCAAGCACGAACTGATTGGTTATGCAGATGCTGGATTTTTTTTAGAGCCACACAATGGTAAATCACAAACAGACTATCTATTTACATGTGGAGGTGCAGCTATTTCATGGCAATCTATGGAGCAGACTATATCAACCACATCATTTAATCATGCAGAAATTCTAGCAATGCATGAAGCAAGTCAAGAATGTGTGTGGTTGAGGTTAGTAATACATCATATACAAACAACTTGTCATTTATCTTCAGATAAAATGGTTCCAACAATTCTATATGAGGATAATGCTGCATGTATCGCCCAACTTAAGGAAGGTTATATCAAGGGTGATAGAACGAAGCATATTTCACCAAAATTCTTCTTCACTCGTGATCTTCTCAAGGATGATGAAATAAATATCCAAAGAAATTAGTTCAAGTAAAAATCTAGCAGATATATTCACCAAATCACTTCCAAGTACAATCTTTGAAAAGCTTGTCCATGGCATCAATCTTTGAAAACTCAGAGATCTCGACTAATGTTGTCATGAGGGGGGGAGTCAATACACGCTGTACTCTTTTTCCTTTATCTAGGTTTTATCCCACTTGGTTTTCCTAGAAAGGTTTTTTCTTTTAATGAGGCAGTACTGAAAAGTATATCAATGAATGATGTACTCTTTTCTTTAGCTAGGTTTTTATCCCACGAGGTTTTTCTTAATTAAAGTTTTTAATGAGGCACATTCATAATAGACATCCAAGGGGGAGTGTAGTGAAAATATTAAATTATGTGGATGTCCATAGACTCTTATGTTTCCATATTTATCACAATTCATGAAAATTATTTGGGTGTAATATATTATATATATAAATTACATATTTTGTAGGCATATAGGCGGCACATATTTAGCCACCCATTAGCCCAAGTTTTCAAATCCAATTTGTATTCATGGAGTACCTGTAAGAACATGTATAGTAGGCTATTCAATTTCAATTTGTATTGTAAGCTCATTAAATGAGATACTTGGCTTCTTTGTCTATAGATAGCCTCATCCCCAACACACTGCACATATATATGTAAAAACGTGAAGTGAATGAAATATAGTTCTCAACTTTTCTCTCAAAACTCCTGTTCCTTTTATCTTATTGTTATTTTAGTTTTATAACATATATATATATATATATATATATATTATAATATGATATAGCCAACTGGTATTTGACCAACCAACCATTCATGAAAATATTATATTTTGGATTAGGAAAGGTGGCTCAAATTTTCTTTATTTAAAGTGAAGGAATAATTTATGACTAAATTTAATTAATTTTGATTAAAATATCCTGTATTTTTTAAGAGTAAATTTTTTCAATTATTCACTAAACTTGAACACACAGAAAAAAAAAAAAAAAAAAAAAAAAGGCATACTTTTAAGAAAATAAAACCAAAATATTAAGTTTATAATATTTTTGCAAGAAATAAATAACATTGAAGTTTAATAATGAAACATATTATATAATCCTAATAGGTGTTAATTTGGGATATCTCTCCCCCAAAAAATATCGAACTCTTCAAAAATACCAAATACATCAACATTAATGCATAGATGGAATCAAATATAATTGGTAATCATCGCTCAACCAATTGATGTTTTGTTTTACTTGAAAAAGGTTGTCCATTGCAATCTTAGCAAATCAAGCTTCGAATCTTTGTTAAGAGAGATGTTCATATTTGATGTTAATCAGTGCTTGAATATAATTGCTTCCAACAAGATAATATCTCTTCATGCCTATATAAAAATTGATATTTTTTTTTTAAAAAAAAAAATACCATTCATACAAAATGAAAAATATATATATA
This sequence comes from Acacia acuminata, assembly GCA_019022655.1. Taxonomy (NCBI): domain Eukaryota; kingdom Viridiplantae; phylum Streptophyta; class Magnoliopsida; order Fabales; family Fabaceae; genus Acacia; species Acacia acuminata. The sequence goes on along the minus strand of JAFJYI010000286.1, from coordinate 129,549 downwards.
TACAACTAGATGTTATTGATTTTAGATAATAAAATTAATAAAATGATAGTTCTATAAAAAGTTATTAGAAAAAAGGTTTAACACGCAAATTTGTTCTAAAAGTTTTCATTTAAGAATGAACAATATTATATTACCGAAGTTTTTCTGAGTTTAAGGTTGCCCTAAAAGTGGAAAAATAGAGTAATGTTACCCTTCGTCATTAAAAACGTTGTTTAGTTAATATCAATTTTTTAATGATCAATACTAATTTCTTAATAAAATAAAGTAATATTGCTATATTTTAAAAAATTTGGGACAACATTAAATTCAAAAAAAACTTCTTAAACAACATTCCTCATCAACAATAACTTTCGTGATAAATGTTCATTTTAAGCCTGAAAAATTGTCATGTGAGGAGAATTAAATACTGCACCCTACAAGCAGCGACGTATCAGAAAGGTGTAAACAGGGGTGGGCCGTCTTTCATTCTTTGTCCAAATCTCATTATGCCGATTTCTTGTCTTTCTCCAAAACTCATAATGCCGACTTCTTGTCTTTGTCCAGATTTTTTTAGTGAAAATACTGAAATACCATCAACAATAATACACAATAGTTTTTTTTTTTTTTTTATACGAATAATACACAATAGTTGATCTTTAGGTGTGTGACAAAGTTTGGTAGGTTCAACTGCCGTAGAGTTATCTTCTCGAGGTGTGTGACCAACTCAAACCTTCCAACCTTCGTCCAGACTCGTCACTGTTACTTACTCTCCCTCCTCTTTTTTTATAAGATACAAATAATTGAATTATATAAATTAAAAAATGGGTTAAAATTGGTTAAAGGTAATAAGTATATGAAAATGAAATTTATTTTTACAAAAAACACCTCTATTTATAGAGGGAGGGTGTGTGGGAAAATGAGAAAGGGTTAAATACCATTTTTGCTACGGAAGTATTGGTAAGGGTGCACTCAAGACCCTAAGTTTTTTTGTATTTTTTTCTCCTAAGTTTAAAAAGTTGTAATCTTGTCGATCGGTTGATCTTGACCGTTAGGTCATTGCTCTCTTTGTAAACTTCCAAGGCAAATTTGCTCTCTTTACCAATACTTCCATGAGAAAATTGATATTTAACCCAATGAGAAAATTAGTAAAAAAAAATTATAACAAGCAAATTAATAATTAATACAGTGAAACTAACCAATAATTAATGTGGAGAAAGATGATATCTTATTCTTAATGTAAAACTTATTTAACTAATTTGATTGAACTAAGGAAATTAGGTAAGTTAGTTAATTATAATAAATATTCTATATTTTTCTTAAAACAATTTAATTATCTTCTTCAATTTCCTCACTCCCTCTCTTATTTGAAGGAGTGTTAATAGGAGTAATTTTGGAAAAAAAATGTATAAATATGGGAATGATTGAGGTTAACTTCTCAAATATCAATTTGGTCTTACATTAAGGACGAAAGAGTACTAAAAATTTTAGACATGTTATTATAGTGTATCTTATAAGATTATAAATAATAACAAGCCTTTTGTAAAAAAATTATCATGTATATGAGATGGAAAGCCCCTCTAAACTCATGTTTTAAGATGAAAATGTGTTGCACTAGGATGAAAAATAAGTCACATCCGCCGAAAGACCTAAATTTTAAGCAAATTTCAGTTAATTTTAATCAATAAATTAAATATTTTAATGAACTATTTTCCAACAATTTCCCTTTAATTAATGGTAGGGGTAGGTTTCGTTGGATGAGCTATTGAGCTTCATTAAAAGAGTAGGAACGTGTCTCTCCTTTATTAACTAAATTCTGATTATACCTATTAAAATCATTTGCTCATAACACACACTTTCCTTGAAGAATTCAAAGTCAATAAAAGTAAGGAATGCTGGGGACCTTATTCCAAAGTAATTGCTTTCTTCAGTCATTTTGATATCTCTCAAGGTCGGATCAAAAAACAAGTCATTTTGATAACTTGGACAGAGCAAGGTCATTCTTGATCACTTTCATCACTTTTTAGTCTTTAGTTAAGGTTTCCTCTTCTAAAGGCTTAGAGCGTAAGAGTTTTAGATCTCTCAATTAGTGCGCTTTCACTACTACTGAAAAAGGTTTTTATGACAGTTATTATCGACCATATATATGATGGTTTCACTATATATGCTTCACCCAAATAAATAACATTTCTAAACCGTAATATAATAAGGGCATATATAATGGTTCTTTATTAATAACCATAATGTATTGTCTTTTTTAATTTTATTTATTTACTTATTTATTTTTACTATTATTATTTATTATATAAGACACTATAATCATTGATAATAACAAGATAATAATATTAAATAAGAAAATTATATTTATACTATTCAAAATTCAATACAAATAAACATTATACAATTCAAAATAAATTAATAACTTAAACACCCTCACAATAAAATATTATGAGATAATGTTTTGCATTCTTAGAACGACGCTATTGTCACATGTAAGAAGAATTTGCTTAATAGTCTCCTTTATTTATTCAAATTTCAGTGGCCACGATTCCGTACACTGCTTCAATCACTCTTTATATAAAACTTAATGTGTTTTATTATTAGGTAAAGATGCAAAAATACACACAAACTTATACCTAAGGTGCACCCAACACTAAATGCTTTTTGGAGGTGCAAAAATACTCATAAACTTATAAAATTAGAACAGTACCGTTAAAAAAAGCTAACAGACTTGATTATCACTTGAAAGGACCAAAATGCCTCCAACCCCCAACATCTCTCGCAAGTTTCATTCTCAAAAATTCATTATCAACAATCATCAATCAGAAAATGAGCAAAGCATAAAAAACAATTACGTTGGAGGAAAAAAAACAACCAAATTGAGATCAAGTTAGTACGACTTCCAGGATACCACAAGCACACCGTTGTTTTAACATTACTCACCGTGCTTTAATTCCATCTTCGTTGAGGTAAGATCATGTTTCAACGTTACTCACCATCGTTCTATCTACTTTTATTAGAATATTGAAGGCTACGGTCCTTATGGCATCTTCTTTGTTTGCTTCTTTTAGAGTTATCATAGGTTGCAGAGCCCTCTTTTACCTAGGCAAATTATCATCCTCTACCTCTAATACTAAGATCACTTCATGCTTCTCTAAATCGAAACTGAAGGAGGGGAAATGCTTCTCAAAAGACATGGATTTGAGTTTCTCAATCCTCTTCGCCCGTCCAATTCTTCTCCACCATCCTCAAAGCCTCGCTGCGAACTAAATCAACCCAAGGAAATAGTGAATTCCAGATCTAACACCACCGCCAAAAATAAGTGGGTGATAAAGCTCTTCCCTAATAGATCTAGTAAAAGCACTGAATGAATGGAGAAAACAATAAAAAAAGACTGAAACATGGCCGTCGTTAAGGGACGCTACTGTCGCCGACATATGAGAAGGAAATGAGGCGATGAAAAGAGGAAGGGAGGGAGTCACTGTTGTCGTCATTGGCATCTGGGAAGGGAAGATGGAAATGAAAAGTGGAAGGGAGGGAGTTGATCAAATTAGGAGGGCAACTATGGAAATTAGAAATTTTAGACATTTTTAATTTTTAAAAAATAGGGGTCCCATAAATAGAGTTAGGCTCTTTTAACGGTGCTATGAATTTTGTTCCAATTTTACAAGTTGATGAATAGTTTTACACCTCCAAAAAGCATTTGGTGTTGGGTGTACCTTAGGTATAAACTTATGTGTATATTTACACCTTTACCCTTTATTATTTCCCCATTACCTATACTCTAACTTTCCAACTTTGATACCTGCAGTATAATTTTGTCTAGGGAAAAGGATGTTAAGGTCTCAATTAAGAAAAATGATATAAAAAAATCTAAAAACTTGTTAATAATATTTCATCCACTTGCCAATGGTTCTTTCACTAGTTATTGATAAGTTATAGGGCTTTTCTGATGTTATTTTCTTTAATTGGGACATTCATGTGATTTTTTATTTTTATTTTTTGGTTTATTTTGTATAATTGATTATCTTTTTATTTATAAATCCAGAGTCAGTAAAAACTGACATACCGTGGGCCTTTTCTATATTAATTGCTTTTCTTCAGGTCACGTTGATATTTGGGCCAGGAAAAGGTGACTCTTTATCCCTTGCTTTGCTTTAAATATAAACTCACGCAATTTACCAATATATATATATACAAACTCAAGCTGTATAATATATATACACACATACATACATACAAACACACACTCACGACAACCTGGTAGAGTTGGTAAGACATCAAAATTTTACTTTAAAATGGAGGAAGTTCGATATCCGCTAATCGATATGAGGCCTTATTGATGGTAATCTATAAGTACCTCTAATTTTAGAGTGAAAACCATTTTTTAATTTTTTTTTTTTTTTTTTTTTTTTTGGTTTTTTTGATTTATTTGATTAAATTGTATGCCGTATTTTAAAATATTTTTTGTACATACTATATCAAATTAATTAATTTATAATCCTACATTCAGAAATGGTTTTTATGTAACACACAGTATCTTTTTTCATTAACAATTAATATCAGAAATATTTTTTCAACACCTAAGTTAGTTAACTTTTAATGTAATCTGAATAAAATAAATAAATTTTTTAAAAAAAAAAAAAAAAAAAACCTTTTATTATAAGGAGTATTTTTTCCTAAAAAAGAAAAAGAAAGAAAGAAGCCCTTTTTATTTGGGATGGCTCACCTTTTGGTAAAAATGGATGGAACGTGGATTCCTCCAGCTTTCATCTCTGTATTCATGTGCCAGTCACAATAAAAGCATCACTTCTCTCCACGGCAATAGACTTACATGGAATCAGAAGAACACCTTCACCGGCCCATCTTGAGCTCAACTTCGCCACCGGAGGAATATGCAGAAGCTATCGGCGGCGGAGCTCATTTGGTTGATTCTAGACTGGAAAATGTTCTGTCAGACACCAACCTGCCGTGGTTCAAGAGGCTTCGATCAGCCACATGGATCGAGCTGAGCCTGCTCTCTCGCATCGCCGCTCCGGCCATCTTCGTCTACCTCATCAACAACTTCATGTCAACCTCCACCAGAGCCTTTGCCGGCCACCTCGGCAACCTCGAGTATGCCGCTGCCAACCTTGGCAACAGTGGCATTCAGCTCTTTGCTTACGGCCTCATGGTATCTCTCTCTCTCTCTCTCTCTCTCTCTATATATATATATATATATAATATCAATCCCTCTTTTCATTTGCCACTCTTTTTGGGATCGATCATATACATATTTCTCTTCTTCCTTTTGTTTAACTACTAATCACTTGAATAATAAGATCCCAAACAAATCTCTTTCCTTCCTCAATTCATTTTTAGCCCTATCGTTTTCTATTTTAATTTTTACACTTTTTTAAATATTTAATTTATTTTTATTTTTAGAAATTATATTGGTTCTTGATTAATCAGGACCGAGTCAGCTTACATTGTGTGGATATAAGGCTTTCCCAATAGGCCAATACTACAGTTTTGTACCAGACAGTTTTTTTTTTTTTTTTTTTTTTTTTTTGTCAGGAGTACCAGTCAGTTTGACTCATATATATAGGTTTTAGTTAGGCTAAAATAAAGTAATTTTAATTTGTTGGGAAAATTCATTCATCAATCCTGATAGATATACTTGATTTTTAATTAGATCTAGTGGTTACTGTTTCCTCAATTATAGTCATTAGTTTCTATACTCATAATAATATGTCAATTATAATTAATGTGAATACTAATTAAGCAACATGTAAACTGCCACAAAATACAGAATAAACGAGATTTTAAAATGTTAAAATTATCAAATAAATTTTATTTATTATCAACATATAAATAGGTTTATTAATTTGTATTTTGATTCTATTTAGATGTATGGGGAAAAATTAATTGAGTTGGTATGCTGAGAGTAAGAGTTAGTAACCAATTAGCTATTAGCTTTTAACATCGTTTTTTTTAAGGTTAAATAGTTATTTTGTCATAAAGGTATATGAGCAATGTTGTATTTGAAGTTTTTTTGGCCTCAATGTCAACTCGAAAGTCTAAAAACATAACAATGTTCACCTTCGCTTAAAAATCTCAACGGTTAAACGTTAGTTGACCTATTTACGCTTATGTGGCAGGTGTCTACATGACACATACATCACTTTTTAAAAAAATCTAATTTACATGTCAAATTTATAAAATAGGAAAAAGAAATAAAAAAAATTATAACCCCATCCTATTAGATCCAGAACCTGCCGCCGACAATGGCCCCGACAAGCACAGGGATGACAGGGATATGCCAGTGAGACTGAGGAGGTAGACGCCCATGCCAGCAACGCCGCACCCGGTGCTGATTTCGACAGCGTTCGACGAGGACGAGTTCTCAAGCTTCCTTCAGCAACAAAACCCACACCCGGGTCGGGTGTTCACCCATCAACCACCCCCTGTTTCTGCAAAATTCAAGTAAGATCGTCCATCACTGAAATTCCCAGAATAATATAGGAATGAATAAGCCAACAGTAGATTTTGGTAGTGTGAGGAGTATCATATTCCTACTAGCTTATATTACTTTCGCAAGCTATAAGCTTCATAGTTCCTAGGGATGTTACCTAATCAGTTGTCTTCACTTTGGGCACTTTCTTCCACATTTATCCGCTGCGTATCGAAGGCATTTTCTGCAAAAGCTGCACAGTGGTATATCTTGAGTCAAAACCCATTGAAAAAGTCTCTCATTATTTTACCTCAAAATGAAGTCGATCGACCACGTTCTTGAATAATCATGCAATTAAAAGTATGGAATTGGAGATTTACCTGTGCCTACAAAAGGAGTACTACTTACCAACAACCATTGGGAGCAAATGGTAAGAGATTTGTTTTTTTACCACTATGTCCTCGTTTCGAGGCGTGGAAATAGTGAAAATAGTATTGGAAGCTCTTCCCCCACAACCGTGGGCCCTACGTACGGTGAAATCCGGATTAGTCGGAATCAAAGGTTCTGATGAACCGGATGGGATACAAGACTTGGTTCAAAGCATATCTCCAAACAAATCTGCCAAAGCAAATGTTAACAAGTATAATTTGAGAAGCAATTAGAGATAAACAATATAGAGAAGATGAAGATTCTTGTATTATCATCAAAAGAGGAACATCCCCTTACAATGAGTAACCCATAAGGGTTAACTCTAAACCTAGAAGGAGACCAAGTTAGCTCCCTCTCTTGTGAGACCTCCACACTCTACACACTTTGGTGAGGGCTCCACACCCAACACTCATATCTCAATAGTCAAGACCCTCTATTTATAGACTAGGCCTAACTACCTAACTCTAATCAATTATTCCCTTATATTTTAACACGCCCCCTCAAGTTAAACACTACTTAACAAAGTGCTCAACTTGAACAACACAAAAATAAGGGGATAAGGTGAATTACATTGAGTAGTTTTACATCAACAAAAAATAATACAATGATCTCTTCATGTTCTTCTCCACACTTGATGCAAACAAATGCTCCAATATTTGAAGATACCCATTTTGGCTAGAGACGCACAATCACAATCAGCACAATAATTGTTCCCGGCTTCCCGCATCAACTTTTCAAGCTTCTCTAGAGGATGAGACGAAGACTGCCACTGATTATTTTGAGATAGCAAATTTGGAGATCAACACACAAAAGATCATAAAGGCAACATCGTGACCCTACAACTGAAACACCCTTGAGCTCAACATTTTTATGCTGCTGTAAAGACACATTCTGCCTCCAAATCTTTTAATCCCCAAATCAATAAATGACGCTACAATAATCTAAGAGCAGCCTGACCATTTTCTTTATTTGACAAACTATGCCAAAATTATGCAGTTTTACAAACCGGCCATGTGCACCAGAATTTGTTGGATTAGTAAGATTTACTATAACCCAAACAACTACTATGAGAAGGCACCGAATTGCGAAGAATACCAAGAGATCAAACCAGAAGAAACCCAATTAGAACCTCTGTCACATTAAGCATTATTTCCCACTTGAAAACAAGCAAGTATAGACGATTGGCAGCCAAACACTATCAACAAATCATCAAAATACAAACATTTCTTCCATTCCCATCTCTTCTCTTCTCAGATTCCTTGAAGCATTTTGGTATTTCATTGAGTCTCTTCAATAGATATTTGCATCTTAAGAAAAGAAGCCATTGTTGGAGAGATTTGAATGGAAAGATGACAACAAAGATCTCATCAATGTCACTCAGATTTTCCAAAACAATGTGAATCAGTGGTTTCTTTACAACGGAACCGTAGTGGAAGATTAATAAACCCAATGAAACAATCTTAATATAGAATCTTGTAGACGAGACAAGTATACCTCGAAGTAATGCCGAAACTTGATCTCTAATTGATCTTGCGTCCTCGCCATGCTCACAGAATTAATAAAACTCGAGAATCCTAAGTCGATGACTCTTTGATAACCTTCAGCAAACCGCAAGAATTGTAGGATACCGGGATTCAGAAATCAAATGGACACCTTCAGGCCAAACAATAGAGATCGAAAACCCTAGAAATCGGTGGAATAGGAAGAACACCCACACCAAGAGAATAATTGCGCCGCACAGCCTCTGCCTTCTTCTGCGATGAGATTAGCGGTATCTGTTTGTCTTGCGTTCTGGGAGTTCTCTGGCCGAATCTTGACGGGAGAAGGACGATTTGCGTCTTTCGTCTCACGTTCTTGGAGTTCCGGCCTTTGCAGCGAAGATTGACGGAGATCGCAGGGGCTGAGTTTGGATATTTCTCTTGCCTTTCGTGCGTCTCGCTTTCGTGCGTCTGCCGTTCTTGGGGCTTGCTTTGGCGAAAAAACGCAGGGGCTTAGGCTAGCCTTTCGTGCGTTGCTGTCGTCCTCCCATTCTTCCTTGTCGAAGATTGAAGACGACGAGTAAACAGAGTCTCCCTCTCTCTCCTGGTTCTCCTCTCAATCGTACCAGACGGAGCTCCACTCTGCCCACACCGGTTCTTGGATCTTGGTTGGACTTCTGACGGATCTTGGGGTCTTTTGATGTATCTTGGGCCTTTCTTGAAAATGGGCCTGGGTTCTTTAATATATGGTGATTGATTAAGGTGGATCTGATGGGTGCTTCAAACTGGATCTTGAAATTGGGCTAGAAATTAACCTGGCTTTGATACCATGTTAACAAGTATAATTTGAGAAGCAATTAGAGATAAACAATATAGAGAAGATGAAGATTCTTATATTATCATCAAAAGAGGAACATCCCCTTACAATGAATAACCCATAAGGGTTAACTCTAAACCTAGAAGAAGACCAAGTTAACTCCCTCTCTTGTGAGACTCCACATCCCACACATATTGTGAGAGCTCCACAATCTACACACTTTGGTGAGGGCTCCACAGCCAACACTCATATCTCAATAGTCAAGACCCTCTATTTATAGACTAGGTCTAACTACCTAACTCTAATCAATTATTCCCTTATATTCTAACAGCAAATCGAATATCAGCACGTCAAATCGAGAAAAGAGAAGAAGAAATTGACATTAAGACAAGATCTGCAAGAAAAATTAGTGCTCTTACCGCTACAGAAAGCTCCTCCCCGAGCTTACCAAAATCGGGAAGAGCAGACCCGAAGAAGAACCAGAGTTGTTCGGTTAAAATGGAGAGAGCCAAGAAAAGGCAAGAAAGTGAGATTGAAGAAGAGGAATGGCTTGTTGGACTTCTGGTAAGCTTGTGATTCTGATGCAAAAGAAGATTTTGGAAGTAGATACTCTACCCATCTGTTCTCTGCCCCTCCCTCCTCATCTTCGTTCTTGGCCGTCAAAATTTTGATCCAAGGGTTCATAATTATTTTTAAAAAGGGGAAGCGGTGGTTTTTTTACTGGGTCTAGCGTCTCATCGAGAATTCCAATAATATTTACTGGGTTAATTTTAAAAAAATATTTGCCACCCCTTTTTATAAATCTGACATGTAAATAATATTTTTTTTAAAAGTGATGTAGATACCATGTAGACTTGCCACATAAACATAATAAGGCCAACTATCGTTTATCAAGTTAGTAATTAATTGAGGCACCATTTCTACGTTTTTAGACTTTCGGTGTAACATTGAGACCAAGAAAACTTTAAGGCAACGTTGCTTCTTGGGTGTACTTCCGAACAAAATTGTTAATTAACCCTTTCTTTTATAAATGGCTAAGTTAAGTAGCAAATTTGTTCTAAGTTTTTGTTGAAGAGCAATGTTACCTTCAAAGTTCTCCTGGAAGTTTTAAGTAGCAAGTTGCCCATTCTTTTTAACGGTCAACATTAGTTTTTTTAACGGAATATTGTCATATTACTATATTTTGAAACTTTCGGGGCAATATTGAAATAAGAAAAGCTTCTACGGCAACATTGCTTCTAGACTTATATTTTTAGGGTGAATTTACTACTTAAACCTTTATAAATTAATAAATTATGAATGCAATAAGGTGAAATTACAGGCCTAAATACTAATTTTCCCTGATGTGATCTGTTTTGCTAAAGTTGGGGATGGGAAGTGCGGTAGAGACGTTGTGCGGGCAAGCCTACGGTGCGCACGAGTATGAAATGCTTGGTGTGTACATGCAAAGAGCTATCATAGTGCTCACCCTCACCGGGATACCAATAACCCTGGTCTACATATTCTCCAAACAAATCCTGCTCTTGATCGGCGAATCGAGGGCTCTCTCATCGGCGGCCGCCATCTTTGTGTACGGCCTGATCCCGCAGATCTATGGTTACGCTGTGAACTTCCCCATACAGAAGTTTCTCCAAGCGCAAAGCATTGTGGCTCCCAGTGCCTACATTTCCACGGCCACACTCGTGCTTCACATGTTGCTAAGTTGGGTGGTTGTCTTCAAGTTGGGCTTGGGCCTGATTGGGGCCTCTTTAGTGTTGAGCCTGTCTTGGTGGATCATAGTGGTGGCCCAATTTGTGTACATTGTTGGGTCTAGGAGATGTAAGTATACGTGGACTGGGTTTAGCTTGCAGGCCTTTCATGGGCTTTGGGCTTTTTCAAAGCTATCGGCGGCTTCAGCAGTCATGTTGTGCCTTGAGATTTGGTATTTTCAGGTGCTGGTGTTGGTCACGGGGTTGCTTGATGATTCTGAACTTGCTCTCGATGCTATTTCTGTTTGGTAAGCCTTTTTTATTTTTCAGTCACCTTCATGGTATTTGAAAAGAAAAGGAAATTTTTTTATTTATTTATTTGAAGTTTCTACACTTTTAAGTGTTGGTATTATTTGTGAGATGATAGGATATTGTTATTATTAATTAATATTACTATCATTCGTTGCATCGTTAGATCATAATTGCATCCACCTTTATCATTTCTCTCTTTTTTATTGAGATTGATTTAACTATTAAAACAAACCTAGTAGTAACAATATCTTATCCCTTATTTGGAAGATGCAGACAAAAAATAATTGAGGATAAGGTAGTTTATTAATTTGAACTAGTGACAATAATGGTGATAATAAATTATTAAATGTGGTGGCATGCAGCATGGCAATATCGGGACTATTGCTCCAGATTTCAATTGGATTTCAAGCAGCTGCAAGGTCAGTCATATTTAATTTGATGCTTTTACAAGTGGAAAATTAACCCTTTTTTTTTTTACCTTATAATTTTAACCCAGATGTAACTTAGATGTTACATTCAATTCCTGTATTTTTTGACTTAATGGTGATAAAATAACTAAACTTTAATTCAATACAACTCAATGCCTATAATTTAACTGTTTAAAATATTAGTTCTTATATTTTTTTTAAAATAAAATTATATATTTTACTAAGGTTATTAGGGACTAAAATCTTAAATTTAAATGGATAAAACTTTAAGGCTAAAGTATCATTTGGTCCTTTATGTTTGCTTGGTATCCATTTAGTCCTTAAGTTTGTAAAGTCTTCATTTGGTCCTTTAATGTTAACACCGTTAAAAAAGCGATTTAACTAAAAATACTAACTCGAAGAATTTTAAACAATGATCAAGCACTTAAATGTCGACAAAGTAAGCTTACATGTTACTTTTTTAATAAATTAATATTTTAAATCTCGTAAATTGAAATTTTAAACGCGATGGCAAGACTTAAATGCGCCAGATCGAAGAACATATACCCAAAGTTTGCTTAAACAAATTTCAATTTACAAGATTTAAAATAATTATTTATTAAAAAAGTAACATGTAAGCTTACTTTGTCAATATTTAAGTCTTGTGACATCATTTAAAATTGCCGAGTTAGTATTTTCCGTTAAGTCTAATAACTAGGTGTTAACATTAAAGAATGACTAAACGAAAGACTTTACAAACTTAAGGACTAAATGGATACTTAAAGAAACATAAAGGACTAAACAGATACTTTAGCCAAACTTTAAAGAATAAGTTAAATTGAGGGACTAAGTTTAAATTGAATTAAAATTATAGGGATTAAGTTGTACTGTCAAGACAACTATAAAAAAAAAGATTAATTTTTACATTTTATGCATAAATAAAGCTAAAAAGAAGTAGGAGAATTATAAATGATGAAGATGATGAAGGTGGGCACATAATGAACAGTGTGAGGGTGGGCAACGAGTTAGGAGCAGGGAATGCAAAGGCAGCAAAATTCTCAGTCGTGATAGTAAACATAGCGTCATTGATAGTAGCTGTGATAGAAGCCATGGTGGTGCTTTGTCTCCGCCACGTTGTCAGCTACGCCTTCACCAGCGGTGAAAAGGTGGCCAACGCCGTCTCTAATCTCTGCCCGTTCTTGGCCGTCACCCTCATCCTCAACGGCGTTCAGCCAGTTTTGTCTGGAGTGGCCGTTGGATGTGGATGGCAAGCCCTTGTGGCTTACATAAATGTTGGGTGTTACTATGTTGTTGGCATTCCACTTGGTTGTCTTCTCGGCTTCAAGTTCAACCTCGGCGTTAAGGTACTTAGTACACCTTTCAATTGTAAAATTCTTTATATACCACCCTCTCTGATTTATCTAACTATTTCGTTAAAATCAAGGAGAGGTGGTTGATTTATTAACTTTATTTTAAAATAAAACATTTTTTCTATTTAAAAGAGCATAAGAATAAGGAAAATATCACTTAGGTCTCAAGAAAGAGAAAAAATATTTTTTTTTTTTTTAAAGGTCCCAACCCCAAATTTCCTATCAAAAAAGACCCTAGAGACTTTTTTGATATTAATTATAAAAAAATAATATCAAAAAAGTCTCATTATCAAAATAACTTTTATTGTTGTTAAAATAGCTTTTCCTTTGTTGAAAATTTTTAATAACAGGAAAAGCTATTTTGATAATAATTTTTTCATATAAAATTTAAACAACAGGAAAAACAATTTTAATAATAAAAAAATTTATTTTGACAACAAGACTTTTTTATATTGGAATTCAGTAATTAATATCAAAAAAGTCTCTAGGACTTTTTTTATAAGAGATTTGGGATTGGGACTTTTATGATATTTTTTTCCTCCTTGGGACCTGGGTGATATTTTCCCAAAGAATAATGGTGAAAATGAATGACGTGTAGGGAATATGGTCAGGCATGATCGGTGGAACTATGATGCAGACTCTCATTTTGCTGTGGATCACTTTTCGCACTGATTGGGATCATGAGGTAACTTTATTTTTTGGTAAAGATCATGAGGTAACTTTGGATCTGCCAATTCCCATTGTGTTTGTGTGTTTGTTTAGGCCCATTAATACTAAACTGTTGGGCCTTACATCCAAAATGAGTGGGCTGAATTGGCCCAATAAGGACACTAAGGACTAATGTTAAATGGGGTCAAATGTACAGGTGGACAAAGCTGAAAAACGAGTACGCAAGTGGCAGGATCGGAAAGAAGCACAGCATGAGCAGCGAGGTTGAGTTCCATAATAATTATACCCCTTACGAGTTCCGACATCTTTCAGAAAAAACAAAGGATTCTTATTAAAAACCATCAAGTCCCTATTTGAAATCTCAATTTTTATTTTCATTTTTTTTGGATGTAATTGATGGTATTAAATAAGAGTAAATTTGGAAGTGTTTTTCATTTTCACTTTCAAACAAAGTCAATGACTTCCTCCTTAATTTTGATGAGGCAGTTATAATGGAGGTGTTTTATGATGATAAGGACTAGAGGAAGTGTTAGATTTAAAGTCACAATTAGTAATCGTATTAGTGTGTGTTTTGATAAAAGAAATTGATTAAGCTAAAGTAGCTTTTAACTTTTAAAACTATGGTTTGGGTTAAGTTACCCAGACCCTTCCAAATTCTCCACAAACTATTTTGGCAATAAAGTCATGGTTTGAGGGTTGAAAACTATGATTTTTCAAAGGCTTAATATGTAAATTAATATGCAAATTTATCGTAGAAGTTTTCACTAAAAAGCGATATCGCTTAGAATATTTCCAGGTTCAATATCACCTCGAGAATTTTAAAACATAACAATATTGCCTCACACCCTTAAAAATTATTGTTACGGTTAATTTTTAACGATAAAATGTAACATTACTCAATTTTAATACTTCGAATGAAGCAACATTGAACCTAAACATACTTACAGATAACATTGCTCATCCGTAAAAAAAACTTTCGAACAAATTTACACCTTAACCCTTTTTGAAAAGCAATTTTTTTTCTTTCAAGCTATTCTCTAAAATCTATTGTCTAAAATCACTTTTATAACTTTGTTTTTAAAAATTATTCTTTAAAAACTAATCCAAATATACCCTTGCACTACTCCCTCTAGTCCAATATATTAGGCACCCTAGCTATAAGAAAGTCATGATCCTTATTAATATAAGTTATTTCTCATCTAAGATTGAATGGATCATTCCATAAATGCCCTCGTAATCACATTCCAATACTCTAGCTATAAATATAATATAAATATATTTAAAAATAGTTTTTGTTAGAGGTAAACATAGAAAGTAATTCAAATTTAGGACAACTTTATTATTTTAACTAACTTTTCATGAAGTCTGCTTAGTTAAAAGTGGCTTTTATATAAATCCGGATTAAATAATATTACAGTATGTTAAATAAATGAAGTAAATTGAGTATATAAAAAGAGAAATCGTTGAAATATGAGAGGATACCTACGTACACCTATTTAATTATATTGAAAGGATATGAAGCACCATGAAGCTCTTGTAAGTAACACGCCAAGCCCAGGACTCAATTCTTCCTCTGTTTTCTATGATAAAGCATTTTTTAGGATGAATTTGAGGTCCTTAATGTAAATTACCACCAAGTGGAATACTAATTAAAATTATCCCTGTTTAAAGTTTGATTCAAATTTTTTTTTTTTAATTCTCAAAATATAATTCATTGTTTTAAAATGGATAAATTCATTGCTATATATTCGTGAATATTTGACGCTCAGTATTTCACTATTAAAGGGAATATGGTGAAATTTAAATAACAATACCACTTGTCCTAATTTTGATGATGAGATGGTTAGAAGTGCCTAGCTCTTTCTTAATGACATGAAAATTAACGACCATGCAGCTTCATTAAAGCAGACAACATGCCGAGAGTTGACTTGGACTGGATCGGTCTACTTCAATTCAAAGCCTCGCAACGTGAAGGCAAGCACATGTTATATATAATCTCTCTATATACATATATATAACTTATAGTAGTGTGTTTGTGTGAAATATATGTCCTAAATATAAAACCTAGTTAATTTTTTTAAAAAGATTAAGAAAGTTAAATAAGTTATTTAATCATGTCAATGATTAAATTATATAACAATTTATAAGTTAGATAAATTAGTAAGGATTGAGTCAATAATATAAATATTTTAAAGTAATTTAATTAGAATTTTAAATTTTTTAAAACAATCAATTAACTCTTATATTTAAAATATAAGGTAATAATATATATATATATATATATATATATATATATATATATATAAAGGAAGGAGGAACAGAGTGCCATGCATGATGCAGCTGTACGTGCTTTTCCAGATTCAACTTTCTTATTTTATTTATAGTCAATTTATTGAACTGTTCACAATGAATGTGAAGCAGCCATTACTAATAAAATACTATTCATCTTATGCAAAGAATATGCATTTTTTTATTTTTCAGTTACATGGATTCTCTTGTTGAAAATAGGCACCGTAAATCGGTGCCTCTTTCAGCAGCAGAATTTAAACATTAGCTTACCATATTGCAATCATTTTCCCTAAATATAAACCCCGATATCTGAGAAGATGAATTATTGGAGAGACTCTGGTGTGCTCAGCTTACCATCAATTGCTTGCAAGCAAATATCTGTAGTCATTCATATAAAATTACAAAAAATTATTTATTTAATGCAGATACGTACAGTACTGGACGTAGCTGGATCCATTATTCAGAAACTGTCATAATTTCAGTTGACTATTCCCGTCCCAATAATACCCATACCAATAATAATATATTATTTAATACAGTATTGATGTTAATTACTCTTATGATTTTTATAAGAAATATTCTCTTTCATAATGATAGTTCTTATTATAAGGAATAAATTCTTTTTTTCTTAAATTTTAAATTAGTCATTCTATTTTTATCTTTATTAAATATACAACACTCATTATCTATATAGAGAAAAGTTTCACTTATTATCTCTCATGTGCTCTCTTTATAAATGAGAGTATAATTGGAAAAAAAAAAGTACATATTTAACTCATTTAATTTATTACTTTTAACTAAACGTGATTTAACTATTTTTTCCTTATAAAAGGGGAGTGTATATTTTCCCTCTTTAATTCCCTCCCAATCTACATCTACATGTTCATTTATGTAGTAATTACTGGCTGACTTTGTTAACCTTATTTTTAAGAGAGATACTCCTTCTTGTCTATATTAGGGTGCCTTATAGAATGTGTGATTCATTCTTTTTAATTGTAACGTATTTGTTAATTTTATGAGCATTAAATTTTATACCTATATTTAAATATAAGATAATGATTACTGGGAGAGGAGATAAATTAATAAGATTTTGAAGCTTAGTGTAGTTTATAAGAATAATATTAAAAATTATTGAATTTTATAAAATTTTAACTGGTTTATTTGTGTGTGTAAATTATTTACAAGTAACTTATATTAGGGATTCTAGTGAGAGTTAGATACAATTTGGAAACCTTAGAAAACCTAGATTTTACGCAAGTCGAGATAAAACTCATCTCATATACTTACCTCGACTTGCACAAAACTTAGGTTTTAGACGGTTTTCAAACATGCACTAAAATTTTTGTCATATTAAAACGGTCTAACTAATTATATGATCGATTGAATAATGAAGTATGAAGATGGAAGTTGTTATATGGGAGATATTGTGATGTCATATATGGTTTCAAATAAGACAAATAGTAGCAAGTGAATAACACTATAATTAATATTATCTTCATATGTATGCACCATACCATTACTACTTTATCATTATTATTATACTAAAGTTGATAAACATCATTGAAACTTGTTGGATAGATAGATATATTATCATATAGAAGATGAATTAAGCAGGTGAACATATGTTATTTTCCTGGACGTTCCTCATCTCATGATAAAATTATGGATCTATTTAATTAATTAAGCTGATAATGACCATATTCAACAATCTATTATAATTAATTTAATAAACTATATATATTGCACCGACGACACTCTTTATACTTGTACATATAATATATATAATTGATCTGACCTCATGTATGTGTCACGCTTTCAAATCTTACTCCGTAACTGCTCATGTGATAAACTTGCCAATAATAATAATAATATACTCTGTGTGTGTGTGTGTGTAATTGTACAAAAATAATACTTATAATACAGGCAAGCTAGATCTACTTCAACTCATTACATGTTATCATCAACTCTCAAGAATCTCAGAGCTAGTATCACATTCGTTAACCTCAAAATTATATTAATTAACTGAATCCATATTGTAACCTGCAATTCCAAAACTGATTATATATAATGAAATTATTACATAGAGATAACTTCGTCTTTGTGGGAGAACCACACCCCAAAAGTTAACCATTAGAGTCGGGGAACCTAAACCTACTCCCTCGGTCTTTAGCACAAGGCAGTTTACCTAATTTGATTACATTAAGAAAATTGGTTAAGTTAGTTAATATGACATAAATTCTCTAAAGCATCCTAATTATCTTTCTTAATTCTCTCATTCCCTCTCCTCCTTGATTATTGAAGGAGCATCAATAGGGGGTAAATTAGGAAAACATGAACAAATATGAATGCTATATCTATATTTAATACCAAGATCAAATATTTCTTATATTTAAAACCGGATGGCCTATATAATTAAGGCCCCTTTTTTAAGAAAATCCGATCCCCATGATGTGAGACTCATAAGTGACTCATAGAGGCAATTGATTTCTCTCTACACATGCGTGCCCCTGATTGTACAACTTTAAGAGATCTCATAACTACACAAAACCGGGGAAAAAACTTTCCAGATCTGCTCGATCTCTCTCTGTTTTAATCAAATGGTATCCGGCACCTTTTCTGTGATCTCTTTAATCATGCAGTCTTAATTATATTGATTCAAAACAAAAAAGAAAAGAACCCAAATCATGCAGTTCATTGTGTTTGTATAGAGTTCAGAATCAAGCAGTACATAACAAATCCTCCACTATTGTTGTGTGCTGATCTGAGGAACAAAGATACTTTTACAGACATAACAGACAGGATCGGATTTCCTATATGTATGTATATATATGAAAGCAGCATCCATTGTGTATCAAACGATCTATTATATATATATCATCAGACACATATGAAACAAAATATATAATACCAACGAGGATATATAATTAAAGATCATTTGAACAAAGGCTTAGGAAGGCTTATGATGTTCCTCCAAGTTTTCAAGTGGGACATTATTCGTCCATGAAACCCAGATTTAGCAGCAGAAACAGATAACATAATCTTCTTCCTGAATCTCCTTAATCTCTTGCCTATTCTCACCTTGAGCTTCGATATTCTGATCCTCAACGACCTGCACGATGACGATGATGCTTTTGCTTTAGTTTGTCGATGAGAATAATCAAATTGATCAGCTTGCTCCATCACTTTGTAGATCAAGAACTGCGCTCTTCTGTGCTTCATCTCTTCTGGGTCTTCCTTCTCCACCTTTGAGTATCCATACGGCTTCTTCATTGCCATAGCCATTCTTTAATATTCTTACTCAACAATAAGACACAGAGACGCAAATGATACAAGAGGACAATGTGGATATATGAAGCCAAGATGATGGGTTTGAATTTGATATATATAGCGGTTCCCATAAATTAAATATTTATATCCCCAAATCAAAGTGTGATTGTATATTGTCTGTCTAAAATATAAGTCACTTACAACCACTCTATCAAAATTAAGAATAAGCGTTAACTCATTAAATTTTTTTAAATTAAAGAAAAGAATATATTATATTTCTGTTGAATGTGGTTTTGAATGAGAGAAAAAATACAATAAGCCACAATTAAACATTAATTATGAAAATAGAATTGATAAATACGTCTTAATTACTTTTCAAGTGACTTTTATATATATATATATATATATATATTATGGCTCAAAGAATTTTCCTAGAAGGTCATGAATTATATTTTTAATGAAGCGAGTATATATTAGAGATGTTTTTTAATTATTAATTATTACTTCATTGGGTCGACGGTGGGGCCATATGGCATGTGGACTGTAGTGTATAGACTAATGTTTTTAATGGAAAAATAATCGAGGTGATGACTGATCTGTTCTTGATCTGGACTTGCATTAATCAAAAAAATTAATAAACCTGTACCAATTAATAATTACATTAAATATTAAAAATGATTATTCTTTTTACTTTTATTTTAGAAGAGGAATAAGAAGGTAGTGCGATATTACAATTAAATAATAATAAAAGACACACACACACTCCAATATTATTGACTAATTTTTCTTTTCATACTAACTAAACAGTCCTATTTGATTTAGTTCTTTTTCTTGAATTTCGTACATAGAGCCTTCACGAAGTGTGTTATTGTAATAAGAAAATATTTCTCATCAAGTGCATATGTAAGCATTGGTATTCAATAAAGTCAGCAGAAATAAGCTTTTTATACCAAAGCAAAACGAAGGTTTAAAAATTGTTGCAATATACCTAATTTAATAGGGGTTATTGTGTAAAAATATATAAGGAGACATGCATTCATAAAGAGAAAATTTCCTTTATAGTTTAAGAGTTATGTCTATTCTCATTTCACCTTAAAGTTAATAGTTATATCTATTCCTCTATGGTCGTGAATTGAGGGGATAATTAATTTGAATAGTAACACACAAAATAATGTGATCCTCCTTCTAAAAAGGCTCTCTCATATAAATGCTCTCTTCTCTTACTCTTTATGATAAACTTATTGTGTGTGACGTGTCGAGGTTCGCATCGGTGCTCTAGTTTCGTGCTAGCTAGTATTTTAGTAAGTTAGTCGGATATTCTAGGTAGGCTCAAAATTCTTACAAAAACAATTTTCAATTTTCATAGTCAACATTTGACATTTTAATCTTTCAAACACACATACATTTTTAAATTTAATTTTTTAAAAGATTTCGATCTTTCATGGGCACTTTGTTTTTGTTTTTTGTTTTTTTCCCAAACTCTTCATATTCATCAAATAAACAATATCTTGGAAGTGAAACTCTCATCAGGTCTCTTAATAGAAACACAAATGAACTATCAGGAGGATTCTTAAATTTACACAAATGTCCTTCCCCACTATTCAGATATTGATTGGGAAGCCAGTCTGCCACAAAGTTTCCCTGTGTGTGTGAAAGAAACATACTTGCATATTCTTGTTAGCATCACGTAGCCATGTCTGTTGGACTCTGTTTCTAATACTGCCCCCTTCCCATGCTTGTTGCAACATTTGAATTACAAAAGTCTGTTTCTAATTGGTTGGTACTTTATTTTTAATATATAGACTTTTAACGTAAACTATTTAACAAAATCATTTAACCGAAATGATTAACCAAGTTGTTACTTATTAACTTTAGTCGTTTTGTTTTGAGTTAGACATGGAAAAGCATACACATTTTTTATACAAATAAATCATAAAACATTTTTTCTCCAACAGAAAAGTATAAATCAAATATAAAAGCTCAATTCAAAATCCTTAGACCAAAGTTTCTATAAAGAAAATAATACTCCCACCAATATTTAATATAAGATATATTTACCTAATTTGATTAGAGTGTGGAAGTTAGTTAATATGACATGTATTTTCTATAGTCATTTTCTTTAATTTCCTCATTCTCTTTCCTCCTTAATTATTGTTGAGAGAACATCAATAACAATTAAATAAAAAAAGATATAAAATATAAAAACTATGTCTTATATTTATGAACAAAATAAACTCTATAAATATATCTTATATTAAAAACTAAAAGGAGTAGTTTGAAATCCAGAGAATCTTTAGAAGATGTCTTATATGAAGGTCAAGAGTGCTAATTTACTTTGGTTAGTTAAAAGAGATTTTTTTTTTTTTTTTTTTTTTTTTTGCCAATATTGTTAAACTTAAAGGAAATAATCTAGTTATTAAGGCTTAATGTGCAAATTCATCCTAAAAATATTGCGGAAATCTCAATATAGATGTGGAAAAAAAATTTCCCCTTTCTCTCAATGTCATCCAAAAAATATTAAAATGTAGCAATCTTGCCTTCGGTTAATAGAAAGGCAAACAGACGTTTGCCACATAGGAAATAATGTCACCCCATCATCCAACTCATGCCAAGTGGCTGCCACGTAATTAGTCCTCCCTTCCTTATACCCTTACTTGTCTCCACCTCTTCCCCCGTCGATTCTGTTCATCGGATCCGCCCAAGTCCTCCATTTGTTCTTCCACATATCAACTTCGTCTTCTCCCTTCAACCATCACAGACCAACAAGAACCGATAATATACAAATCCATGAATCCTTGAACAATATTCAGATAAAAGCTAGAAACAAAATCAAGAGAAACCAGAGTTCCTTAGCTGCTTGAGCTTAATGAACAAAGAAAAACAGATTGGGAAAATTTTGAATGATAGAAGGGGAAATCAGAAACAAAATCCATAAACAATAATCAGATCCAAAAATTAAAAAGAAAAGAAAAGCCTTTATTAAATCGGCTTCTCATCCGATTGATGAACTTCTCGAGGTCATCACCAATGAAATTAATCAATCTCTCAAGAACAAGAATCCGCTCATGTGCCTCGACCTCGCTCACATCAACCTCCTTCTTCTCACCAGTAAGGTCCTTGGAAATGCCTCTGCATGCTCGCGAGTAGGTTGACAGCCTCTCCAGTGCGGCCCACTAAAGCACCTCTTCGTTGTCCAAGTCCTCCCTAAACAACAACGACCTGGAAAAAGCATCACGACGCAAGTGAGAGGAGGGAGAGGCTTCGACGGAGAGGAAGAGGGAGAAGCTCAATCAGATCAACGCCGGAGAGGGAAAGAGGGGCTTCTGTGGAGAGAGGAGAGCGACAGAAAGAGGGAGGGAGGGGTCGGTTTCCTCATCATCACTCATAATCTCTAAATCATATCTGTCCAATCAATCTGAAATGACACAATACTACTTTGACTTTTTTTTTTATCTTTCTAATCAACAGTCCAAATGGACTCATGAGAGATAATGAGAAAAATAGATCATGAGAGGATCTGCTTCTGGGAGGGAGGAGGGAGCGGAGAACAGAGATAGGAGATGAGGTGGAATATTTGTTGAGTTGGAAGATAATAATTGGTTAGAATAAAGATGAGGTTGCATGTTGGAAAGACTTAACGGTCAACATAGAGAAACCATTTGAGTAAGGGTGTGATTACTACGTTCTAAGACATCCGAAGCAACATTTGAGACCAAAAAATCTTTCAGGGCTATATTAAGATTTCTGAAATATTTCGGTCTGAATTTACATCCTAACCCAATTATAAATTATATTCCTCTGACTCTAAATATAAGACATAATTTATAATACACTTTCCACTACAAACTATGTCCTATATTTAAAACCAAAATAATATATTGTATAGATGATAAGTCAACAATGTGAACTACGACATTGAATTGTATATAACTAGTGTTTATGTATATATTGTATTATTATTGTATCATCATGTATATTCTTTTCTGGAAAAAAAAAAATCATATTTAACTAATTCATTATATAAAGATGTGATATGCTAATGGGATTTTCATAAATGATTATATGAAGATGCGATATGTGAATGGGATTTTCATAAATCACCGACGTAGAAGCATTCATTAAATTTAGCTGGCTTAGGTCACCCCATCACTTACTTAGGGTACACCTTGTCGTAAGGTGGCATTGCATGTGGCTTGCTCAATATGAACCAGACCAAATTTCCACGCGTTCCTATTGCTTCCTTCAAAGTACAAACTTTACCAACACCACGTGGTGTTTTAATGATCAAAATTATGATCCAGTGTTAGTAGTTGAATATTGGGGCCTTCTATTCCCAATGTCACTATGCAACCTTCCTTGAGATCTCACTCCTCCTCTCCTTTTTATAAGAAACATTCTCTTTTTTTTTTTTTTTTTTTTTTATAGAGGTGATCCTTGATATAAGGAATAAATTTTAAGATTAAAGTGCAAATTTCGTAATAAGCTATTTTCTCATGGGTACCCAACATAAGTAATTATTTTGGCGTGTAAAAGTAGACATATATAGAGTAACATCATTAACTTTTTGGTTAACTTCCCTTACTTTTTACATTGCGAGGCGTATCAATCTTCTCACTCACTATTATTTTAATAAATTGTTAGGAATATGTACATTTTTAATGGGACAATATCACCTAGATCCCATAAAACAATTTTATTTCAGTCAATCCCAAAAATATTTGAAATTTCACTCGCATCCCTTAGATCAAAATGAAATTAAATTTTGTTTGTTAAAAGACAATAATGGCCTTTATTAAATTTCATAAGAGCATTTACAAGATAAATAAATGGATTTGAAAGAATCCGGGAGTTTAAAAAAGAAATTGCAAGACAAATATGTAATAAACGACCAAAATTTTAACTCCCTAGATTCATTTAAATCCCTTTACAAAACAAATATAGTCATTCATTCACAAGACAACTAAGAAAATTTAAAGACAAATATGAGCATTTATGAGACAAAAAATGTTTATGTCTACCTTGGACCCAACAAAAGATAATTGTGTTGGATGCTCATAGCAGAAAAAATTTATTACTAAATTTGCACATTTGTCCATCTAAAAATATATGAGTTAATGAGCAAATTGGCTAACAAATTCAAGAGCGCCCAACACAAAAAACTTTTAAGTTGACCAAAAATACCAAAAAAACTTATAAAAATGTGCAGTCAGCACAACGCCGTTAGAAAAAGTTAACATCCGTTATCTAAGGTGCAGATTGACCAATGAACTTTTACTCCAGGAGCGTCCAACACAAAAAAGTCTTACTCTAGGAGCGCCCAACATAAAAAAAGTCTATGTGCAATCCATCCAAAATATGATTGTTGCAAATCCTTGCCCAGACCCCTAACTATGTGCATTGAGGTTAGAAATAGTGAATGCAACAAAAAAAAATCACAAGTTATTAAATTGTCCTTAATTAAGCCTCTTAGGTTATCTTTTTTATTTTTTATTTTTTTCACAAGTCTCATATTCATATAATCAATAGATTATTTAATTAACAAATATATCATCAAGTTGCCGAATTTATATTATTAAGTATCAATGTTGATATCCATTAAGCTCTTTTTATAAAAATAAAAATTAATCTCATTTCATTTCTTTTAGGATATAATAGATTTTTTAGTTTTTTTAAATTTTATTAACATTAAATGAATTTTTTAACTCACATAAATTTCTTCTAAAATAAAAATAAATCATATAATTTTTTTTGTTTGACATATATAATAAATTATAAAATACCTTGAGTTTTTTTTTTAAATCATATAATTATATTTTTAATTAAAAATTTTGTTTATTTTAGAAAATTATAATTTTGACAAAATTGAAGAATGGGTAATTTTTGTCCATAGATATCTATACAAATAGTTTTGAATAATGACAATTAAGAAAATTTTATTTAATTTAGTGAAATTTAGAATTTTGTGCTAGGCGCTCTTGAATAAAACTTTTTTGTGTTGAGCACTCCTGAAGTAAAAGTTTGTTGGCCAATCTACACTTAGATAACGGACGTTAACTTTTTCTAACTATTGTGCTGATCGCACATTTTTTTAAAAATTTTTTTTTTGATATTTTTG
Organism: Acacia acuminata; assembly: GCA_019022655.1. Classification (NCBI taxonomy): domain Eukaryota; kingdom Viridiplantae; phylum Streptophyta; class Magnoliopsida; order Fabales; family Fabaceae; genus Acacia; species Acacia acuminata. The sequence continues at coordinate 104,299 of JAFJYI010000286.1, read as the reverse complement.
GTCCACTTAAAAGTTATTTGTCTTTGAGCACTCATAAGGTAAAAATTTGTTGGCCAATTTGCTTCTTAATCCAAAATATATTAAAATAATAGAGAGTGAGAAGACTAATGAGGCCCATAATGCAAAAAATAACGAAAGTCAACCTGTGTTAGGAGTGTTACCGAATATGTTATCCAAAAAATTGATTATTTCTACTTTTGCAACCTAGAATAGTTAAGTCTATTCAGTGCCCATGAGAAAAAGTAATTTGTTGCTAAATTTGTCCCTTAACCCCAAATTCTATTTGTTTGAAATGTTAATATATTCTTTTCATTTTTATCCTTATTAAATATATGTCATTCATTATCTCTATAACAAATTTTCACTTATTATCTCATATAGACATTCTTTCTAAATAAGGATATAATTGAAAAGAAAGATACAAAAGTTAACCATTTATTACTTTTAACTAATATTTTAAACGGTGTAATTTTGATCTTAATCCTGATATTATGAGTTTGAACTCTTTGGGTGCGGCTGAAAACAAAAACGTATTGGTAGTGCAATTAACGGAAAAAGAATTATATAGAAAGGAACTAAAATAATACCTCTGATCTTTTATAATATAAAAGTGAGATACTTAATTTGCGAAAATTCAAGAAATTAGTTATTTGCAGTAAATATGTGTTACTTTTATTAAAATACTCTCTTTAATCATGTACATTAAAATTACTTTTGATGGAAACTCTCTTCATATTTGTAATCAATAAGATACATTAGGAAAGATATTACATATCCAACCCCAAATGTAAGACTTAATTTATAATGTAATTTTCATAGCAAACTAGGTTTTACATTTACAAAGAAAGTATACACTAGGTCTTATATTCAAGAGCAAATATAGTATAAATTTGGGTGACAAATTAAAGTGAGATCAAATCTTCTTCTACTCCCTCCTGTCCTTAATATAAATTTTAGGGAGTTGATCTTAATCTTGAAAATAAGATATTATTTTGATATTTTTCAAACTTTTCCTGATTGACCCCTATTAATGATCTTTTAACGATAATCAAGGAAAAGAGGGAATGAAGAAATTAAGGAAAGTGATCAGGGTGTTTTAAAAAATACATATTATATTAACTAAATTAACTAACTCCTTTAATTTAATCAAATTAAGTAAATATGGCTTATATTAAGAATTAAAGAGAGTTGAAGTATAAATTTGGGTGATAAAGTGAGTTGAAGTTTTCTTATACTCCCTCAAGTCCTTTATATAAGACATATTTAGGAAATTGATATTAGTTCTGAATATAAGACATATAGTTTTAATATTTTTTGAATTTTTCCTAATGTATCCCTTTAATGCTCTCTCAACGATAGTCAAATAAGAAAGTGAATGAGGAAATTAAGAAATATGATTAGGGTGCTTTAGAAAACACACATTATATTAATTAAATTAACTAACTTCTCTAATTTGATCAAATTAAATAAATATATCTTATATTAAATATCAAAAGAAATATTTAGCACTAAAATAAACTCTTTGTTTTGGCTCTTATATTTTAGATCAGGCAGCTAGTACTAAACTAAAAAGTAAAATTTTAATGCACACCGCCACATTTGTGTGAGATAAATATTGATTACGCTTCGGGGGCCATCGTCTAATCATGATTCTCGCCCTATCAATTAAGGTTGTCAAACTCATGAGTTTAAGCAAACTCGTGACAATGACGTAAACTCGTATCATGAACTCGAATCGCAAACTCGTAAGAGTTTACTTTTTTTTTTTTTTGTTGATAACGTAAGAGTTTACTTTTATCATTAAATATATATATATATATATATATATTACTAGTGTATAATTAAATAATTAAAATATAAAAATGACAACAATTTGATTTAAATATATTTTAAATCTAAATAATTGAAATTAAATCTATCAACATTCATTATTTATCATATTTAATAAAGAAATTTGTAGAAAATTTCTATATAAAGTCATTGAACATAATCAAATCAAAAAAGTTAACAAAAGAGTAAGTTAACATAGTTTCGTAAGCTAGAAACGTAAAAAAAGCGGTAAACTTCGGTGTATAAACTCGTGAGTTTAACCGAGTTTACAACTAGACGAGTTTACAACTAGCACGAGTTTACCACATCGACTCGACTCGTTTTTATAAGCTAAAATCGTAAAAAAACAAGAAACTCGGAGAGTCAATTCGTGAGTTTGACAACAATACTTGTCAACAGCTAATTCTTTTCTTTTTCTTTCCTGTTCATAAATAAACAACTAATTCGTCTTCACGAAAAGATGTTGATTTTGGACGACAAACCATTAACAGTTTTGATACATTTAAGGGTTAAGCGACTAAACTCTCATCAATCTTATGAGATATATTTGACTTCTTTTAAAAAAAAAAGTTAAATAAATTACTTAATAATAACATATGTTGTGTAAGATTAAATTATATGTTAGTTTATATGTTAAGACAAATTAGCTTAGAGAAAACACGATAAATATAAAGGTTTAGATGCTAAAATAACTTTTAACTTTTATTAAAAGTGTAATAATAACCATAAACTATTTTTTGGAGAAAAATAATCATAAACTTTTAAAATTGGGGCAAAATCTTTAAACCCAACTAACATCAGTATATTACCATATGAAAATATTGAAATACCCCCACTTAATAAAAAAAACTGTATCTATTATGCAATCCGGTGATTTTTTCATTTACATTCCTCAGTTATTTTCACCTTTTCTCTCCCTCTCTCATATTCCCCACTCTTCGTCTTCATCACCACACCACCACCACCATCTACAGTTTCAAGAAATCATGATCAACAATCCATACTGGAAAAATAAAAAACTAGGAGAAAAAAAAAATTGTTTGTTATCATCGTTATACTTCTGTCGTCCACAATCCAAACTCTGCCCATTAATATCATTACCAAGAACGGCTAGTTTGACTAGGGTTGCTCTAAACAATGGCTAGTGCCATTAATAACTAATGCCGCTCTTCTAATTAACTTACCTAACTAACATTTAAAGCATATCTAATCACGATATCATATCAATACCCTCTTGACATCCTTGCCCTCAAGGATTTGGAACCACAAACGTAGGAAATTGTTGAAAAGTGTAGAGATGTATCCAAGATACTTCTTCATCTAGTAAGCCCTTCCATTGAACTAGAACCTATGTAAATTATCTTCTTTCTACACTTCTTAGTTCTTCGGTTCAAAATTCTCTCTTGTTCCATGGCTGGAGGTAATTCTAGAAACTCAGTGGGAGGGTGTCTTAGCCTAACTAGGATCCGGACAAAGCTTCAATATTGAGACATGGAAAGTAGGGTGAATTCTGAATTCTGATGGCAAATTCAGCTTGTATGCTACTGCCCCAATCCTCTCTATAACTTTATGAGGCCCATAAAATCGAGGAGCTAACTTCTGAGAAGATTTTGCTGCTGTAGATATCTGTCTATAAGGCTTGAGCTTCAAAAACACCCATTGTCCAACCTGAAATTCATGATCAGTCTTGTTCAAATATGCGCTTTGCTTCATTAAGTTTGCTGCACGTACAAATGATGCTTCAAAAGTGCTAGAACTTCTTCTCTAGTCGTGAAGCTACGATCTACTAACTCCCAACACCAAATGGTGAGGCAAATAAGGAGTATGGAGAGGAGGTTGCTTCCCATAAAGCAACTCATACAGTGTAGATTTTGCTGCCGTGTGGTATGTTGTATTGTACCACCATTCGACGTGTGAGGTGCACTTAGCCCAATCTTGATTTTCTTGAATTCTAGGTTGCCCATTTTGTTGATTCCTTTGGGCCTCCAGTGTTAAGGCTCTAATTTCTTGAGTGAGAGCCTCAATAGGCATAGATGGTAAGAGATCAAACTTTGAGGCGCAAATGGTCGTGGGTTCGATCCTCTCTAGCCGTCAGCCTCGCTTTGGTAGGCGATCTTTAAGTCCGAAAATGCTTCATAACCCGGCGTCTTCTCACGGGAGTGGGGACCCGATGTCAAACCCCTCCAAAACTTTTTCCTACCAAAAAAAAAATAAAAATTTGTTACATCCCGCATTAAACCAGTTGCAATTCTTCCAATGCACTTTTGATAAAAAGTAACATGTGGGGTCCCCTCAACCAAAAATAACTGCCGTTACCTTGTTTCAATAGTGATGACATTTTTACCCTCATTCAAAAAAGTTCATAGACACTTTCTTACTAAATTTTTTTATAGATTTTAAGTGCTCTTCTGAAATAAGTTTATGGATATTTTTCACATCTTAGCCCAAGACAACTTCCTTGCTTTTTTGAATTCAACGCGTAAGTAGTGCAATAATGGGAAGGGGTAGGTGCTTCAATAAATGAAAACACAATTTGCCAAAAATAAATGAATCGTGAAGTCAAATCTTTTTTTTTTTTTTTTCCTTTTTTTGAAAGGGCAAGAGCAAAAACACGAGAGCAAGAGTTGAGAGCGAGGCAGTTGTAGTTATATTCCTTATTCCAATTGCAGATTCGATTTGGTTCTATTCTTTCTCTCTCCCTGGTTTTTCTTAGTACAGCTGTAGAGGCATCTGGAGCTTTTCATAATCATCGCTAAAAGAACGCTTGTTGCGCAGTATTCTTCACATTATATCTATGTACTTCTGAAATGTATGTGCTATAATCATCCAACACATTTTTGTTTTCCTCTTAATTCTCTCGTTCTTCTTCTCTTCACTATGTCTCTAGCCATTAAAAGCATCTGGTTTAGATGTTAGTTCTTTCATTATGCATATGTGTACCTACTTGCTTGATCTTTTACTTTCTTGTTTTCATAGAAAAGGTAATTTTCATAAAAAAAATTCAAGGATTTGAATGATGAACAAAGGATTTTGAAAAAAAAAAAAAAAAAAAAAAGTACCATGTTTTGCAAAATTTGTTGGATCACTTGAATGATAGAATTTATCACTGGAGGTTGTAAAATCAGATTACTAAGGTGACCACTCAAGTAATACGATAAATCCTAGATAAATTATCATAGTGATCTTTTTGATGAAATAGTTTCAAGACTACACGGAGGATATATTAAAATCCATTACTATAGTGATTAATCACGTGATCGGTGACTTCAAAAACCTTTCAAAGAGAAAATCACTCAATGACTACTAGAGTGTACTAGGGTGAATTTCCAACTCAAGGGTTAGAATTCATCACTAACACACTACTCGAGTGATTTGTTCCAGTGATGCTACTTTAAAATGTTTTGAACAAAACATCCCCCAAGTGATGACTTGAGACCAATAACTATTACAGTTTGAATTAAAATTGAAGATTTTAATTATCACCCAATTCACCCCTCTTAAGTGAAATTCTTGTTACTCTTGAATTTGAGAGGTAATCATTTACTTTCTAATTTTCATAGGCATTGTGAAGAAGATAATTAAGAAGATATCTAGCCAAACCAGGAGGGCATAACAGAAAGGTCTGCAACCTTCAAGAAAATTACTTAAAAGATGGATATAACAGAGTGCTCGATAAATAAAATCCTGGGTGGATGACAATGAGTGGGTGATTCACAAATATTTATGCTCTAGCAATAACATAAATAGATGAAAGTAGGAAAATACACGCAATAAGTAAATATAGGGTTGATATTACATACGGTTCAAATAAAGATAAATGATGGTATCAGCAATCAAAGTAAACAAGAACTAGCCACGAGAGACGAACAGATCGGCCACACCAATAAGTATAATTACGATTACACAAGCAGAAAATGCCTCGTTTAGTTATAGCTTAGCTATACCCCATTTGCTGTTGTTGCTGTGGTGGTTGGTAGTTAGCATAGCCTGGGTAGCTTCCATACATGTTGGGGTCCTGTGTAGCAGCAGGAGGGTATCCATAATTCTCATACCCTTGAGCATACCCATAATATCCCCCGTACTGACTTGGATCTGCCTGACCCTGAGCATCAACAAATTCAATGTATCAGATGATGCAGCTCGATACCAGAAACATCTTCGATGCGGAGGGGATACCATATTTACTGAAAAAAGTTTATTGATATTTACCTGCTTGTTTGAAGGACTGCGGCCCCATGAAAGTCGGACACTTTGACCGCCCAATTGTGTTCCATTTAGAATCCGCAGAGCCTCTTCGGCGCAACTCCTGGTGCGCGTGAAAAAAAAAAAAAAAAAAAAAAAAAAAAAAAAAAATGTGCCACAATCAGAGACAGCTTGCTACATGTTTGGAAGATGTTTTAATAAGATGAATGAGACAACAATGTTACCTATCGGCGAATTGGACAAATCCACATCTCTTGCCTGCTGGAATCTTCACATGTATTAGTTCTCCATAATTACCAAAAACTTGCCTCAAATGATCATCAGTAACATTAGGATCCAAATTGCCGACGAAAATCTGCAGCATGAAAAATAACAGGTCAGAAACAAGTAGGGATGAAAGTAAATTTGTGTTGCGAAGAAGTACGCACAGTTGTATTATTTGGATCATTCTCGTTCTGTGAACCTTGAGGATTCTGATAGGAAGCTGCAAGTTCAAGGTATAAGAAAAATAAAAAGATGAAAAATAAAAGGCTTGTGAAAACTTCGTACATAAAACACCATGAACAAATAGCAAACAAATAGATGAAATATTGGCCACCATGGAAATAGTCATAATAGTTTCAGCCATAATAGTTTGTTATTGTGCAGGTTTAAAATAACAGTTGTCCTAAATTATGTTTCCATCAATTGAAACCACGGAAAGCCGACATTTCTTCATTCGGCCTCATGTCTGTCAGAAGGCTTTATGGACGACATTTCAAGCAGCCTCATGCCAGTCAGAAGGCTCCACGAGAGCAACTCCACGAAGAGATGATAACCAAATTCTGATACCAATTGATTCGAAGCTAAATTGGATGAAAAACCCAACCCAAAAGCTAGCTGTTAATGTGAGAAAACCAACACACTCAAATACCCCATTGAGCAGCCCATGCATCCCATTCCAAGTCTACAGTTCCTTTTTGTATGAAGTTATGCAATTAGTGACTAATTAAATAAAATTAACAAATTTAAATTAGTTGTCTCAATACTTGTGAAGAAATTACATGTACCTTATATTTAGGACTGGATAGAATATTCATATAATTACTTTAGAAATTACACAATCGTAAAAAAATCTTTGTACCATACATAAACCACAACTCGAAGACGAGTTAAATACTATTTACCCTATAGCAAAAAACAAGTCATATACAAGACGAAGCCTCCACGTAGTAAGTTAGGGAGGGAGTTCGACAGAAATATTTTGGCACCATTACAATTCTAATTGGACAGTAGTCATAATTGGAGGCAAATATGCAGTGACAAATAATCGATTCATTGTAGAGGATGTGCAGACAAATGAAGCTAAAAAGGACACAAAAAGTTAGGATATGGGCAAAGTTGTGTTATAAACTAAAACATCATCCCACATCATTTACTACCCAACCTTCCCACATCTTTTTCCACTTGCTAACAGCCAACTTCCAACAAAAGAAATGAGATTTGAAGTTGCCAAAAGAGACAGAAAACAAGGAAGGAAGACATCAAATGCTTGTGCAAGCAAATATTATTGCCAACCTATTTCACAAGTTACCCACCTAAATGGAAATTGACCAATAAAAGATAAACTACGACTTCAAATATGTAGCATTTTAATAAGAAAATAGCAGCTATGAAACCATAACCATGACATCACAACTGGTGAACTGCAGTTTCTGGAAATAACAATCAGCCTGCATTGGCACTCCCCAAATTTTGTCTTATGGACTGAAGATTGGAAGCTGAAAGTAATGCAGCTAGGCAGTAGATGGAATATCAAAAGAAACTATAAAAATGTATGGAAATTCGCTTTGGAAAAAGGGAACACAGAAAGAACTTTAAAGATGTAATTTTTCTGGCAAGCTAAAAGGAATAAAATTTAAGGAGTAAAGATAAAGAAAGGCTGACTGAACAAATATAAATAACTAGAATCGCCTTAAAATATAACTTGGCTAAAAACTAAACCAGCCAGATGAAGTGAAAAGAACTATTGGAAATTGTAGTGGAAAGGAAAATGACGTGGAAAGTAACGGGCAAGACATAAATTGGTAACTGACCTAAGCAAGGCCATGCACTAAAATGGTAACCATTTCAGCTGAAAACAGTTCCAGGCTCCGAGATGACAGAGCCTCCGGACACCCTGCTTTGAGACAACAGGAGTACTATAAGATTTTATGATTCTAGATCATTTATTTATCCGAAATTTTTAAAGGAAATTATAGGAAGAAATGACTCGGGACAGCATATCTTCTATAGCGTAACTGAAAGGAGGCAAATATGAACAATAAAATAGCAAATTATAAGATTAAAATCTTAAATATAAATTAGTATTCCTCACTATAACGAAGGAGAAACAAACAAGAAGAAAGTTAGCTTTTCTTTCAAAGATGTTAGCCAAGCACACCAAGCAGACATTTGCAACAAAAGGCCAGCACATAATTCATGAACGAGAAAAACCTTTTTGCTGTCCTCCAACATTTTTGTTTGTGGCAGGTCCAATTCGCATGGGTCTTGTTGAGCAAAGAACCCCTTGCATCTCAGTCATAGCTTGAATCTGTTCATTCTCATCTGCAAACTTGACAAAACCATAACCCTTCGTCCTCCCAGTAAGCCTATCAATTACAACCTTTGCACCCTTAACTGTGGGATATCTAGCCCGAAACGTCTCCTGCAGCAGGTAATCGGTGACATCGGCAGCCAAGTCTCCGACAAAAATTGTGTAATCTGGACTATCATCATGACGTCTATCACCAGCACTAAAAGTTGCCCAATTCAATCTATAGTTTTGCCCACCATTAGGCATAATTGTGCCATTAAATGTTTGAAGAATTCTCTCTGCGGCAGCACGAGTATAAAACTCAATAAACCCATAACCTTCGGATACATTAGTTTGCTTATTACGAATGACTTTCACAGAACCGACCTGCAACACAATGATTTCTTCCATCAGAGACAAGAAAGGCGGCGGACCACCGATGGGCTCAAACATGAGAACAAAGATAAAAGTCCGCATACAAATCACCGAAGGAATCCAGTTTTCATTTCCTAAATTGTGGACTTGATTTGATACAAGTCCATCCCAACCCACTACTCATCATATTCCACCGTATAATCCCAACGCAATTAAATGCTATATCCCCTTCCAAGGCTCTAACAAACCGATTCATCAAGTAGGGGGAAAATAAACTAGAGCAGCAATATCAAACCTAATAAAATATAATTAAAGACCAATACAAGGAAAATAAAAGGGAATACTAACATTTACCTCGCCTGTATGCGCAAAACAATTATACAGGTAGTTCTCATCCATCCAGTACTGCAAATCGCCGATCCAAAGGGTACGGACCTCATCGGCGCTGCTAGGCTGGACATGTTGGGTGGATTGCAGCGGAGCAACGGCCTGCTGAGGCGGCGGGGGCTGGGCAGAAGGAGCCCACATAGGCGGCGCCTGAGCCTGCGGTGGCATCATCATGTAGGGTTGCTGCTGCTGGTATTGTTGGTTGGGTTGTTGACCCATGTTTGGGGGAGCCATACCAGGTCCAGGCTGCATCATCGTTGGGAAGAAATCTGGAATTCTCGGGAGATAAGAGAGTGAACGGCAAAGAGAGGGGGCAAAAGTACCTTCTGGCTTGAGATATATAGAGCCTCAAACCCTAACCCTACAAAGAAAGGGAAAATTGCACTTAGATTCCCAGTAAGGAAAAATACAACAAAATGGTTCCTTAAAATCTGAAAATTATAGTGAAGTCCCTGATACATTTTTGCAATATTTTTCATATGTGAAAAGACATAAATACCCCATAGAATTTCATAGACTTGTCAATACAGGCATATAAATTTATCAAAACATGCTGATAGACTTATAAAAACATACTCATTTATCAGCATATTCACATGAATTTGTCAACACAAGTATGTGAATTATGCATATAGACTTGTCAAAACAAACTTATGGACTTTTCAACACAGATACATGGGATTATTTGTGTCCTTTCACATATAAAAAATATTTCAAAAAGTCCCATAAACTTCACTGCAATTTTGAGATTTTGAGAGATCATTTTATTATAAATTCTTTACTTGGGACCTTGGTGTAATTTTCCCAGAAAGAAATGGTGATTAGATGCTTTTGACCCGTTTATGTGACACAGAATGAAAGGGGGAAAAAAAGGTTTATCGTCATGGGCTTCGCTGGTGGCCTTTGATTTGGCAGGACCTGGCTTTTGCCATTAAGGTCCGCTCTCCTCCTTTTCTCCTATGCTACCCATTTTGGCATAAAATTGTACAGCCGTTGGCTTTTTTAAAAAAATATTTCAATGTACTAAATGGTATAAAAAAAATATTTAGAATATTGACTGGTACTAAAAAAAAAATTATGATCTTACAAATTTATTTTAAGATCTTGAAAAAATATCTTAAGCATATTTTTAGTATATTCAGTACTTTAAAATATTTTTTCAAGATCCTAATATAATTTTTTAAGATCATGAAGTATTTTTTTTTAGTAAATCATAAACTATCCTTTTAATACGAGTTAAGACTCGAAATATTTTTTTCATGTCATAAAATAATTTTTTAACATCATGAAATTTTTTTTAAGACCAGTCAGGATCCTAAAGTATCTTTTGAGTACATTATTCATTACCCTAAAATATTTTTTCAAGATCCTAAAATAATTTTTTCAAAATCATGAATTTTTTTAGTACCAAAAGATCCCGAAATATTTTTTTAATACTGATCAAGAATCTAAAATATTTATTAAAAAAAAAAACCAACAACTGCACAATTTTGTGACCTTCACAGATGGAAGATTTATTTTGAACGAAATATAATAAAGAATTTTAGCTCTTCAATTAATATCACACTTATAATTCAGTCTTTCAACTATGATTAGTACGAGTCAATCTTAATTATAACTCAGTCCCTCATCTTTTTTCATTTTTTTTCCATATTATTATCTTTCACACCTATGTAGCACGGAAACGGCAAAATTTCAGAGGAGAACGTTTCCGATTCGCGTATCGGCCGAAAAAAGCCGGGAGACGTGAATTTAACGTATCGTATGAATTAAATTATCATAATGGCATTTTTGTAATTTTTGAAAACCTGGAGGGCATTTTCCAGTTGAGTTTTTTGGGCAACAAAAATGCCCTAATCACTTCTCTCCCCCAAAATCGACGCTGCAATTGTCTCTATCTCTCTAAAATCGAGTTGCCTCCATCTCCGTCGCCTTCGTCTCTCTGTGGCTTCCGTCTCTCCATCGCCGTTCCTGTTCTCGGTTCTTACGTGAGTGTTTAGTTCGACTCGTCGCTTGTTTCCGATGATCTATGTTCGTCATTACGTGCACTGTGCAACTCATCGACTGTGACTCTGTGAGTGTTTCATCTTTAGAAGTTGCAACTTGCAAGAGGTAATGCTTGGATTTGAGGATTTCCTTAGTTTAGGTTGTTTTCTCATTTTCTATGACTCTATGAGTGTTTTTGCTATGGCTTCCCACTGTTCGTGTTTAACACTAAGACGTTTCGGAACGTCTCAAAATATTAGTATTTTTTAAGTCACGTTTCGGCAACGTGTCGAAAACGCAGTTTCGGTTTCAGTGCATCATAGCTTCACACTTTTGACTCAATTTTGAGTCATCACAAATGGCAAAAATTGCCTCCAACTCAACTTTCATTGGGTTGATTGACCAACCCAACAGTATTGAGTGGTTCTTCCTAGTATGGGACTATGGGTTGTGAAAAAGATTTGCACTTCTTACAGTGGATAATTATTCGTCCTGGCATATCTAACTTAGCTAAATGGTGTTAACTCTTTACATTCATTATGAAGAGGTCAATGAATTACAGGATCATTGGAAATTTCTTCTCTGTTTCATGTGGTTGCCTCATTAAAACTAGCTAGCTTTACATATACAAGACCAAGCTGATGAAATTCCAGCTCCTCAACAGCATTGAGGAGCATAAAGTCGGATTTCATCTCTTGTTGGAAGGCTTTGACTAAAATAATGAGTAAAATTTCATCTCATACTGGAGATGTTTCGTGCCTTTTAATTCTTCCTCGTCTGAAAGTAAGGATGATGAGCTGAGTTGGAAGCAATTTTTGCCACAAGTCGTAAGTGTTAAGAATAATAATATAAAAAACAAATGAAAACACGAAGGACTAAGTCATAACCGAGTCAAAATAAATAATGACTTATTGTTCGTGCCTTTTAGAGACTGAGTCATGCTGGATCATAGTTGAGAGACTAAGTTATAAGTGAGTTGATAATTGAATAAGTACAATATGAATTTTCCCTAAAGAATAAAATAAATAATGAATTATTGTTTGTTATTTAAAATTATGATTTAAAAGAACGAAAAATAGGTAAAAAAGAAAAATCCCTCACTATAAAATTTATTATTTAAAGGTGTCTAAGAACCCATAAACTAAAGATGGGTCACCGTCACACATATTGTAGAATAATTGCACCTACATTAGAGATAAGTTGCATTTGAGTCCTTAAACAAGTGTGAAGTACCTCTTGAGTCTTGCCAATAAATTAATGAGAAAGTTCCCTTAAAAATAACTTTATCATGACATGATATTTCTTTTTTATATGAAAGTCATGAATAATTCCTTAAATCTTATGAAAACTTGGATTATTATGAAAAGAAAAGGTTGAAAAATTGAGTAGAATGGGACTTAGGAAAAGTCATGTGGTCCTTTAAGTTATAGGATGTATATATGTGTGTGTAACCGCACATATAAACGTATATGTTTTAAATATGCAGTTACTCACATACCCACATTTATTTAGGCTAGCCCACAACTTCCTTGACATCATGACTTGTGAGTTATAAGTTCTTAGTGTACCCCTCGTCCTTGAGTTTAATTGGTAAAAAGGTTATTCGATCTTGGAGTTGGTCAAGGTGTTAGGAGAGGCATTCTAAAGGTCTACGAAACAACGGTAACCCAAGCTAAGATGGAAGCACGTGTACTCTTAGTCCTGAATTCTTTATGGAATGGGTTCCAAGCTTCCTTTTTGGACCGTGGATAAGCCCAACCCTTCTTCTAAAATTTTCATATAAAAAATAATAATAATAAAGGCTCTTGGCGTGAAGTGTAGTTAAACTAGGACCAACCTTATATTAAGTGAATATATTTTAATGAAAATGAATTTGATAAATATAGGAGATTCTCTCATACTTTCTAATGTTTCCATAGAATTTATTGTTAATGGGGAAAAATATACCCCCTCTTGGTCATAAATATAGGAGAAATATCTACATATTCCAATAGTACCATGTTATTTGAACTCTATCTAATGAAAACACAACAATTCATATCAATTTAATTTTAATGGACTAATGACTCATGTGAAAAAAATTCACATTTTATTATATATTTGAGAAAAATAAACATTTTAATTTAAAAATAAAATTATCAATAAATATTTTTCTTAAAAACAAAATGAAATGTGATGTTTTTTTTTTTTAGACGAGTCATCATCAGCTAACTTGGATTAAAATGATGAGTTATTTTATTTCTAATTTTTATTAGATAGAGTTCGGGTGACGTGACACTCTTCGTATATATAAGTATTTCTCTAAATACAATAGTTAGATGACTTATTTACAAAAATTAAGGAAATTAGTTAAAGTAGTTTTTTTTATAAAACCTACTTGTATGTTGTTTCCTTAAAGCATCCATTTAGAGCCCATTTGGATCCTTTTATTTTTAAATTAAAAACTACTTTTAAACTAAAGCTATAAAAAAAAAAAAAAAAAAAAAGTTGTTTGGTGATTATATAACTTTTTTAGATTAAAAATTACTTAAAAGCTTTGAAATTAAAAATAAAAAGTTTGGCAAAAATTTTGTCATAAGTACTTTTTCTAATAAAAATTATCATAAAAGATATATAATAAAATAACCTTTAAACTATCAATATATTTACAAAATAAAAATACTATGAGAACAGATTTGCCAATAGTGGAGCACAATCAAGAAATATCCATTGGTCTTACAAATTGTCAACCCGTATTCCATTCACATGGAAAAAAAAAAAAAAGTTATAAAAAAGCTCCTATGAGGAGCTTATTTTTAAGTTTTTTTTCTTCATTATAAAATAAGCTCTTATAATTATAAGAACTTTTGTTAAATCTTGTTTGGTCTAGCTTATATTTATAAGGATAAGATAAGCTAAAAATAAACTAGGCCAAACAAACAAGCACTTAGTATCACTTATAAAAATCTCCTTAACATATATAATCACTAAGAAGAGTTTGTGAAAATAATTATAAATTTGGAACACAAAGTTGATGAAAGTCTTCTATTTCAAAGCAATACACACACACACACTAGTTTTTATATTAAAAATGGAAAACAACATCATATAACCAAAATTTTCACAACGTACTTGGTGAAGCTGAAGCAATGAATGGATGAAGCATAACAACGGCAAGAGGAAACAACTTAAAAACAATGAAGCTGCAATAGCTCGCTATCTACCGTTTAACAACATGCCAACAATAAAAATAAGTTCCTCATGTGTTTAACTAATTCGATTAGTTAATAAAGTTAGGTAAGCTAGTTAATTCTAATAAATATGACATTTTTTTAAATATCTTAATCATATGACTTATTTCTCTCCCTCCCTTTCTTATTTGGAAGAGTATTCGATTGAGGTAATTTAGAAAAATATGAAAAATATGTTTTATATATAAGACTAAGATCAACTTATAAATTAGATCTTACATTAATGATAAGAATAGGGGTGAAAATAAATCAGGCCCTTAAGGCCTATTTAGGTAAACAAGTTAGACATATTTTCATAAGGCCTAACATACAAGCCTACATGTCCGCCCATTTATTATTATTTTTTTAAAAAAAAAATTATACTACTATTACATAAGTATATATAATATCAAAGAGGGTTAAGGTGCAAAAATACACACGCTTTTTTTCGATGAATGCTCGAAGAAGCAAATGCTTTTTTTAGGTGCAAAAGTACACACGTGGTTACAAATTAGATGCAAAAATATCGTTTGACCGTTAAGTTTAACTTTAACCATTAAGTTTGACTTTTTTTGTTGACTGGACGATGACATGGCATTTCAAGGGTGCAAAAATATACATGTAGTTTGTCAAAAAGAGCGCTCAACACCAAATTAATTTTTTTTTAATTTTTTAATTTTACTTCAATTAAAATTATTTTAGGATATTGAAAAAATATTTTAGGTATTGACCGGTACTAAAAGGATACTAACCGATACTAAAAAAATATTTTAGGGTGACTGATCGGGTACTAAAAAGTACTTTCGGATACTGATCGGTACGTAAAAAATATTTCGGGTATGGACGACCGGTACTAAAAGGATACTAACTGATACTGAAAAAAATATTTTAGGGTACTGATTGGTATTAAAAAGTACTTTTAGGATACTGACTGGTACAGAAAAAATACTTCATAATCTTGAAAAATTATTTAAGCTATTGATCGGTACTAAAAGGATATCTTACCAGTGCATCGAAAAATATTTCATGATCTTGAAAATTATATTAAGATCATGAAAAAATATTTCGGCAGACTTTGACCTGTATTAAAAATATACTTCAACATATTTTTTTAGGATTCTAAAATATTTTTTCAAGATGATGAATTTTTTTTTTGTACCAGGCGATTCTCAAAGTATCTTTTTAGTACCAAATAAGACTCGAAATATTTTTTTAGATGTTAAAATAATTTTTCAAAATCATGAAGTATTTTTTAGTACAAAAAGATCCCGAATATCTTTTTAGCACCCTAGTAATTAAAATAAAATTATTAAATTAAAAAAAAAAGAATTTGGTGTTCGACGCTCTTTTTGACAGTACCACATATGTATTTTTACACCTTTGAAATGCCATGTCATTGTCCAACAAGACAAAAAGTCAAACTTAACGATCAAAGTCAAACTTAACTGGCCAAACAAGATTTTTGCACCTAATTTGTAACCACATAGTCACTTTTGCACCTAAAAAAAAGCACTTACTATTGTCGATTTGTTTTTCTTATTCCTATTTGGTCTGGACAATTGTTGTCTCTAGATATTATTTTCTTTTCCTTATTAAGTCTTTATATGACAACAAAAATGGATGTTAAGCTTTTAAGACATAATGTATGATTGTAGCGATAAGGGTTCCACATGAATTTAGAGACATAGATTTTAAAGACTTACATTTTAAGTATGCCTTTAAATAGGCTTTAGGCCTTGTCAAACCTTTTTAAGGCCCAGACTCGGGCCTAAAAGAAACTTACATACGTACTCAGGCCTAGGCCTAGGCTCAGGTTTTAAATCTCTATTATAGGCCTAGGCTATTCAGGTAAAGCCTAACATATTTCCATCCATAGATAAGAGGAGTATAACTATTTATGTGTCATAATTTTTTTGGCTAGAAAATAATATTTCATTAAAACTAATCCAACGAGAGATCAACCCAAAATAAAAGATTTGCAAAAAGAAAGCCCAAATACATAACAATTAAAAGAAACCTTAAGGCCCCGTTTCGTACGGGGAAGATTTAAGGAGGAAAGGAACTTAAAGGAGGAAATGAATGGAAAGGAAGATTAAGAGGGAACTAAAAAAGTTGAGCTGTTTAGTAGACATGGGAAGGGAACTTAAGTTGAGGGAAAATGAATTGTTTGGTATGAAGAATTGGATGTTGGTTAGGTGGGAAGGTGAGGTGAAATTCCTTAAATGCCCCTCTATTCGTTCGGACATTCGAACACAAAAGTTACGTTTGAACAAAATAGGCACCAAATCGCCTGCGTTCGAACGTAAAATCTGACAGTGGTTTGAGGTTTACATTAGCAATTTCACAACCCTATAGATAGAAAACTAGACCACCAAAACACAAAAACTAAACGAGACACGTGTAGAGGAATAACCTAATGCCCTATTCCAAATGCTTGTCTCATTTATTAACCCACAAACATACGTATTATGACACCAAAAAATGAACAAGGCATCGGCTTTGGCCAAATTAATAATATTGGTGCCCAATGTGAAGCTTCTGCCAAGATGAATGGATGAAGGAACAATTTAAATGGAAAGAACAAAGGGTTGAGAAGAATTCAGAAATAGAGGAAGCTAATGGTGGTGGTCTAGTCTTCCCTCTCCGGCGACGGTGCTTGGTAGAGAGGAAGAAGAAGGCAAAGATGATGGAAGAGATTCGAAGCTCTCTGTTCTCCTTAACGCTTTGGTTCTGCTTCTAAAGTCGGGTCTGTCGCGGCTGTGGTGGAAGGTGAGGGAAGAAAGGAATGTTGTCGGCAACGATGATGAAGAAAGTGAGAGTCATCGGCGACGGAAATGGAGACGGAACGTGAAGGAAGGAAGGATCAGATCGAATCCGCGGCACTCTAGTTTAGTCTCTTCATAAACCATTCAGCATGTTACGGCTTTTTTGTCAACAAAATTCACTCTCCCAAGAACTTCACCATTATCCCGCCGTTTTTTAGAGATTCAATTTTCCCACCTTTATAGGAAGATGGCGCAGGCGAGAAATCAGCATTCCAGGAGAGAGGAGTGCCAAACTATTTTTCTCAGTGGGAAAATAGTCATTTTCCCATTCCCTCACGCGAATTCAGCGTACCAAACGGGCCCTAAAACTAACCTAAACCTAAAATAGTTGAGAGAGAGAGAGTTTCCATTATAGCCAAGAATCCTACTGTCTTTATGATCCCATTATTGGAATCTACGGGTAGAAAATGCCGTCATCGGCAACAAAGCCATTGCGAGAAGTGGTTATTCGAAGAACCATTCCAAAGGATTTATTGCTTTTATTGGCAATAAAGCAACCAGATTGGTTGTTGAAGAAACTCCATGAAAAGATCTCATATAAGGAAAGACACCCACAAACACCATTAAGAAAGATGAAGACAGAGAACTCATCAACTGAATAATGAACCACAAGGTCTTCACTATGACATACACTTTGGATTCGTCATTGACAACAACTCATAATAGTCTTTTGAAAGATGAAGTCAACTATATATAAGACTATAATTATCAAATCCCAACCCCAAAACCACGAAATGTAGCTACCAGGTGAGATTTTCTGCCATTGAAACTCCCAACTCGATTTATTTCCACAAAAAAAATCAATACCATCGTAAGAAGCTAAAAAAAAAAAAAAAAAAAAAAAACATGAAAATAAATGAAGCTCAACGCAAAATATAAACATTTCCACCCTAGTCAAAACCAGGAGGGAGAAGCCTTGACAAAAGCTCACCCAACAATGATAGAAGAGCTCCCCCTACCCATTAGGTCAGGAGGAGGAGGAGAGAAAAAAGGGGGACCGACTTATTTCTGTGTCATAATTGATATGTTCATTTTTCAAATCATGCGCAATGTATAGGAATGTGTTATAATTTTTATTTAATTCTACATAAAAATATTTTTTGCTATTTATTCATATAACATAAAAAAGATGTGAACAATCATTGAACATTTGTTTATTTTTTATAATAAGGAAAACATTTGATTATTGAACAAATAAAAGTAACATACATCTTATTATCTCGCTCCTCATTTGTTCATTGAACAAATCAATGAACATACCCTCTAAAATTCATTGTCTACGAAGGATTATCTCAATCTTTAACATAATAACTAGTTGGGAGTTTGATTTGATTCAAAATATAATATTTTAATTCACTTTATTTTTCATATTTATCGTTTTTCTTTAGGTTGAGATGTAAAAATATACATGTGATTTTTTCAAAAGTGCACCAAACACCAAATGCTTTTTTTGGGTGTAAAAATGACTATGTGGTTATAAAAGTAGAATAAAAATACTCACCGACTATTAGTTTAACTTTTTTGTATTTTTAAGGTTGACATGGACGATGACTCAGCTAAATTTCATCCCAACTGACAGTAAAGAACTAGAAAAAATTACAGAAAATGACATAAATATTTTAAAAATTACGCTTCAATCCATCTCTTTCCAATTCCCCTTCTCTCCCCAATCCTAATCTTACCCACCAGGTTGCCCATCCCTGCCTTCTCACCGTCGTTGCCGCCTTTCTATAATTTTCAAAACTATTTGGGCCCTTTTCTATAATTTTCTTCTGTTCTCCATTGCTTTTATTGGGATGAAATTTAAATTTTCGACTCATCGTCCATATTAGTCTTAAAAATACAAAAAAGTCAAACTAACGGTAAATAAGTATTTTTATTTCACTTTTTTAATCACATAGTCACTTTTATACATAAAAAAACACTTCATATTGAGTGCACTTTTAAAAAAACCCAGGTGTATAACCTTGAATTTATCAAGTCTCTATGAAATATTTTCATTCTAATTAATTGCTAATTATAATATATACACATAATCAGATTAGACTATGAAACACCCTCACATAATTTTTAATTGGTGCGTGATAAACACCGTCTCTGAGATTCGCCACGTCTGTGTCATTCCTCGTCCAAAATTCCTCTTGCGGCCCCCTCCACTGTCCTCCTCCTGGTTCGGTAGATATATAAAGTCTCCTCGTCTTGTTTCTCTCACTCGATTCCTGCAATCCAAAATTTCCTCACTCGTCGTCTTCTAATTCATATTTTCACATAATGGCTCAAGCTGTTGAAGATTGGTATAAGCAGATGCCCATCATTACGCGCTCCTATGTTACAGCTTCAATTGTTACCACCCTCAGCTGTTCTCTCGATGTATATACTCTCTTCTTTCTCTTCTCATCGATTTATGATTTTGCTAGTTCCTTTCCAATACTGGCGATGAGTTTTTTTTAGCTTTCGATAATTCTCTGTTAAGAAGATGAGGTATGTGTGCAATTTGGGGTCAATTTTTCGAATTAAAGTTCTTGGGATATCCCTTCCAGAAGGGAGTGCACCGGACATATCGATAGGATAATCGTAATCGCGTAAAAGATTGATTGGGTTATTGTAGTTTTCGTCTTTAACCATAGTGCTTCTCTTGAGATTTTTAGAAACATGTTATGATTGGGTTCGGTCCAGTTACTGTTTCTATTTCTTTTGACATTTGTTGTTCAAACTTATGCATCGAGTAATGATTTTTGTTATGGCTCTGCAGATAATTTCTCCGTATCATTTGTACTTGAACCCTATACTGGTGGTTAAGCAACACCAATTCTGGCGTCTCATTACCAATTTCTTCTACTTCCGTAGAATGGGTAATGCTTGCAATTTACCTTGTAAAGGATTGTTATTGATTGACATTGGTTTGTTAGTTCATAGCGACTTCCTTTTCTTCTCTGCTTTCACAGCATTGTAATGTTTTTATATAAAATATTCAAAATGTTTTCTGCTCTTAACGCTATATTTGACATAGCTTAGCCTATATTAAAATATGATACAGCACATATTATACTACCTATATTAAATTTAGATTTGGAAAGACAACACCATAACAATATATTAAAAGCCCAACTATATTTAGGAGAAACTGTACTCCCACATATAGATTGTTTTATTGTCACAAACTTCAAAATAACAATGAGAAAATGGATGACTTAAAAGAGAGGGTGAAGATAGGCAGGAGAATTTGAAGAGAAGTAGCAACTGGCAACCACAGGGTTTCCATATGTCCTCCGCTGAAGCAAAGAATTGTAAGCAGAAACTGTGGCAATCAGTTTACTATGGATTTTAGTTTCAACAAGTTGACTTACCGTTTTTTATAGGACATGAGTGATTATGGTGGTGGGCTTTCATGTTATTGTTAGAAGGCAGAACCTGTAGAATTATTGTATGGTATCTCTGACAGTCTATTAGCTTTGGATGCCTTATTTAGTTTTAGCTCATACATGCACGTGATACCCTTCAGACATGAATTTTTTTCTTAAAATCATTAACAAAAGCTTGAACTGATTGTATAAGTAATGTATGTGTATATCTTAATCATGACACTCTTAATTTGAATGGATGGTTCACAAAGTCTTCTTCTTTCATTCTTTTCCTGATGATGTTTTCGATCCATGGGTCAGTTTGTTAGCTGCTAATATGTATAGATAGCTTATCTGCACACTTAAAATTGTATCATATTCCCTCCAAAAACGCTGATAAGTAAGATGGAGTTAATCATCTACTCTGTTCTGTCAGCATTTCAAAACAACCTTGTATTCGTTTCTTTTTTCACTATTAAATATCATGCACGTTAGTTAAGGAAAACTTTACCAGAAAAGACTATGCATCCCTGAATTGTGTTCCATTATTTATTTATTTATTGTTTTTTTTTTTCATATCAGATGATATTTAGTTTGAAGGTTGTGAATTACCCTCTGACTTAACTTTGACATGGCATTGGCAGACTTGGATTTCTTGTTTCATATGTTCTTTCTTGCTCGGTACTGCAAGCTTCTAGAGGAGAATTCCTTCAGGGGAAGGACAGCTGATTTCTTTTACATGCTCTTATTTGGCGCTACTTTATTGACTGGGATTGTTTTTGGTGGTGGGATGATACCATACTTCGCAGAGTCATTTTCAAAAATTTTATTCCTTAGCAGTTCACTGACATTTATGATGGTCAGTTGTGTTTTCATTAATGTTTTGTTGTTAAAACTTCATTTTTAAATTTAAACTGTCTATAAAAGACTTAACAACGTGCATTTTCCAGGTGTATGTATGGAGCAAACAAAATCCCTTCATCCACATGAGCTTCCTGGGCCTCTTTACTTTCACAGCAGCTTACCTTCCTTGGGTGAGTAAAGTGTAAATGCTCTTGTTATATCCTCTCCGGTCCTTAATATAAGACATATTTATCTAATTTGATTAGATTAAGGAAGTAAGTTAAGTTAATTAATATGATATGTATTTTCGAAAACACCCTAATCATTTTCCTTAATTCCCTCATTTCCTCTCCTTCTTGATTATTATTGAGAAAGCATCAATAGGGGTAAATTATGAAAAGATTAACAAATATAAAAACAATGTTTTAAATTTAGGACTAAGATCAACTCCTAAAATATGTCTTATATTAAAAACTGGAGGAGTAATATTTATATGATGTTGTAACTAAGGTTCCTCTCAATTTTGAAAATAAGCAATCCGATCTTTTTGTTGTATGAATGTAGGTTCTCTTGGGATTCTCTGTTCTTGTGGGTGCTAATCCTTGGGTGGATTTGCTGGTATGTCTCTTGCTTAAGTAATATATACATTATTTGGTATTGCATTGAATCATTTGTTTATGTGCTGGATGGCGTATGTTCTTTAGGGAATGATTGCTGGTCATGCATACTACTTTCTAGAAGATGTCTATCCTCGGATGACCGGCCGGCAGCCTCTAAGAACTCCATCTTTCATCAAGGCACTATTTGCTGATGAGCCTATCATGGTGACCCGACCAGAAAACGTTAGATTTGCTCCGCCACAAGCCGAAGCCGCTCACCGTGATTGAATAAATATTCACAGATGAAGCCTCACACTTGAGAGGTTTTAGAAACCCCCTTTCCTGGTGATCTAACCTGCAGGCGCCTGTGCATTGCATAAAATTCCAAATACATACCTCTGATCCTAAACGTATGACCTAGTTTATGTCCTCATGTTTAGGACTGGAGGTAATACTTAGATGTCTATTGAAAGTTACTGGCCCAAGTGTTAGAGTTTTGTCCAACCTTTTTTAGAAAGAAGTGGTATAAATCTTTTTTAATTTTGGTTCTTTCCTGGTTTTTAAAATTGTGTCTATTGATTATTGCCTCTCTCTCCTATGCTTCAGGTTATATAGTTTGAGACCAATCTTTTTTTTTTTTTTTTTTTTTTTTTTTTTCACCATTTGCCATGAAGTTCATGTATGAAATTAACTACTTAACACCATCGTGTTGACTTGTTAAAAATGTCATCACATAATAATTTGAAAAACTTAATGACTTACAACTTAAAATTGTAATTGAAACTGGAGAAAACTATTTATTTTGTCTCTATAGTCCATATCAATTATTAAACAAGTTCTCTACAGAGTTGAAAAATTGTTGATATGGCAAACAAAATGTTGAGGCCTGACATGGAAAGACGTACATGTGAGAAGTAGCTTTCAGAAACTGGCCTTTTAACCTTACAAGTTCAGAAATAAAATAAAACCTTTAACAACTCCATTAAGTTTTTGTTCTTCTGCATTTCTAAACTTATCTTCCTCTCTTTCTTTTTCCCCCCTTTTTCTCATTTCTGTTATGCTTCTTCCATTTCTCTTACGTCATTCTAGGCTTTTTACTCAGACCCAAACCGTAGTTTTAAAAGCCATTTTTTTATAAGCTGAGACAAAACTCATATCAAAAATCGTAAAAACTATTCTCTAAAAGTAAATTTAAACATACGTCCGCTCTTTTCTTAAGCAATTCCAATTCGCGGCTTAATATCCGGTATTTTGTTGTTATTTCTGTCATAATATGCGCTTTAGTAAATTACTGGTTCGCCTTATCGCACCACAAACTACTTTGGATCATTTGTTTTAATGATTAGCATGACTGATAAAAACATCACTGGAAGTTCTTGCTTTTTGGAAGTTTAACGGGAATAAGATACTAGCATAATGGAGTCTTCTTTACTGTTTTTTAAAATAGTAAGAGTCTTCTTTACTAGCATGCTACAAACTGTATAACAAATGACCTAAATCTTACATGGTGAAAATTATTTACTAAAATACTACATTTAAAATCATATAGGCCAAAAACAGGTTTAAAATTATGAGAAACTTGTTCCAACCAAAACCGAGTTTGCTTAATGACATATTAGTTCTGACATGTATATTTTTTTTAATAAAAAAGCAAAATCGGTCATGGGCTGAACGATTTCACCTCTTCTAAACACTTTCTCCTCCTTCCCCTTTTCATCACATCTAACGGCTCTTTCCTTAATTTGTCGCTCCAGCTTTGCCCGCTTTCCTCTTATCTCTCTCTCTCTCTCTCTCTTTTTTTTTTTTTTAGTGCATCCGGTGTCCCAGGGTAGGCCATCTTTCAGACACATCAACGGCCCCAGACTAATCCGGACCGAGCCCAGGTTGGCCCCTTTTGGGGGGAAGCCTTTACCACCCATACAAGCTGCATTCCCACAAACTTAAGACCCGTGGTTAAACCGTGATAGCTCCTTACTAGCCGACCTAAACGTTTGGTGGTACTTTCCTCTTATCTCTTTGCTCAAGCATCTTCTCTGTCTTTCTCACTTTATTATACTTTCTAAATATAAAATATAGTTTGTAGTATAAATTATGGGTTTAATGTTTCTTTTATTGCAAAAACATTTTTTTTGCCACACTCACATAAAAAAAAGAGTGGGTCCCAATAATATCTTCTCTCTCTTCTCTTTACAATGGGACCAACTCACTTTTATGTAAGTATACGAAAAAATGTTTCTCCAAAGAAAAGTAGAAACATTAAATCCATAAATTATATTATAAAATATGTTATATATTTAAAACAAGATGTAGTATTTAATTATTTGTTTTTGGAAAGCTAGTATAAGGATGAAGCAATCAAGTGATATGAGATGGGGACAAAATAGTGTATTTACTAACCCTTTTCTTCACTTTCTCTTCACTAAATTTCTCAACTATTGGATTGATTTTTAATTGTTGAGAGTTATTATGTAAAATTATTATTCTAATATTAAATATTAATATTACAATAATATTTTTAATATAGTAAAAATCTCATGGAAAAATCCCACAAAAGACTTTAAAATTATTAAAAGTTAGAAAAGTGCTCCCAATATTCATAATACCATAAAGATATGAGGGTCTCACTCATCTTTTTTAAAATTAAATAGAAATGACAAAAACGTCAACCACTTATTAAAAGTTGAGAAAGTCATAAGTGAACTTGTTAAACCCATCTTAAAACTTTTTGTTTTAGATTTGTTATTTGAGAAACACAAGTTGTTAAAACTTAATGAAATGTTGCGAATTCCTTAACAAAATTTGTGAGAAACTGATAGTTCATATATGTTACTTAGTAAACCGGAGTTGTTAAATGGGATAATAACTTTTAGGTCTCAATCAAAGGAAATAATATAAAAAAAGTCTTATTAACAAGTGAACAGGGATTAATAAGTGAATCAATTATCATTAACAACTTATGGGACTTGTCAGTGTATTATTTCCCTTGGTTGAGACCTAGATGTCATTCTCCCTTGTTAAAACCTAATAAAATGTTGTGAAGTCCTTATTAAAATTTGTGAAAAACCCGATAGTTTGGATTTGTTACTTAGTAAATGAAAGTTGTTAAAACCTAATGAAATATTGTGAATTCCTTAACAAAAATTGTAAAAACTTGATTGTGTATATTTGTTACTTGGTAAATGATAGTTGTTAAAACCTAATAAAATGTCATGAATTCCTTAACAAATTTTATTATTTTGCCAATAATTATTTCGTTTAACGGCAAAGCTCTCATGGGAGGGGTATGTCGTTGGGTGTCAAGCAGTCGTTGGTAGGGTAGGAGTGGAGGTTACTCTTTTTTTCAAAAAAAAAAAAAAAAAAAAAACTTTGAGGCCATTTATGTCATTTCCTTTTAACTTCAAAAAGGACAAATTAGGTACTAACACATTATTGTATTATGAATATTTAAAATATCTTTTTGTCTTTTCTTATTTTTAAAATTATTTATCTTTTTTCCCCTTCAAATCTCAACCATAAAAATTCAACCCAATAATAAAGAAATTAAGTGGGGAAATGAGACTTGAGAGGAAGAAAGGGTTTCACATTCCACGCTTCTTGGGTGCTTTGTCTCTAATTAGAGGGTTGAAATATATTTTTTTTTTAAATTTTTTTATATATTCTATTTATTTAGATTAAACTATATGTTGCATCCTTTTTTTTTGCACCCAATATTTCAAATTAATTAATTTTTAATCCCCTATTCAGAAATGTTTTCCCTCTAACACCAGATCATGAAAATTAATTAATTTAAGATATTTGGTGGAAAAAAAAATTCAATGCAACATATAGTTTAATATAAATAAATAGAATATATAAAAGATTTTTTTTTAAAAAAGTTTCAACCCTCTAATTAGAGAGACAAGCAACCTAAGAAGCATGTAATGTGAATTCATTGGGGAACGCTTTTTTCGTGATTAATTGCTCTTTAAACAGGAATGCAAGACAAAGCTATATATGTTAAAGAGCAATTAATCAAAAAAGCGTTCCACAACATGAATCTACTAAGAAAAAGAATCGAAACTCGGAGCTATAAGAGAGATAGATTCGGACAGCGCAATCTGAAACATGAATGTGGAAGCCAAATCACTTTTCTGAAATAGCTGAAGCAAGTAATCACATAAAAGGATGATCATACCAGAAAGTAGGTGAGGGAAGATTTCAGTCACAATAATATGACCCTGTTTGTTAGAGGGAAAGTTGGGGATGGAAAGGGAACATAACAAGGTTCCCTTTGAAAAAACGTGTTTGGTGTGCCCATCTTTCGTCGAGTAGTATTCTCGTGAGTGTCAAAGTTCCATCAACCATTGGAAGGTTGATTCCATCCGAAAATGGAGGGAAAGCTAAAATCTTCTGGGAAAGTGAAATCATGTGACAAAATTGGCCTTGGTTCTTCTTCTTCCTGCTTCTTCTTCATGGCTACTTGCTTCGATGCTTCGTCGATTGCAAAACCCAACCCGAACCGAAAACACCCTCTTGCTCCGGTCGTGTCTTTGACGTGCCCGATTTCAGAACCCAACCCAAAACCCAAAACCCAAAACCCAAAACACCCACCACAAGGTTCTTGAGATCGTGTCTTCGATGCTTCACCGATTGTGGGTCTATGATGTGACTTTTAACTATCTTGCATTTCTATTACTATTGTTTTTGTCGAAAATGCCTACTTCAGTTTCTGTCATATTGTTATTCCTGGAATGTTCTGATATAAACAGTTGCACGAGTTTGGTTACTGTCCAATTTTTTGTTCGAACGTGTTGTCCCTTTAGTGCTTTACGTTCGAATCCAACGCTAGCGTTCGAACGGCTTAAGGGCATTGTGGGAATTTCACCTAACTTTCCCACTTAACCAACACCCAATTCTTTAAACCAAATATCTCATTTTCCCTCAACTTAAGTTCTATTCCCTAGTATACCAAACGACTAACATTTTTAAGTTCCCTCCTAATCTTTCTTTCCTTTCCTTTCCTTCCTCAAATTTTCCCGGTAACAAATAGGACCTAAATCAATAGAGTAGGAAGGAGGATAGCGTGACTAGAGTTTGGCATCATGTTAATAAAATATGGGATAATTAATCAACAAGTTAAAGTAGTTTTAACTAATTTTTAATTAAATCCCTACAGTTTTTTTATATGGTCCTTATTATTAGGTCCCTATAGTTTTTTTCTTATCAGATCCTTATACTTTCAGTTATTTTTAATCAAGTCTTTATAACTTTTTAAAAAACTGTAGGGACCTAATTAAAAATTGGTTGAAACAGTAAGGATGTGCATATTAATTATCTGTAAAATAAATATATACTTTTTTTTTTTGTACAAAAGTTTAGGTGAGGTGTGTCCCAGATGCTCACCGACTAGGGTCTTGTCATATATCCAGATTCAAATAGTGCTTATAGAAATACTTATTTACATCGGGGGATTCAAACTCATAACCTTATAAGTATGAACTAACTCTTTTACTAACTGAACCAACCTATATTGGCTATTTTATATTTTAATTTAAAATAAGTGTACATTTAATTGGGGAAAAGTTCCGTTATTGAAAATAAAAATAGTTAACATGAACAAAAGCAGCGTGAAGAAACTTTTTTTTCTCAGAACGAGAAGAAACCTCAGAACCAGCCTTTTCATTCAAAAAGTGGCCTTTCCACCTTGAAGTTTTTGTACTCCATCATTTTTGAACCTATCTTCCTCTCTCTCTCTCTCTCTCTTTTTTTTTTTTTTTTTTCCCTTTCTTTCTTTCTCATTTTCGTTCTCCTCCTTCCATTTCTCTTATGTTGTTCTAGGCTT
The DNA here is from genome assembly GCA_019022655.1 of Acacia acuminata. NCBI lineage: Eukaryota > Viridiplantae > Streptophyta > Magnoliopsida > Fabales > Fabaceae > Acacia > Acacia acuminata. The sequence continues at coordinate 76,326 of JAFJYI010000286.1, read as the reverse complement.
CTTTCTCAGGCTCACAGATTTTTTCTTAAGTCGTTCCAGTTGGTGGCTTAATAACGGGTATTCGCTACATCTTTCCATTTTTATATATGCATTGCCACCTTTTGCTTTTCCTTTTGTTCAAAATAAACAAGACTAAAAAATTTGCAGCAACAACCAGGCAACACTCACAGTGTGAGGCCCCATCTAACCCTAATCCAACACCATTTTGCCTATGCTTGTTTTTTTAGTCCTACATTTTTAAACTTACATGAATGAATTCTCCATTTTTTTTTTCTTTTTGTACGAGCGTCTGGTATCCTGGACTTATCCATTTTAATTTAGAGAATTTATCAAGGTCCGGACTAATCCGGATTGATCTCCACGATGGGAGGAAAGAGCTACCAATGCCACCGCTCTATTCACAAGCCTCAAACTAAGGATCTACTTAAGGAAGAACAAGTACCTTACCACTCGATCCCAGGGGTGTTGGTTGTTTTTCTTTTTTTATAAGAAAAATTTTAGGAGAGGGGTTGAACTCACCACAATTCAAGGAGGGCGCTTGGAACCCACTCTCAGAAAGAATTTAAGACTAAAAGTACACATGCCTTATTGGTTGTTGGTTGAATTCTCCATCTTTAACTATTGATGTTCTTTTGTTATTTCTATCACACCACAAACTACTTTGGATCATTGAGGTTGATAGTTTATTTTAATGTTTAGCGTGACTATTAAAACATCACTAGAACTTCTTGCATTCGGTGCCCTTTGTATTTGAAGGCAAGATTTTGTTTAAGAAAATGAATGGGGTGAATAGTTTGTTTGGGAATCTAATACAGAAAATTTCAACGCACCCTTTGCAACCATTTAATATTAAAGTGCCCCCAAATCCTACCTAGTGAAAATTACTTACCAAAGTGAATATGATAAAAAGGGGATGAACCAATTTAAAAATTTAGTTCTTATAATAAAAATTGGAGGGGGATAATTAAACAAATTGAACCGGTTTCAATTTAAAGTCAATTATTTCTTTATAATTTGGAAACAAAATTTCAAATCAACCGATATGACATTTGTCTAAAAAAAGTAATTCATATATATTATTTTCTCCCTAGTCCTAATTATAAGACCAAGTTAACTTTTTTTTTTGAAGAGATTAAGGAAACTAAATAGGTTATTTAATCATATCATATGTTGTGTGCCTTAGATTATATGGTAGTTGATTAATCAAACTAATTAATTTGGAGAAAAAATAAAAATGCTCTAAAAGAATTTCATTGACTTTCTTAATCTCTTAAAAAAAATCAACTTGGTCTTATAATTAAGAGCAGAGGGAGTATAAAGTTTGCATGACTTTTGAGAACTAGTAAAATGTAACACCTACATTTAAGTAAAAAAACTGGGGGCTCAAAGCCCCATGCTACTTCCCTAACTTACATGAAAATTTCTTTCCTAAACCCTCTCAACAAACTCCTCCCCTTCCTCAAATTTAAAGGGGGGAAAAAGATTAATAGCTTCTCTAGTAACAACCTAGAAAAATAAATCCAAATTATCAGTCTCAAGCAGTAGCTGCTGTGTGTTTGGCAGGGGTTGATGTATCTGATGGACTATATTGGATTGTCTGTCTGCATCAGCTGAATTTCAATTGCATCCAGCAAAATCATGGTCAGTGGGAAAGAATATATAAAAACCCCAAGGATCAAGGTACAATTTTACCAATAATTTTTTTCCCAAAGAGCATTTGGCATAAATAAGTTTTGTAAGGGGCAAAAATACCAATAAACATTTAAAATGGTGCAGATTCACCAAAACTATTAAATTTGACCAAACAACCGTTACATTATAAGAGAAGAAAACTCTAACGGCATTTGGTAAAAATTAACAGTTTTGGTGAATTACACCCTTTAACTTTGTTGGCAAAAATGCACCTTAACCCAAATCCCCAAGGCACTGTTTTTTTTAATCCCAAAGGCACTGTTGTTATTGGACAAGATGATAATGAACTGATATCCTCTTTTGGGGTAATGTGCGCAGGATGAAAAGGACTAAGGCTGAAGGAATGATCTCAACTAGCTGTTTGACAAGAAAAATGCCCAGATGTCAACATAATCAAACCAAGTTACTAGAGGCAATTGACAAAAAAGCAAAATTCTGCAGGTTACGCGTACGATGTAGTAAATCCAGTTCAAAATTGGGTGATTCAGAACATCAAGTGATGCTTTTGAATCAAATGTACCAAGAAATACCTGCAAGAGTATTAACAACAAATAAGAAAGAACCTATAAGGCTATAATGCATGAAGGATATTAGCATAATTATTGATACTATCAATTAACTTTAATCCTGCAGCTTTAGTTCCCAAGACAAAGACTTCAAGCCTTTCCCCTCCTTTTCCCCTATATTCTGTCTACTTCTAGTCTTCTACCACTCTTTGCATTGGACCCCGCCAATCTTGCCTATCAATAACCCTAAACCTAATACCAAGACTTTTTACCAGCGATTCTAGTAGTCTTCATAACACTCGGGAAAACACGAGATAGGATTTTTCCAATTTATGCAGTGCCACAATTGGCTTCTAATGAACAAAGTCCATTACATTCTTATTTTCAACATTATTAACTGCGAGCCACAATACAAAATTTGCACTTCCACTTATTGTCCTTGTTTATTAATTGTGCAGTGACACAATATACTCATTTATAGAACACGAAAACAGCCATAGTTTAGATTAAAATACTCTATCTTTTAGAATATTTTAAATTTAAATATCTACTATGCATACAGGATATGACGCTAAATTACTGGTAGAAAGGTTCGTGTTTTTATTTTTGCTTTCTTTAAGCATTTCCCAACAGTAGCAAGGATAAGGGAGAGGACTAGCAGAGCACAGATGGTGTAGTTCAAGAAGAAACAATAAGAAATTTACGCACACGATGAATTAACGTCCAAATGCTCAAGAAAAAGTTCCATCAACATATTTAAGATAATAACAATAATAAAATAGTCAGTGGTTACCATAAAGCATCTGATTAGAAAGCAGGTGAAACTTATGGCTGTGACAGATCCAACATGCAATACACAGCTCATATTCTGTCAATAGAACTAATAAATGATACTAATGACTTTTCAATTCCATTTTTGATAACATCAGCATTTCATTTTCTAGATCCATGTCGACACTCAATAAAATGAGAAGCTTTTAACAAGTTTTTCTATTCTAGTTCATAACTTTATGATGCAATCCAAGATCCCCAAAGTTTTGACTTCCTTCGTTAATGTGTAATGTGGCAGAAATGATGCACGACAATACAAGCATAAAATCCATTCATTTTCATATTTTACCCCAAAGTTCTGACACAGAATGTATGAATTTTTATAGAGAAAAAACTAGAGCTATTATAATTTAGTTGGGGGTTGAAGAGGTTAGTTATATGGCGACACATATGATTTTGTACTTTACACATTTCTATGGGTAAAGACAGCAAAGAAATTTCTGGCCCAAAAAGAAAAAGAGAAGAAAAGAAAAGCCAGCAAAGAAGTTAATCACAATCTCAACAAATTTCAATTTCCAAACCCTTAACCTTGTACTTCCAAATACTTGCGCAACAATAAAAGATTTATATTCTTTCCATTACTGTTTTGTTTAGTAAAGGGCAATGAATAAGAATAGAAGTGACAAAACTTAAAATTGCTATTTTTGACAAGCAAATAACGCCATGTGAAGAAACTAAGCTGCATACATTGGCCTCTAGCACACAACGAAATTTACGGGCAAAGGATAACACTAAAAATATTTCCCCAGAACAATTTCTATCAAATAGACCAACTGAGACGGAAATGCACATACCTCGTGAAGCTTCTTCCTTCTCCCTCTAGATTCAATGGGGAAGTGCCTCAGCATGAGAAACAATCTATATATGTTCAATGCGTATTAGACAAAATTGAAAAGACCACCACAACAAGCATCAAAACTAGTGAAGAACTGTGACGAAATTAATAAACCATAGCAATACAAACAAAACACAAAAGCATCACCTTCCTCCACAAAGCAAGAAGCCCAATGCCGCCACTAATGACACAACTGAAAAAGAAAACAATTTTTCCAAAAGACGTCATTGCAGAAGGCAATGTTTCATTCCACAGCACCAAAACAAAGTCTCAAGCGCACGTGTGTAAAAATACAAAGCACCTTATATTATTATTAAGAGAAGAAAAACTAACCAGCAAAAAATATATTTCCCATGTCCTCCACAACACTATTGTAATCCATCCAAAGATAAAACCAAATGAAAATCTGAAACCAAAGCAACACTTTAGTAAAATGGTTATTAAAGAGAATAATCGGATTGAATCGATCAGCATATTATTCATATGGCAGATTACATATATATACACATATGACATAATCGGGCATTAATTATGTCCCGATGTGATACTATACAGATAAGGAAATAATCAAGATTAATTATCCTAATCACTCTCTATAATTTCAAATCTAAACTTGCTCCCTCAGTTTCTGATCTTGCCCCTTAAGTTTTAGGATTCTACACTCCCCCTCAAGTTGGATTGTGGATATCAATCAAGTTCAACTTGGCAATTAGATACTTAAACCTGTCCTTGGGCAGTCTTTTAGTAAGGATGTCTGCAGCTTGTTCTTTAGAGGGTATATACCTTAGATCAACGATACTCTCATCAACTTTTTCCCTTATAAAATGTCTGTCTATCTCAACATGCTTGGTTCTATCATGCTGAATCAAATTATGAGCAATATTAATCACAGCCATGTTATCACAATAGTCCTTGATTGGCAAATTTGTGCACTTCCTCTAGTCTTCAAGGACATGCTTTATCCATATGCCTTCACAGATTCCCAGTGTTACAGCCCTATATTCAGCTTCAGCACTGCTTCTTGCAACTACACTTTACTTTTTATTTCTCCATGTGACCAAGTTACCCCACACATATGTACAATATCTAGATGTGAACTTCCTGTCATCTTGATCACCTGCCCAATCAACATCTGTAAACAACTCTACATTTCGTTTGTTAGTTTTCTTAAATAGCAAACCACGTCCCACCTTGAAATAATAAGGATCCTGTAGACTTCATTTAAATGTTCTTGTGTAGGATCATGGGAATGCTGGCTGACCATACTTGCTGCAAGTGCAATGCCTGGTCTAGTATGAGACAGATATATTAGTTTGCCTACCATCCATTAATAGTTCCCTATGTCCACAGCTTTACCGAGATCTGCTTCTTCATCTATTTTATCAACCCGTATAGGTGTGTTACTAGGTTTGCAACCTGTCATCCATGTTTCTTTTAGACGGTCTAGTACCTACTTCTAGGGTTGTCCGAAAAACCCGAGGTTTGGTTGCTCCAGTCCGACCCGGTCCACGATAAAAAAAAATGGTCCAAGACAATTTGACTAGATCGGATTGGACCAAATTGCTCAGGTTGGACTAGACATCGGTCCAAGGGCTTAGACCCCCTGGACTGGTCCTGTCTGACCCGAGGTCCTTTTTTTTGGTAAATCACCACTACATTGAGTCGCTCACCGGAGTCTGGACATCCAAATGTGATTTTTAATTTATAAGAATCACTTTTCACTATGTCATTTTTTATTACTTTGGGAAGTCAAGTGAAACCAGAGCTAAAATATTGCATCCTAAGAAAACAAAAACAAAAAAACAAAAAATTGGAACCAAAAAAAAGTGAAAAAAAAAAAAAAAAAAAAAAAAAAAAAAAAAAAAAAAACCGGAGTCCAAATGGTCCGGTCCAACCCGAGCTCGGGCTGGTACCAGATCGGACCAGACCTCGGGCTGATTTTTCCAACCTGAGGTCATATCGGGCCAGACCTCAGGTTGACCTCCAACCCGGTCTTTGGACATCCCTACATACTTCCTTTGAGAGATATAGGTTCCTCCTTTGGATCGGAGCAACTTCCATCCCAAGAAAGTACTTCATTTCTCCAAGATCTTTGATATGGAATCCTCATGCCAGGGCTGACTTGATTTGATTGATTTCTACCTTATCATCTCCTGTAAAGATTATATCATCAAGATACACGGCCAAGACAACCATCTTACCCTTATGATGTTTAACAAACAAAGTATGGTCGCTCTACCCTTGAGTACACCCATGTCTCTTCAGGACCTGAGTGAATTTGTCAAACCAAGCACATGGAGATTGTTTCAACCCGTATAATGACCTTTTTAGCTTGCAAACTTGGTTAGCCTTTTCCCTGGGAACCCTGGAGGTAACTTCATGTACACCTCTTCCTTGAGTTCTCTGGTAAGGAAGGCATTCTTTACATCGAGTTGGTGCAGATCCCAATCTAAATTTACTACAATAGATAAGAGAACTTTGATGGTATTCAACTTGGCTACCACAGCAAACGTTTCTGTGTAATCTTCCCCATACATTTGCGTGAAACCTTATGCAACCAGTCTTGCTTTGTATTTGTCAAGGGTTTCATCTGCTCTATACTTAGCAAAGGAACACTCATTTGCATCCAATAGGCTTCTTTCCCGAGGTAGATCTACTACATCTTATGTCTTATTTTGTTTGAGAGCCTTCATCTCTTCCAAGACATCTTGCCTCCACTCGTGTATAGCCATGGCCTCACCAAATCATGTCTCGGTACCTTCATACTATCAAAATGAGAGACAAATGCCTTGTATTTAGATGAAAGGGCCTTATAGGAGACAAACCTCTCAATAGGGTGTCAAGTGCATGATTTGGGCCTCTTTCATACTGTAAAGGGAAGATCAAGGTCAGAACCATTTGTTACCACTGTTTCACTTGGACCTACCTCCCGTTCAAACTCATAGTGAGTGCTAATAGCATGTGGATCATTACCTTTTTGTATCGTCGTACATAGTTATTACCCCATTCGTTTGTGTCTCCCTCTAGAACCAAGGGTATCAAGGTTATCAGGAGTATCATAGGTATCAAGGTTATCAGAGTTATCAGAAGTAAGATCAGGTTCTGTTTGGATAGGTGTATAAATTGTAACTGTCTAGTCATCTTCTGGTGTTTCTTTTGTCTGGAATTCACCATCTCTCTCCCCCTGAATTGTAGACAAGGAATAACAGGGAGTATTTTCATGGAAAGTGACATCACAAGTGACGAAAAAACATTTGGAGATTGGTCATAACACTTGTATCCTTTTTGGGAATTAGAGTAGCCAAGAAAGATACAACAAAGGGCTTAGGGGTCAAGTTTGTTGCTGTCATGGAGGTGAACATAGAATGTGCAACCAAACATCCTAAGTGGCAGAGTGTTTTCAAGGTATGGGAGGTTATAGTTTTGTGTAGGAGCTGAAGTGGTGTTTTGTAAGATAGTGGTTAGCTTGACATTCAAGTAATGAGGAAAGTAGCAGTAAGGATAGCATCATCCCAATGATGTTTAGGAACATTACTGGAAAACATGATGGCTCTAGTAGTTTCGAGAAAATGGCGATTCTTTCGTTCGGTTCTGCTGAGATGTATTAGGACAAGTACTTTTGTGAACAAAGATGACGAGAATTGATCACAACCACCAAAAGCCAAAGGAAACTTGTCGATGATCATGAACCGAGCACGACTTGAAACGCGGAAAAAAAAAAAAAAAAAAAAAAAAAAAAAAATCAACCACCAAGACCACATGCAGCCATGAAGGAATCGTTGGAATTGACAATTTGCACCGACGTGACACGTGTGATCATGAAAGAACCACCTACACTGACGATTTGCTCTTGACAGGCCGAGACTGTGTGTGACTGAAGAAGGTCGCCTGATTCTAAAACTGAGAACGAACTGCTCAGACCTGAGGAATATTTCGAACTTTGCCGAGAATTGACGATGAGCAAACACCTTTCGATTCAAACAAGAACACGTCTGATTTAATCTCTTCTTCGCTCTAATACCATGAAGAGAATAATCGGACTGAATTGATCGGTATATTATTCACACTGGCAGATTACATATATATACACATCTGACAGAATCAGGCATTAATTAGTTCCCGATATGATGCTATATAAATCAGGAAATAATCAAGATTAATTATCCTAATCACTCCCTATAGTTTCGGATCTGAACTTGCTTCCTAAGTGTTTGATCTTGCTCCTTAAGTTTTGAGATTCTACAGTTATATATGGACAACATGATAAAAAAGGCAAGCTCTTGTTTGCTCTAGAAGCCACTGAGATTTATGCCGAATTTGACATCATCTAGCAGAAATGACAAACAAAAAAACATAAATACCACCCAAAATAGAAACCAAATTGCATATCTTGTATGTCACCAAAAGCCAATAAGCTATGGATGAATTTTCAAGGAATTCATGGGCAAAGAATTTTCAGATTCCAGAAGAACATCTCAAGATTAAATCCTCCCCTTACTGTCATCGACAACATATTCACTCAAGCAAAAGAGATTGGAGACTTGGAGGCAAGATCTGCTGTTAATATTATTATAGCTCATAAGACGAGGTGTTGCTACACAAAGATGCTGTCCAACACTATATTAAAAAATTCTGATAGAATATTCAGCAATGCAAGATTTTAAGAATTCCTAGGAGTGCAAACCGAGAATATGATATGAGCAATTGGAAATTAGATGGATAACAATTGAAAAGTGCATTAAGATAAGTATAATGGAATTAGACAACCGAATACAGTTCTAATCAGCAAACATAAAAGGCTCTTACAACATGATACGAGATAGATACCTCAATAAAATACACTGCTATGTTGATAGATGCATAGATTATCCTGAGCTTTTCAATTGGTATATTCCTTGCCTGCTCAATTTTGGAAAAAAATAGAAATGCTAAGACAAACAAATGAAGAAAGCCAAAGAATTTCCTTCATCGGTAATTATTTTTGAGTAGGTTTTATTTAATTCACTAAAGTAAGATCCTTGGTTATCAAAATTAAAATCAATAATTGTAAATATGATAAGAAAGAACAAACACTTGCCTGGTGATAAATTTCTGCCCAGAAAAGAACTAGAAGTGTATATGTCGAGAAAAAGAGTAGTCCAGGAAGATCCAATAGAACCAAAACTGATACCTAATCCAACATACAGCCACTCTGTATCAATATAAAAACTGAAAAAAATGTTGATCTTAGTAAGAGATTCCCTCCACTTAGCAATTATAAAGAGTATAGCTGCAATACTAACCTTTGGATGTAAGATAAAAACTTGGTGGTGAAATCCAAATATCACTGCACGCACTGCAATATGGAAATGCAAAAAGAGTAAGACGCCCAGCATTACCCACAAAAATGAAAATATAAAAAGCAGCAAGACTCTCAACGTCACCTCCACTGACAATGAAGTTCATCAAATGAAAAACTTTTTGTGTTGTCCAACCATATTCAGGAACTCTTAATTCAATTCTTATCAATTGAATCTGCAGTATTTTGAAACCAGGAAGACAACATGAGGAGGGACATTCTTCAGGGACATAAAGCTATATGAACAAAAAAAGTAGTAGGAAATAAACAACCACTTGAAGTCCAGCACAGGGCGTTTTGTATGATCAATGGGACATCAGTTCTTTTACATTGCCAAAAAAAAAAAATAATCTTATAGATGTACACCCTATCATTAGTTTAAAGTAATTATCTGATAAGTAAGGCATATAATATGAATAGCTGAGGTTGAGGTGGCGGCTACACTAATCCTATGAGGCCAGCCACTTAGTTAAGTAGGATATATATAGTTAAGTAGGAAGAACCAGCGGCACTATATTAATCCCATGAGGCTGCTGGGTTAGTATTAGATAGGGATATTAGTATTAGTTAGCTGATATGACCGTTAGATTAGTTAATGGGCCTCGGCCTTGGGAGTCTGGACCTAACACTATATATGTAGGGAAGGCTAGACTTATGAAAGGATGTATTGATTCAGTTTTGATGTGTATGAAAGTAATGAGCAGTGCAACAGCACTTGCTTCGATTATGTTCCCTCTCCTCTGATTTCTTCTTCTACAACCTAGTTATCAGTGATATCATCATCATCATCATCATCATTTTCTTTAATAGTATAACAGACATTTCCATAGACGGAAATCACTTTTTCTTAATTCTATTTCATTATCAAACCGCTCCAAATGCACAACTTAAAGATAATTATACAAGATATGAGCGCACCTAATAGCTACCAAGCTTTAATAATTAATTAAAATATAGCCCTTTTCAGGGGCAGAAAACGGTATTTTTAATGGATAAAACCCTGTTCTTCGGCGAATGTCAAAAACAGAAGGATGCTTAAGAAGTTTAAACAGGCATACACAATGCTATATATGTTAAAGGGAAATTAATCACGAAAATCCTTTCGCAACATGAATTTAATAGGAAAAAGAATCGAAACTCTAAGTTATAAAAGCAACTGATTCAGAAAGCGCAATCGGGGACCAGAATGTGGATACAAAATCACTTTCCTGAAATAGCTTAAGCAAGTGTGCTTATGAAGGTTAAACAGGAATACACAATGCTATATATGTTAAAGAGCAATTAATCACGACAAGCCTTTCGCAACAAGAATTTAATGGGAAAAAGAATCGAAACTCTAAGTTATAAAAGCAACTGATCCAGAAAGCGCAATCAGGACCCAGAATGTGGATGCACAATCACTTTTCTGTTATAGCTTAAGCGAGTAATCACATAAAAGAATCACACGAGAAAGAAGATCAGGGAAAATTTCAGTCACAGTAAAGGGGAGAGCGAGACCAGAGCAGCGGTGGAGATAAGAGCATAGCATCCGCAGAGAGAGAAGTAGCAGGCGGCCTGCCACACAGGGGAGTTGTTGATATCGCCCCACCAATTGGAGACGAGAAGAGTAGGAATCTGCTCGACGAACGTCGAGCTCAGTGGCAAATCCCTCATGCGAATGAAGACTCCGAGATCAATTAAAGAAGCGGAGAAGCCAATTCGATTCAGGTACACGAACAAGTAGTTGTAATTCAAATTCACTCACAAAGTACCACTCTCAGTCCCTGAAGAACCACTCTATAGTGATTCTCTTAACGAACTCATTGAACTGCCCCAAGGACTCGAACAGAAAATCTGATCATCGATTTCTGAGTTTCTTTTATCTTTTTATGACAACGCAGAAAGTTTGAGTTGATTTCTAATCTAATCGTTGTCTTAAATTTTTCTCTCTCCATATTTTCAAAAATTAATGTTATGTAATTCTTCCTCATAAATGTCAACACACGTCCTATAAATAAAAGATAATCGAATTATGTCATTTTTAAAAAAAAAAAAAGTGGTTAAAAATAGTTTAAAATAATAAGTATGTCTTAAATAAATTTTTTCTCAATTATGCTTTTATTTATTAGTGACAAATAAGAGAGAGAAGTATAATCAATATAGGTATTATCAACATTTTAATTAATATTATATATATAGAAAATTATTAAATATTCAGACAATCCTTATCAACTTTTATAAAATTAATCAAAGTAATTCAAATTTTGGAATCTTAAAAAAATAGAAAGAAGTATGAATTTTGTTTTTTATTAAATAAAGGAGTATCATATCATTCTACATCTCTCTATATTTTTTAACATGGTTTAATATCTTTTTCTAATCTAAACCAGTTTTCTCAAAGTTTTCATATCAATATATCTATAATTAATATATAAACTAAAGTATATTTTTTTGTTCTTTAAGTTTAGATTATCTTCCATTTTATTAGTCCTTCAACTTTAAAGAGCATTTTTTTGTGGCTCATTCATATCCGGATTCAACCCCGTGGCCGCAAGACTTGGCATGTTTTTTATTTTAACTTTACTAATGGAAAATGTTGAGTCAAAATTAAAAAATGACATCTCAACAAAATTAAAATTTCTGATATGTCTTTCTAAAAGATTTTTTTAGAATTAAAATATAAAAGTAACTATATTAAAGAATTAAAATTTGGACCAAATTGTGAAATTACATGTTTGTCCTTTTTAACAAGTCTTAGTATTACCATTGACAAATGAATATATTGACAAGTGTATCTGTAGGGATGTCCAAAAAACCTGGTAGTTCAGGTGGCCCGACCAAGTCCGATCTGACCCGACCTGGTCCTGGTGAAAAAAAAAAGCCGGTCCGAGACCGGATTCACGCAGACTCGGACTAGTTCCGGTCGAGCTAGACCGGACTTTCCTGGTCTAGGGGTTCGATCCTATGGACTAGTCCGGCCTCGCCCGAAAGTGTTTTTTTAATTTTAATTTTTTTATAAAAAGAAAAAAAAAAGCCACCGTGCATCGATCTCTCACTGGCTTTATTGTTTATTGTTTATTGAGTATTGATATGTGATTTGGCTTATAAAATTTACTTGGCTTTATAAAAGTATGCTTCTATTTTATATTGTATTCTTGTTCAATGACATGTTGTTGGAGATTATTACGGGTTTAGGACTGGATTTAAGATGTTTGCATGTTTATTTAGTGTCCCGCAAGTGATTCATTGATTTAATTATTGTTCTGGAAGTGGCAAAAGAATTTTTTTTTAAAGGTTTTGGATCTGCTTCGATCGTCCATACAAATCCCCTCGACAACCTCGGGTTGACCCCAACCCTATTCTGTCGATCCATGGGCATGCCTAGGTGTATGTATCACATTGATAAATCATAGTGTTATCGTTGACAAGTTTATGTGTCATATTAATAATTGGGCAAACAAGTAATTTCACAATTCGAATTTATACCACTAAGATCATTTAAGAGCTTTTAGGTAGTGAATCATATACTAAGATTTTTTTTTTTTTTTGGGTATCTGGGGACCGCCGCGGGATTTTTCCATTTTCTTTTACTATAAGAGAAAAAAGAGGCATGAGACAAGTGGGCCAGCATACCATATATTTATAGATCCACATTAATTGAGTTTGGGCATATTTTAAGTCTAAGAGTATGGCAAAACCGCAAAAGTCTAAAAAATGTTCATATACTCCCTTATAAAAAAAAGGTCATATACTCATATATAATAAACGTCACCTAATCAAGGCTACTCATCGTCATCGTATGAATACAACATTGAATAACATAATGTGAGTAGTCTTGGCAAAAACCTAACTGGTGTCCTTCTGTGCACCAACCAGTCCTTGCTATATTTTAATTTAGTCTCTCTTTTCAATTAAAACTTAACAAATTTTTCATTGAGTTATAAATAATAAAATTCTTGTGTGGATTTTGATGGTCACGTGGACTTGATTACAGTGAGTATCTCCTCTCCACCTGCAAGTTTGGCGGTAGAGAATGACAGCTCAAACGCAGAATCACGGAAGTGTCAAGCTTCAACTCTTTCATATTTTGAAGCTTGAAACTCCCGCAATCCAGAGCTGTCATTCTCTCCCGCAAAACTTGCTCTTTCATATTATTTTTTTTGTCACTGAAGAGCGATATAATTGGCTAAGGGTCGACTTTCACCTCAAAAAGGAGGAAGTTCGATTTCCTTTAGTCAATGTGAGGGCTTTATTGGTAGGCGATCCGTAAGTACCTTTATAATCGCTCTTCGAGCCTAGAGGCGTATCTAAGCTCCAGTGAGTTACCTCATCTACCCCTACCTAAACTTTTTATTATAAAAAAAAAAAAAAAAAAAAAAAAAACAGAAACTCTTTGATATTTTTGAATTCTCATTCCTTTTCATTAATTATTGAAAGCCAAAAGGGAAAAGATCCAAAATATAATACCCCAGTAAATTCAAAATTGATTGGTCGGCTTTATATTTATAATAAGGGTGAATGTCCAAATTTATCAACAAACTATTTTTCTATGGGCACCTAATATAATTAACTATTTTGGGGTGTAAACTATAAAAGTAGATATAATCGATTGTTTTTGTAACATATATAGTAACGTTGTTAATCCTAGTTAACCTCCGTTACTTTTTATATTGTGGGTCCAACAGTCTTCTCAATCTAAAATTTTAATATATTTTATAAGGACAAATGTGTAAGTTTAGCAATACTATGAACACCCGACACAGTTATCTTTTGTTGAGTTTAGAAGTAGACATAAACATTTGTCTTATAAATGCCTATATTTATCATGTAAATGACTATATTTGTCTTGTAAAGAGATCTTAAAAAAATCCAGGGAGTTAGAAAATTTGGTCATTTACATATTTGTCTTGTAAATGCCCATATTTTTTTTTTTGGAAATTTTTTTTAACTTCCTATATTCTTTTAAATTTATTTATTTGTCTTGTGAATACCCTTATTTATTTTGTAAATGTTCTTATGGAAAAAATAAAGTAAGGGCATTATTGTTTTTTCACTAGCAAAACTTAATTTCATTTTGAACCAACGAGGTGCAGCAAAATTTCAAAATCTTTTGGGGTTAACTGAAATAAAATTGCTTCCATAGGTCTAAGTGATATATTTTCCCATTAAAAAAATGGACATATCTAAAAATTTATTAAACTAATAGATATTGAGAAGATTGGTGAAAACCACAAGGCCACAATGCAAAAAATAACGAAAGTTAACTAGGTTAACGGTGTTGCTAAATATGCTACCAAGAAAATTGGTCATGTATACTTTTTGCACCCCAAAATAATTAATTGTGTTGGATGCCCATAGAGAATTAGTTAATTGTGTTGGGTGTCCATAGAGAAATAGTTTGTTGCTAAATTTTCACATTATCCCCTATACAACTATTGTACAAGAGTTTACATAACTTGTCCATGAGGTCCAAAGGCCCACTGCAATACACTACACACAATATCCAAGTACCATTGTAACATCCCGAAATTTATTTAGAATAATGATATGATAGATTAATGGTAATGAATTTACCAAGAAAGATTTAGTATAAGAATAAAATATTTTGTTAGTAAAAATAATAATAATAATAATATAATAATAATTTTATTATTATAATATATTAATATATTGTAGAAATATATTATAATATATATTAGAAACATGGTTGATTTGAAAGTTAAAAGGGATAGTAATAAAACTTCACCCCCGAATATTCCACATTTCACCCCAACTACCCTCATTTTCACCCCCATATTCACCCCCAAATTTTACTCCGTTTATCCCCTCCTCAACCACTATAAATACACACCTTCGGGTGCGTATTCAAAGTAAACAACCGAGTGTTAGAAAAATAAAGAGATGAGAGAGGGAAAGTGTAGAGATAATTATTTGGGGAGACTAGTAATAGCTTTTTAGTGATTATTTGAGAATTTGGGAGCAACATGTAACTCTAAATATTCTTCCATATACTTGTGAATTGTGTATGATTATAAATTATATCTTTTTTTTCAAAGACTGATTTATATGTATATGTATTATAATATTATTATAACAAAATTTGAAAATTACGCTTTGCCCCCGAATTTCAGAAATGATAGTTTGGTCCCGAATTTCAAAAATGATAGTTTAGTCCTGAATTTTAAAATGACAGTTTAGCCCTTCGAATTTCAAGAATGACAAATTGGTCCGATGAGGTTTTATGATATGTTTGATTTACCTTTTTATGATATTTGATATAAATAGAAGCGTGTTTTAATATACTTTATTTTATTGATATAATTATTATGGCGGCTGTATGTGTAATGAGTTGGAGTAAGGATGAAATTAAAAGATAAGATTTATTTATGCCACTACTTGATGCACAGTGGATGGTACTTGTCGTGGTCCCATCTTCCATGTTTTCCTTTGGCGTACGATTACATTTGAGTTGTGGGACACGTGACACCTCCTTAGTTGTCCTTTTTAAGGAGGGAGCCATAGTCCATACTTAAGCTCTATACCTTTGGCCGGGTATATCTTAGGTTTTGGTGAGCTTGGAACCATTCAGTCAAATGAATGAGTTTCTATTGGCCTATATGTTAGCCTATGGCTTAAGTCAGCGGTACAATGGTGGACGGTGATATAAGGGAGGCTGCATATTGTATAATTATATAGTTCACAATTTGACATAATGATGATTACTTTTGAAAAAGAATTTTGTATGAGAAATTGATATATACAAATATATATATATATATATATATATATATATGTAATCAACTCTTGCTTTTTGTCATATATAATTTGCTTGTGTACGGTACAAACTTTCAGTAGTTACTGAGACGTGAAATCTCATCCTATATTAACATTTTTCAGGTGAACATTCTAGTAGTGAGCAAGGGAAGACACCTATGGAGTGAGCTTTGAAAGCTCCTTTGTACTCCCGTAGCTTATGTTATGTTATATTTATTTGCCATGATTCTAGGGCTTCCGTATTGTATTTAACTCTGAAACATTTTGGAAACTTATTTTGACTTTGTATTATGAATTTTATTTGAAATGGCTATGTAATTTAATGATTTAGATATTGATCATCCCTGTTGGAGGTATTTCAAATATTTTGGCCAAGTTTTTGGGTGTTGAATTTAGAGTGATACAACCATAAGGCCAAAACATATGTCGCTCAAAAAACATATATCTAATACCCCTTAGTTAGTTAGGGTCACACAAAAATTCATGACCCCTAACTTGCCCAATAATCTCTTGTGATCTTCCTCGCCTAGCGTCTTCGTTAATACATCTACTAGCTGCTCTTTAAAGCACACATGTTGTAAATCAATAACCCTTTTTTGTAATTTTTCTCTTACAAAATAACAATCTATCTCAATATGCTTGGTACGCTCATGAAACACCGGGTTACTTGAAATATATATAGTTGTCTTGCTGTCACAAAAGACTTTTAACACGTTCAAGATTGTTCACATGAAGGTCTTTAAGCCTGTGTGTTAACCAGACCAACTCTAAAACAGCAATAGTGAGAGCTCTCTACTTGGCTTCAATAGATGACTTGGCCATGGTATGTTGCTTCTTGGAATTCCAACAAACCAAGGAACCTATATATTTAACAACATACCCTATAACCGGTCTTCTCGTATCATGACATGTAGCCCAATCTGAGTCCACGTGACACTCTAGCTCACTTGCGCTGTTGCGCTTTAAAGTATTTGTTAGTTGTAATGTTTCACCCAACAGGGGTGAATTGACCGATATTAAAAAAATGAGAACTCGAAGATGATAAATGTAACATCCTAATTTTAATTTTTAGGATTTAATTGTAATTATAAAATAATCATATGTGATTATTGTAATTGTGAGAGGAAAAAAATATAATATTATTATTAAAATAGATTTGGGGCTTTTTGGTAATTTGCTTCATTAAAAAAAAAAGCTACGTGGGGAAGAAGAAAATAAAAAAAATAATTAAAAAAAATATTGGAGTAACGTCTTTGCCGCCCAATCCGTTGAAATTGGGAGGGGTAATTATTACCCCGTCCCCCTCCTTTCCTATATATATAAGGTGTTGTGGTATGTGTGTGTAGGTGAGCTTTGGTGTGTGTGCGCCAGCGACGGGGGAAGCTGAGAGTGAACGCGTGTGAGAGTGTGGGAAAGAGAAAGAGGAGAAGGTTGAGCAATATTTGGGTTTTTTAAGGTACGTTATTTATTTTATAAGATAATTTTGGTAGTTAAATTTACTTCTTTTCAATAAACTTCCTTCATGAAAGTTGTTCTAAATATTTTTCTCTTTTCAATAAAGGTATCGTGTTGATTAGTGAAAATTTTGAAGTTAAGATTTTGAAAAAGTTTTGAGTTTTAACAATAAAAGACTCAGTATATATTTATAGAGCAATTAATAACCGTTTTTCATCGGTTTAGTTTTATTAAATTGTTGATGTAGGAATTTAAATCAATTTTCTATTTAAGGAATTTAGGATTTACATCTTATCTTATATTTCTACCAAATAAAAGTTGTATAAATAATTTGTTTTGGGTTAATAGAGACATCATTGAAGTTTTTATCGGTTTAGTTTTGGAAATTTAAAGAATAAAACTGTTATTTTTCAGTTTTATAACAATAATATATTATTATTATTGTTATTATTATTATTATTTGTGTATTTTAAGTTATATAAGTTATACTTGTGATAATGTAGAGTTTACCTGTGACCGATGACTAATCGCGTTTTACTCCTCAAGATAAGGTTTAGCTTGGAGTTGAGGTAACTGGGGTTGATTTATTTCATATGCTTGTTTTGGATTGTAAGGTGTATACTAAACCTTATTTTCATATATACCATTGACATGTGTTTTGAAAATTATGTGTATATTTGAATATGTAGTGATTTCAGTGAAGCAGTGTATTTTCCGTTCCACATGTATGTATAAGTGAATCTAGATATTAAAATTGTTGTTGTGGTGACTGTTGAGATAATTGTTGTGAGTTATTGTATATGGAGTAATATTTTGTATTATGTTCTTGAAAATTATAGTATCATACTATTTATCTGTTTTGAAATATGTCGGGTTGTGTGGAAAAGATTTAGGGTGAAACTGTGCCCATCGGTTCTCCCATTCCTGGCCCGAAATTTGAGTTGAGTGTTTTGGGCATACACCTCTCTGTTATGATATATTGATGGTGACATGGGAGGGGACAGTATTCTTGAAGTGACTAGCTAACCTTGGCCGGGTATACTAGCATTGATAGGTTGTACCACGTCCAGAAGATATAAGGAGGAGCAGGATGGACGAGTGGGGATGGTTTTAAAGATGGTTAATTATTATGTTTTATTTAATTATTATTGATATTTTAATTATGGTAATAAACCTGCTTCTCTGACTTGCAATCCTTTCCTGCATATTTGATAAATTAATTTTGGTTACTGGGATGTTATGTCTCACCTCGTCATTATCCATGTTTTTCGGTGAGGTATTTAATTCCACTAGTAGCAAAGGGAAGCAACCAGGCGTAATAGGCATGAACTTTGTAGGCCTCTTTTGGTATTAGTGTTGTAATGATTTCTATATTGTCATTCTAGGGCCCACATGTTTTGAGAATACCATTTTATCTGTTTGGGGATGACTGTTTATTTACTGTTGAACCAAAGGTTTAATCTTATACGTTATAATATTTTAATGTTCGTTATAATATTTTAGTGGATCTACAATTAATGCTTGTGCGGGAATGTTCTGGTACACACCCCTTTGATGTGAATTTGATGTTGTAAAACTCGTAAGTAGGTGTATTCTTCGCTCAACAATTGTGCCCGAGTTTTGGATTTTGTTATGATGAGTTTGTGGGCGAAATTTGTGCCCTGGACTCCGTTATGCTTACTTTTGTAAGAATTTTTTTTTTTCCTTAATCTCTTGTTAATCTGGTTTAATGATTATATTATTGGTTAATTATTGTTTAGTAAGGAAAGAACTTTTCAATAAACAATTAATTCAAAGAGCAAAAGTTAGAAAAATATTACCGAAGTGTGCACAGCAGATTATACTGGTTTGGCCTTAACTTTCTAACCTACATCCAGGCCTTAGAGCGTCTATGAGATTTTCATTATTGTTCCAAGATTCCATGGGCTCTTGGCACCACAAGACAAAAGTAATCCTCAACAATGATTCACTCCTCTTTACAAGTTTAATTCAACAACCTCACTTAACACCCCACTACCTTGAGATTTTACAAATATTGAAATCGTTTGTATATGACTCACTCACAGAGTAGATATGTAATCACTAAAGAATAATGAATATCATAAGATATTACAAAAAAAAGTATATGAGCAATAAATTAGCAAAATATTTATGGTAGACTTCATTGGTTGCTCCGTATTGAATGCTTCACTAGTTTATAGTTGAATGCCATTAATGACCGTTGTGTGCATTCAAACTATCTATTAGAGATAGATTGGAGTCGTTGGAAAAATTCAAGGTTCAGTCGCTTTCGCTTCACTATAATAAATCTTCTTACAACATCCCTTTGGTCTGCTTTGAGATTGCTTAAGGTTCAGTCACTTTCTTCTTCAATGCAATAAGAGCTTCTAAGGTTTAGTCGCTTTCATCTTTGCCGCAATAAACGCTTCGCATAAAAATCTACTCTGCGATTGCTTTTGTTTGTTATTGTTTTTTTGTGCATTTAATACTTTGACACATGAAGTTACTTTTGAGATTTTGAAGTTAATTCATGATCTTAAGCTTCTGAAACTTACACTCAAACAAGATTAGTATCATTAAGAAGTAGTATAAGTAGTAATCAAGTATAAACAAATGTTAATCGCAATATTTGAATTCTTAAAGACGTTGTGAAATAAAATATGAACAAGTACTTAAGTGTGATTCCAGAATCACTTAAGTGTGTCCATCATTTGAGTGTTTTTGCAATTCAACTCGAATGTTGATAAACTTTGTCTCTAGTAGTGAAGTGTTGAAGGAATAAGCCATTCGAGTGATTGAAAACTTAACTCGAGTGTCGTTTGAAAATAACTTCAACTCTACTAGTGACTTGAGTGCTTTTGCAAGTTGCCTTGTGTCACTCGAGTGAATTTGAGGATCACTTGAGTAGACTCCAGATGAGAAGTCCAGCACTCTTATTTCATCAGTGAGTGACTCAAACTAAACTTGCAAATTGATGGTCATTAATCAAGTGGCGACATATGGACTTAAGTGAGACTGGTTATGACTTGTATAATAATCGCAAGTGCCTTCTAGTTAACTCGTGAGTGTTCTCCATCACTAGAGTGACAACATGTTTACTTGAGTGGAAATCTCAACACTTTTAGAAAATGGGCGAGTGACTTGCAAAATCTTAGTGAGTGATCATTAGCACTTGAGTAGTCACTTATCCACTTGAGTGCTTTGAGCTTATCAATTGAGTGATGAAACCCATCGTCTAGTGATATGTGATAACTTCCAAAAATTGCGAGTGACTTCTTGATTTCCCGCAAGTGATAAGGGATCACTCGATTGCTCACTTAGTCACTGAGTGATCTTACACTACTCTTCAATCTTTCAGCGAGTGACTTGCAAAATCAATGGAAGTTAATGATCATCACTCGACTGATTTCCTACCACTCGAGTGATCATATTAAATCCCTTGAAGTGAGTGCCTTGTTGATTCAAGTTTTAGTTCAAATTCATGTCTATCATTGAGCGTCTAGAAACACACTCAAGTGACTTGAATCATCAAGCCCTCAGTGTTTTCCAAGATTTGTTATCATCGAAACATAATCCGAGAACTAACAGTATTCCCAAACTTGGATTCCCTTTAAGATATCTCACAACTCGAATCGCAGCTTCCATGTGCGACTTCTTAGGTGTAATCATGTATTGACTTAAGGCTTGCACAACGAAGCTAAAGTCAGGACATGTATTTGTTAAATAACATAACCTACCAGTTAACTTTCGGTATGTCGTTGGATCTTGGAGAAGAGGGTCTGAATCCTTGAGTGTGTTCTATTTCCATTGCTTGTACTTGCTTCGCTTGCTGCCATTTCGTCCCCCTAGGGTCAATTTGAGGTTTCAGTCCATAGGTATTGACAAGGGCTTGGCACCACTCAAACCAGTGGCGGACCCACATCAGTGCCAATGTGGGCAAGTGAACACACAAAATATATAGAATTTGAAAGAGAAGTATAGGAATATCTATAGTTGGAACAGCTGGTAAATATTCTCTCCCCTCCCTCACAGGTCTCCGGTTCGAGCTGCGCCTTGGACCCTTTTTTCCCCCAATTTCCATTGCGCCCTTTCTTTTTTTGCTCGACGCCATCTCTCGCCCACCACTTCAACATTTTGTCCCCCAAAATTCTGACGCCCTCTGCCCGACGACGTCCTCTGCCGCCTCCTCCTCTGTCGCCTCATTCTCTGCCGCCATCGCTGAAGCCCTTTGCTTTCCCCCCCAATTTCCATTGCCCTCTCTCGCCACCACTTCCCCCCCCCCCAAAATTCCGACGCCCTCTGCCCGACGACGGTCTCTGCTGCCTCGTCCTCTGTCGCCGTCGCTGAAGCTGCGTTCTCTCTCGTTCTCTACCACCACACTCTGCCTCATCCGCCGTCGCCCATCGCTCAAGTATTTTCCAATTCTTTATAATCTGACTTTGATGTTAAAATCGCTGAGTTTCTGTCACATTGGTATGTTTATTCTACTTGAAAATGAAATTGTAACTTATGTTTTTTTAGAACTCGCTAGGTTTTGTTCATTTTCTAGTATGTTTTAACCTACAATTGATTTGTGTTAGGTGATATTGCTTGTTTCTATTTGTAGCTTTTGGGTTTTCATGTTGGTTTATAAATATCTCGTTTGTGTTGTTTTAAATTAGTTAATTAGCCTTTCATCTTTATGCTCTTCTCGATTTTCAAGTTTTTGTCCGAAACTTTTGGGGGAATTTTCTTGGTGTTTGGTTCTTTCACTAAATTTTCTAGCTCTTTGCCTCCTACTTACGCATTGATGTTTTCATTGTATTCAACAATTCTTTTGAATAACTACAGATCTGTAACATTTTCTTTTGGGTTGAAGTGAAATAATATTGAACATGTCGATGAGTATCTTTGACTTTCTATTGCTCTTGGCCTGGATGTGGTACAATTACGTTGATCAAGTAAGGGTGGATCAAACATATGGAGTTTCGAGCAACAAGAAAATGATTGAAAGAGAATCATTTAGTTATTTTGAGCTTTAGTTTTTCATAAAGTTCAAATGATGCCTGGTGTCTTTAGCCCTGTGTTTCTATGCATCTCTTGGTTCTTTGTTTATTCCATGTAGGTGCCTTTTTCTGACAATTCTATAGTTCATAAAAGTCCTATAGCTTGTCAATACAAGTGAAAGAGCAACAAAAGAGCAACAATTATCAAGTTTTGAAACTTTTCGATATTATTTGTGTTGGTTGGGACCTTAATGTCATTTTCCCACCAAGCGACTGGTAAAATGACAAAATTTGAAGTTTTCATATGCATTTAAAATGTTGAAACAAGTTGAATTGGAAATAAATGTTTAATCGTGTTGTGTGTAACACATTTGCTCACTCAGCGCTTCATTGAGGTGCTTGTATTTTATAGTTTATTATTAACATTATTATCAACTTATAAGAGACCAGTTTTGAGGTCCCTTAATATGATGATTTGAATTTGAATGTCATTCCTTCTCTTTTATACCTTATGATTTAAATGAGACCGTGATTTAAATTTCATTGCTTAGCTTTCTTTAAATTTCATTGCTCTACATTATCTTCATTGATTAGCTTTATTTAAATTGCTTTGGAGTTAGAAATCATAGCTTGAGTTGCTTAGTGTCCAAGTATGAACAAAGATACAATCTTATAGGTTTCGATAGAGGAAGCATTGAGATGAGTAGGCTTATAGGTTGCAACATGTTCCCTAATCTTGTCAAACTTTTTTTCTTCCAGAAAATGTCAACGATACAATCTTATTTCAAACGTCTAAAACCCACAAATACATAACTCAAATCTCAAAGTGAGCAACTTTCAAACAGTATTTCAATTCCAACTGTCTAAGAATCCTCCCAACCACCACAAGCATCTCAATTTCAAAGTTTTCAATTGCCACCTCAAGCAAAAGTTAATATAGAAAATCTTGAAGCAGATCCGGGAAAAAGACCTTCAATTTATTCAATGACATCAAATCCTATAGAAAGAGAGGATATTCGGAGAGCTTATTTGCTCAAGGGGCCAACTCAACCAATTCTTAAACCATTCCCTCAAACGGATGTGTATGGAAAAATGTGTAGATTCAATCCTAAGTGGTATAAAGAATTTGGTTCCTGGTTGGAGTATAGTGTATCAAAAGATGCATGTTTTTGCTTGTATTGTTATCTACTTGATATGGAGGTAGGATGTAGTGGTTCGACGCAGAAGCGTTTGTCGGTGTGGGGTTCAAAAATTGGCATAAGAAGGATAGATTCAAAATTCATGTTGGAGATCATAAGAGTTCTCACAATAGATGTTATCAAGCTTGCCAAGATTTGATGAAGCAAAAGCAACATATTGATGTTGCTCTTTTAAATATTTCTGATAAACAAAAAATTGATTATCGTATTCGGTTAAAAACTTCTTTAAATTGTGCTAGATTCCTACTACGCAATGGTCTTGCTTTTCGGGGACATGATGAATCTACAAGTTCAAATCAACAAGGTTTATTCCTTGAAATTCTAAAGTTTTATTCTCGAGCCAAATAAAGAGATGAGTGATGTGGTCTTGCAAAATGCCCCCGATAATCACAAATTGACTTCACTAAAGATTCGAAAGATCTTTCTCAAGCTTGTGCTTGATTTGACTGTTATAGCAATAATCAAGATCTCGGTGATGATTACTTTTCCTTGCTAGTGGATGAAGCTCGTGATGTTGCAATTAAAGAACAAATGGCGGTCGTGCTTCGTTATGTCAACAAAAAAGGGTCCATTGTTGAGCGTTTTATTGGTATAATTCATGTTTCGGATACTACTTTTGTACAATCACTAAAATCAGTGATTGATGCCCTATTTTCTAAACTTGGTTTAAGTTTATCTAAATGTCGAGGGCAAGGCTATGATGGTGCTAGTAATATGCGGGGTGAATTCAAAGGGCTTAAGAGTTTGATTCTGGAAGACAACAAATCCGCATTCTACATTTATTGTTTTACTCATCAGTTACAATGAGCACTTGTGAAGGTTGCAAAACATCAAAAGAAGATTCAAGAATTTTTTGACATGCTTCAAAAGATGGCTACTTGTTGTGGGGGGTTCATGCAAGCGAAGGAAATTCTTCAAATAAATCGATGAGGTAATAGTTGAAAGAATTGCTAGTGGTGAAATACCGACCGAAAAGGTTTAAATCAAGATACAACCTTAAAGCAACCTGGAGACACTCGTTGGGGTTCCCATTTTGGTACGGTTACAAGTGTTATCTCATTATTTTCTCCAATAATTTCCTTGATGAACTTTATTGAAGACGAGCCGAAAAAGGATGCTGCAAGAATCGATGCAGGTTGCATTTTGTATGCCATGGAGGATTTTGAATTTGCATTCTTGTTGCATCTTATGAAATTGAGCTTGGGGATTTCTTATGAGTTGTCACAAGAACTACAAAGAAAAGATCAAGACCTTTTAAATGCAATTGGTTTAGTGAAGGTAGTCAAGTCTCGTTTACAAGAGGTGAGAGATAATGGTTTTGATGAATTGCTTCAAGAAACGAAGATTTTTGCAAATAAATATGATATTGACATTCCAGATATGAATGATGTTTATTGTCCTAAAGGGAGATCGAGACGGAGATTGGAATCGCTCACATTCTTCCACTACTTTAAGGTGGAGTTATTTAATACGATGATAGATACTCGGTTCAAGAGTTGAAAGATCGATTTGATAATGTCAATACCAAGTTGCTTGAGTGTTTGAGTTGTCTTGATCCTCATAATTCATTTGCTAATTTTAACAAAGAAAAGTTGATTGAGTTTGTTGGATTCTATCCTTTGGAGTTTGATGAGCTTGCAGATATTCCTTTTAAATCTTTCAAGTCTCAAGAATTTTATTGTCGATGTGAGGGTTGATTCTGATTTTGTCAATTTGCAAACAATTTCGACCTTGCTTTGAAGATGGTTGAGAAGAAAAAGGATATTGTTTATCTACTGGTCTATTTGTTGATAAAGTTGGCACTCGTTCTACCGGTAGCAACCGCTAGTGTTGAGCGGGTTTTTTCTACAATGACTTTTGTTAAAGACAAATTGCGCAATCGGATAAGTGATGAGTGGTTTAACTCATGCATGCTTACTTATGTGGAACATGATATATTTGATACGATTGATGATGAAGCTATAATGCAATATTTTCAAGGAATGAAGAATCGAAGAATGCTTTTGTAATCGTTCTGATATAAAGGTTAGTTGACTCTTAATTATTATTTTTCTATGTTAAGTTGAAGTTTTCTTTTCTTTTAATTCATAATCGGCGTGCACGTACTTTTACAAAATAAAATATTGCGATATTTAATTCCTTGGTCGCGCTTTTGTATTAATTGCACAAATGAAAAGTTGCAAAGAACACTTCAACCAGGTATGAGGTTAGTCTTGATTATTTTAAAATTGATTTTACAACTTGGGTTATAACTTTTTGTTTGAACATGCAATCTGAGGTTGATGATGATATGCGATATGTTTAAGATGGAGCAAGACGAATATACAAGAGAAGGAATTGGTTGGAGCTACTTAGAATTTGTAGATAATCAAGATGTATTGGATCTCATTGAAAAGGTTTTTATGTTTTTATGTTCTCTTTTTGCCACAAAAAGTATTTTTCCCCTTAAAAAAAATTTCGGGGGCACTGCCCCCGAACTCCCGAATCCCGTTACTAATTGTGCACCCACAAACTTCAAATCCTAAGTCCGCCACTGACTCAAACCCATGTCAAAAATAAAGGTCTAGGGTGTACTTCCTTTGATTAAGAACAATGGCCTTCTTTGATCTCACTAATTCAAGGCTGACCAGGAACCCATGTAATGGCCGACCAGGACAATGGCTTCATCTTTAGGGGAGAAGAGAATAAAGTGAAGAGGGTTTTTGAAAAACTTGATGTACGTGATCTACATGTGAAAAAACATTTATGTCATTATGTTTTTTTTTTTTTTTTTAAAGAATGTGAAAGGATAAAAATAACCTTACATGCAAGTAAAATTCTCCTAGATTCACAGCTTCTTCCTTCGTCTTCCTCATCCACAATTGGAAACTCCCATCACTATTGCGCCCTCATTGTCCTTCCGCCTCTGTCTTCCTCATAACACCAGCAACCCTCGCCTCATCGATGTTTCATCATCTATCCATTCTCCCACAAGCAAGTTCATTCAAAGCCAAGAAAACTTTGAATGAAAGAAATATATCTCATTTGTCTTCCTTTTCTTCATCCTTTGTCTTCCTCGTAGAGATTGAAAGAGATTATAAACAAGAAGAATGAAGAGTGGAGGAGGAAGGTCACCGCAAGAGATTGTGAACAAGAGCATATAGGAACTAGTTTGACAATGGAAGTTCAAACAAGAATGAATAAGGACCAGCTCGAAAAGTTTAGTTATAGAGATTCTTAACAAGAACAAACAAAAACAATGGAGGAAAGGTTGCCAACAAAAAAGCGTCACCATCATATGGGAAAGCCACAAGTGGACAAGTGTAAACATGTGAGTTCGTTTGGAGAGAGCTTTTGGACAACCTTTAGAGGAAAAATGTCCAGTGGCGTTAGCAGTAGGAAAAAAAAGCCTACAAGGAAGTGTTTAGGGTAGTTTTTTTGCTAGTGGACTTCTGAGGGGAAAAAAAAACGCCAGTTGAAACAAAAAGTTTGGTCTCCAAGCGTCTGTGTTGGAGTGAGTGTGGACCCCACCATTTTGTTGTTGTGTGTGTATATATATAGCAGAGAGTTGACATAGATGGTAAGGGATCCGGTGACAGCCTGGGTGGGTTCGATCCCCTGCCGTCGGAGGACTCCTTTGGTAGGCGATCTCGTAAGTCCCCGTCTTCATGGAGGGCGTCTTGCCGCGCTTCTCTGGGACGATGTCGAACCCTCCAAAACTTTTTTCATATAAAAAAAAATATAGCAGGTGTTCTTGAAGAAAGAAGTGTGAGTTACAGGCACATATGCATATGACGTTTGGGCTAAGCGTGGGCCCCGCCACCAAGTAAATTTTTTTTTTTTTACTTTAATTCTTTTCATTTCTTTTTAACAATTTCTATATTATATATATATATATATATATATATATATACATATACATATATATATTCTTTCTCTTTCTTCTAAAAACATAATTTGGGATTATACCTCCAAAATTTAAATCCTTAAATGTAAATTCTTTATATTGAATTAATATATGTGAATATAAATTTAAGTATATTTTTAAATAATAAATACAATTTTATCCATTAAATATAATTAATCAATGACTTTATTTTTTATTAACTGTTTTAATACTCATTTAATTTTTTTCAAATTAAAATTTTTATCTTCAATTATCTCAATATATACAACTAATATATATATATATATATATATAGTATTCCATAAGATTCATACATTTTTCCATCTCAACTCACCTTTCAAATAATAATTCAAACACTCTTCAATTTGAGAAAAAAACACTTCTACTATTATCAATCCAAACACAAATCACATTTACAACTTGATTTTTTTTTCCTATTAGCTCTCGCAAAAGTTAAGTAGAAAATAAGCCACTACTCCTAGCACTAACCCAAATAAGCCCAATAATCAAAGAAGATGACGGAGAAGTAAAAGGCAAATGTTTTATTTTTAATATTTCCACATGCTATAATCCAAATTCTTTACCTTTAAAAGTGGAACTCATATTACTTTATATGAACTAATCCTAATACATCAAAGCATTCAATTCCCATCTCCCTTCCCTTCTTCTTGGTCCCAACTTTCCAATATACCAAACATAACCTTAACTTCCATCATTTAAGGGATGGGATTGATCTGGTTCTGTTGTAAATCAAAGAGAATACTAGGAGTTTTTCTTATCATGAGCAGATTTTTAGTACTATCCATGAGGACCATGACCCACATGAAGACAAACAAAGTTGGGTCCTACTCATGCAACATGTTTAGATTTCAGGAGAAATTCCTGCATGCAACCAGTGCACCACATGGTCTATGCACTCTTCAATAAAACTGTGTCACATCAGGCTTACTTTATCCTATGTGTCATCACTCTTTCTCTCCTCTTTTAAGTTGCTTAGAAATTTAATTCTTTACTTCAATTTCTTTTTCTCTCTCAAGTGCATCAATTTTTTCAAAAACCCTCTCCACTTTATTTTTATCCTTTCATATTCTTTTATAAAAACGTCATAACATAAATGTCTTTTCACCTGATAAATTAATTTTACTTTAGACTTTAGTCATTCGACGTGCAGTAAAATTTCAAGATGCTTTAGAGGCAAAATGAAAATTTTCTTGCTACAGTAGTTCTAAGCTGAAAAGTTTCCAAATTTTTATCTTCAAAAACTATAACAACAAGATATTTACTTTTTATAAGCACCTTTTTCTTTCTTAGAGTTAATTCATTTTATAAGCACTTTTTTCCTTGTGTCTTAAAAATTAAACTATTTTTTTTCTTTTCTACCTCTATTAAATACACATATTTATATTAATTATCCCACTTACTATTAATTCTTTTTCATTTACTCATTTATTACATATTCTCTATCATGTTTTATACCCATACTCTCTCTTGTATTTGTTACTCATTATTTCTCCTATGCTTTTTTCTTAAATAAGAGCATATTAACATGACGTTTTTACATATTTATTGTTTTTAATTAATATTAACTGTCAATTTGTTTTGTATAATAAAAGTTATTTATAAAAATAATCGGAAAGAGTAGATTTTACTTGAAATTTGCCCTCATCTCTATAGGGGATCCGTGGCGCAATGGTAGCGCGTCTGACTCCAGATCAGAAGGTTGCGTGTTCGATTCACGTCGGGTTCAAATCCCAAAAGTTCCTCTTCTTTTTGGACTGTTTCCCCATCAAAACGCAGCGTCCAGATACATGAAATTAAACTGATACGCTATGGGGTTTTGATCGAGAGACCCACCGGTGGATCACTCGTCGCGCCCCCATACTAGTACTCCCCTTCGTCTTCTTTGCTGGAAACCCTAGATTCCCCTTCCCGACTGCGACGATGTTTTTGTTTTCTCGACTTCGCCAAGCGTGTCGATATCGCTTCTACTGCACAATCGCGTCACCTTCGAATTCATCTGAGGCTGACAGTCATATCAAATGGCCAGGTCCCTTTTCTCCTTCCTCGAGGGTGGAAGCCAGGCCGGTTCTTGCTCGTCTGAAGGCCGAGAAGGATCCAATGCGGATACTCGAGATTTGTCGCTCCACTACGCTCAACCCTGACGCTTATATTGATCGCATTTGTTTCTCCATTGCCATTTCTAAGCTCACTGAATCCAAACACTTCGAAGGTATTCGTCAGTTCCTTGAGGAATTGAAGACCCAGCAGGACTTTAATAAGAACGAGAGTTTCGCGTGCCACGTTATGATTTGGTATGGTCAAGCTAACATGCTTGAAGATGCCGTTCTCACTTTCAAGCAACTTGAAGAGTTTGGTATTACTTGTTCAGTTAAATCGTTGTATGCTTTACTTGTTGCTTGTCAGATTGCTAATAATTATGAGGAGTTATGTCGAATTTTCCTTGAATTCCCAAAAAAATATGGAATAGAACCCAACCTTGACACGTATAATTTGGGAATCAAGGCGTTTTGCATTGCGGGTAAGTCTAGTTCTGCATATTCGATATTAGCTGAGATGGATAAAAAAGGTGTAAAGCCAGATGAAGCTACTTTTGGGAATTTGCTTGCTGGATTTTACAATGAAGAGAAGTTGGAAGACGTAGGGAAGGTGTTGAAACTGATGGTACATTATGGCATTAAACCGGGTCTTACCACCTACAACACTAGGATTCAGAGCTTATGTAAAACGAAGAAGTCTTGCGAAGCAAGGGCTTTGCTCGATGGCATGATTTCCAGGGGTGTGAAGCCAAATACAACTACTTACTGCCATTTGATTCATGGGCTTTGTAAAGAAGGGAAGTTTAATGCAGCAACAAAACTTTTCGGTGACATGCGAACAAGAGGCATCAAACCCACTGCTACTTGCCACTTTACTCTGATTAGCTTCCTGTGCGAAGGTGAGCGTTTTGAAGATGCATTTATTGCTACCCAGAAATGTCTTAAGCAAGGTTGGCTTCCACCTTACTCGGTAATGACGAGACTTGTGAATGGGTTGATAGGCCTTTCCAAGTTTGATGATGCTAAGTTTCTTATTAAGCATATCAAGCAGAAGTTCAAGATAAAAAATGGACAATGGGATGAAATTGAAGCTAAATTGCCTCCGTAGTGGTGGCTGTGAACTCAGTCAGATAGCACCCAGAAAACTGAATGAGCTTCTGCTCGTAAATGGCTTGCATCCTCCTTGATCAAGTTAAGTCCTTTCATGTCCTCTGTCTATATTGATCAACTCATTAAAAACCGATAGGCGGATTGACCAAATTATGAATATATATAAATGCTGGTACATAACAATCTTACGACTCCTTATCATGAGATTTTTTTCACTTCAGGTACTGGCCCACCATTAGTTTCCTGACCATTTTACTGAAAACTGTTGATTGCCAATGCTTGATACAGTGATACTCATGTTCTAATTATGGTTGGGAAAAGAGATCACAATAAGCTCTTGGTTTGATTTATTCTGAGTTAGCTTTGCTGAGTTGTTGGATCAAGTGCTTACTAGTAGAGTAAAAGTTATTATCAGGGGTCACCTACATCAAGCCTCATTTCTATTCTATTTCTTCAGCATCTTGGCCATCCTATTACCAAGAAGCTCAACCGATTGGAATTTCCTGCAAGCTTAGCAGTTTTCATGTTCTCTCTATCCTTCTATCTTCAAAGGAATCTACAATTTTAGGCTGTGAAGGAGCTTAGGACCCGAAGCTGCTTTTGAGGGGTTATCTTGTAATCTTGTGTATTCTCATGTGTCCAGGAATGATCATTTTCAAATGATGAAGGTCACAAGAAATTGTAGTTTGTGAAGTGTCAGAAACAATAATGGGCAAGTGGATTGTAATTCTCTACAATAATGATGTGTCATCAAGGTTATTAAACTTGAATATGCTACTGAAGTCAAACCGGAGCTAACCTAGAGCTAAATTGGTGAGAAAATAAAGATTTTATGGTTATTAATATAACATTTTAAAGAAAATAAAAACTATTTTTTCTTGAAAAAAATGGACTTGGTTGATGTTGGACCGGTTCATCGATTTCCATGCCAAATCGGCCGATCCGAGTTTAATAAACCTTGTGTGTCATGTATGTTATGTCTAAGAGGTGAAAAACTATTTGAATTTAAATCATATAAAAGTGAGTATGGAGTGTCTTTCTTTTCTTTCCATTGACCCCACTTTCAAATCTCTGTTTCTAAATTACACAATAAAATGCAGATTGTATAATATTTGCTGCAAAATTCATACAGATTCTGATGTGAGTCGAGATGCTTCATTTGTTGTTTGGTCAATGCCAAGAGATGCTTCCATAATGAACTTTTATGGATTAATTTAAGTGCTTGATTGGATTAGCGATAGAAGAAACTCTTTTTTAGACATGATTTATTAAAGATATTGTAGGAGTTTTTCACTTACGCTTAACGTAATTGTTTTTAAACATCAACTGGAATAAGTAGAATAAAACGGTTGATTTTGATTCATGTTATTATTAAATTTGTATTTATGAATTATGATAACTAGATTATATAAATATAAGATTAGCCCACGAAATATAATATTCTTTTTTATATAAAATATTCTTTATCAATAAATTTTTGTGTATAAGAGTGTTTAATTACGGATAATACATAGTTTATTTAAAGGGAAAATTACGTGTAGGTCCCAAGGATTAGAAATAATTACAAAAAATCCCTTGAAATAACTAAATTACATAGAAGTCCCAAGAGACCTTTTGATATTATTTGTATTAACAAGTAAAAAATCTAGATTTACACCAGTGAAATGCTATATTTACAACAAAATTTAAAATCGACCATTTACAATAGAAAAGCCATATTTACAACAAAAGTCATATTTACAACAACATTTAAACACTTGAATTTTGAACGAGAAAAGGTCATTTATAACAAACAAGCTATATTTATAACAGAAACGCTATATTTACAACAAAAACTTAAAATCGGGTCATTTACAATAAAAAAGTCATATTTACAACAACATTTAAAAACCTGGATTTTTTTTGGGAAAATTACGCGTAGGTCGCAAGGAACGAAAAAAATTACAAAAAAATCCCTTGAAATCCCCAAATTACACAGAAGTCCCAAAGGACTTTTTTGATATTATTTGTATGGAAATAAAATCCAGGTTTTTAAATGTTGTTGTAAATACATGCATTTCCTGTTGTAAATAGCCAGATTTTAAATTTAGTTGTAAATACAACACCTCCGGTTATAAATCTATGCTTTTTATGTTGTAAATGACCTCTCTACATTCAAAATCCAGGTGTTTAAACATTGTTATGAATACATGCATTTCTTATTATAAATACATGCATTTTCTGTTGTAAATTGCCAGATTTTAAATTTTATTGTAAATACAACACTTCCTGTTGTAAATCTAGGCTTTTTCTGTTGTAAATGACCTCTCTACGTTCAAAATCCAGTTGTTTATATGTTGTTGTAAATATGTGCATTTCTTGTTGTAAATATAGCTTTGTCTGTTGTAAATAGTTAGATATTTAAATATTGTTGTAAATATAGGCATTTCTTTTTGTGAATATATGCATTTCCTATTGTTAATACAAATAATATCAAAAAAATCCTTTGGGACTTCGTGTAATTTTTGTGATTTCAGGGGACTTTTTTGAAATTTGATTTGTTCATTGGAAGCTGCATGTAATTTTCCTTTTTTTTTCCCATACAAATAATATCAAAAAAGTCTCTTGGGACTTCGTATAATTTAGTTATTTTAAGAGACTTTTTTGTAATTATTTCTGTTCTTTGGGACCTACACATAATTTTCCCTTATTTAAAAGCCTCTTCTTGGTAATAGAAATGATGGATAAAAAAAGCAGCTAAAATTAACTAGATTTTAGTTAATCCATTTCAAGCAACATCGTTTAAAATGAACGCCTACTAAACTTGGGTGGATCAATGTTTTCCCAGACAAATGGCAATATAGCCAAGGTTGTTATAATCTTAGGTGTTATCAGATATATCTTGTTTGATACCAATGAGTTGATCTATCAAATTCTGGGTTTATCTCAGTGAAAGGTTTTTATGATAATAATAATAATAATAATTGTTTTTATTATTATTATTATTGTTAAAAACTTTATCAACTGGGTTTGGTTAAGAGGATTTGAAGAGAACACATGGGTTGCTTTCACTGTTGCATTATCCCGTCGGAGAAAGGCGCCGGTGAACCAACAGAAGTTTCGAAACGCAGGGCAGAATTGAAATCCTATACGTTGAAATCGATTGTTTCAACTATTTCATTCAGGACAGGTGCGTTAATCAATTGATGCTGCATATTTGAATTTTTAGGCTAATGTTTTGCTGAATTTGATTGATAACTTCGCATTGTTCCTCAATAAAATTTCTACAATTACTTGGTAAACCTGGTTTTTCTTTTTTCGAGATTGATTAACAATAGTCGGTTTGGATTTTCATTCAATTTTCTGTCATTGATCGATCTCCCTGAATTTGAGTGATCATTCCTGGTAATTCAAAAAAGCCTCGGCTATGTCGAACAATTGGTGAGAATTTGATTTCTTCAAAAGGTTCATGAAAAGTGGATAAAAATTTAATTTAACTTGCATATTTGAACCAGTGCTCAATGCCGGTGGTTGATTGAGTTTTACGTAACTGCAGGTAGCAGCAGGCACAGAAGGATAACCGAAGAGATACAAAAACATGGAGTTGTACAAAATGAAGTTAAAGTTTTCACATACGAAGAACTCGGTGATGCAACTGACGGTTTCAGCAATGAACACAAAATAGGCGTGGGGATTCGGGGTGGTCTACAAAGGACGCATAGAAATCATTGATCAAGTCTCTTTCTATCTCTCTTTCTTAACAGAGATTTTATTTTTCTGCCAAGAGTTTTCTACAGGTTAGATTCATCTGGGGTTTCTTCGTTTGGCTTTCAGGTTGTGGCTGTGAAGCAACTGGACAGAAAAGGAACGCAAGGAACTCGAGAATTTATCTCAGAGGTTTTGATGTTAAGCTTGTTGAAGCATCCAAACCTTGTCAATTTGATTGGTTATTGTGTTGAAGATGACCACAGGATTTTGACCTACGACTTCATGCCCAATGGGAGTCTAGAAGATCGCCTTCTAGGTAAGAAGATGCATGAGACATCGTAACAAAATAATAATATTACCTCTCATATGGATATAAAATCCAATAGATTTTTTTAAAAAAAAAAAAATTAAGGAAGTTAAATAAATTACTTTAAAATATTTATATTCATCTTTTTTATACCAAATTAAATTGTTTGACTTATAAATTAATATATAGTCAAATGATATATGACATATTCAATAATTAACTAATTTATTTAATTTCTTTAATCTTTTTAAGAACAATCACTGAGTCTTATATTAAAGAACGGAGGAAATATTAGTGTATTTTCATCAACAGCTTTTGAATTGTTGTGACTTGTGAGAGCCAAAAGCTCTTTTACATAATAAAGTTGTGTCTTAGACTTGGCTCCAAATAAGGCGCCTTTATCGTGGGATATGAGGATGAAAATAGCTGAGGGAGCTGCAAGAGGGCTTGAGTATCTACATGAAATTGCTGAGCCACAAGTAATATACCGTGATTTTAAAGCGTCAAATATACTGTTAGATGAGGATTTCAATCCCAAGCTTTCTGATTTTGGAATGGCTAAGATGTGTCCAACACAAGGTCAACTCTACATCACCACAAGGGTCATGGGAACCTATGGCTATTGTGCACCAGAGTATGCGGCTGCTGGACAACTAACTACCAAGTCTGATGTTTATAGCTTTGGGGTTGTGCTTTTGGAGATAATCTCTGGCAGAAGAGTTATTGACGATGCACGAGCAGCAGACGAGCAGAACCTGATCCAATGGGTATATTGCCATTTTTCTCCCTTTCAACAAGCGATGAATTGGTTTCACTTTAACATGGGGTTAAAAATGAAACTCAAAATTTTAATGATCTTATGTCAGTATCTTGATTTCCTCTGAAGTTTTGTGGTTAGGACAGTAATCTTCAAATAAGGCCCTTAAGGGTTCTTTTTTTGTTTTGGTTTTTGCAGGCGCAACCTCTGTTCAAGGACAGAAGCAAGTTTACTCTAATGGCTGACCCCTTGCTTGATGGTAACTACCCTGAGAAGGGTCTATTTCAAGCACTTGCAGTGGCAGCAATGTGTTTGCAAGAAGATGCTGAGGCAAGACCTTCAATGGGTGAAGTTGTGGAAGTTCTTGAGCTTGTAACAAAACCAAAAGATAGAGAATCATAGACAACACTGGATCCATTGTCAGAACTGCTGGCCACATTCAATAATTTATCGCGCACAGACCAACAGGTGTAGCTTCATCGCCAACAACTTACAAAAATGAGTGTGCTTGATTGTAAATTTTGTTGTATGCGATTGTTAGGGTACTTTTAGGTGCTTAATTATGCACAAGTATTATAATATACGCATAGATAAATACCCTACACTTGATTTGAGACGTAGATTAGTTGAATTGCATGCAAATTGTACCAAACACTGACTGATTGTGATACTAAAACCGAAAAAAATATAGTTACCTCCAGAGAAACACTTGCATTGCTGAAAGGGTTGACCAGGAATTCTGTTTAATTGAGTATTGTTTTCTGCAGTTGTGCATCTTCTCGTCTTCCTCTTCCAAGTCTTAATCAAGACCTAGAAATTGGGTTTGGAATAGGCTCTGCAAGAAATTGTAACTACCATGTGTAGCTGAGCTTACTGAGAACTTCCTTGCCTTTCTAACTCAAACTTGGTGAAGTACTTATTTTTTTTGTTTTCTTCAGTTAAGATCCAGCGCTACTCCTTGTGCCTATAAAAATGGGAGTCGGAGAAGAAGCCATTTTATCTTGGATTTTGGAGAATAATTATAGATGAAAAAAGTTTGGGACAGGTCTAAATTTGATTTTTCAATTGGGAGCATCTTCATTTGCCTTGTGATCTTTGTCAAATGGTAAATACTACAACGTTTCAAAGAAATAATGAATTTTCCCATGATTAAAACTTTGAAAAGGTCCACGATCTTCATATTCTCCTTGTGTCTGCAATGGAATTTTTTCTTGTTTTCTGGGCATGGCAATATTATAGTTTGCTTCTTTTATACAAAAGTGTAACTGTCATATCGAATATGATGTGTGTTTACTTGAAATATCTTGAATTTAAATCTCCAAGTGGTGAATCCTACCTTTTTCATTTGCTATTGTTTGGTCAAATTTCTACATACATCTATCCCTCCCTAGATTCCACCGGTGGGAGTCTTATGCACTATGTCACCCTTTTTTCTATACATTGGGTTCAAGTAGTCCTGTAGTTGCTGTCTTACTGATTTCTGTATGCATCCTACTGACCTAGCAGCATCCCTCCCACTCAACAGTAAGTTTTGGGGGAAGCCTCTGAGTTCTCTCTCTGTTTTTTTTTTTTTTTTTTTTTCTTTTCTTTCCTCTTGTCTATTCTCTATTGCAAGTCTTCCATGTTATCCTTTTTTTAAAAAAAAAAAAAATTTCTTTTCCTTTTTGTCCTTTTGTTTAACTTTGATATCCCATGAGTATGTCCATAATGGGAGAATTAATAATTTATTCCTGAAACTATACATCAATTTACAACTTGATCCTTTTGAGTTGCCTGCTTTTTTTTTTCTTTTTAAAAAAACAATCAAAGCCTAAAACAATAGGAGATCAATGATCTAGATTGAGGAAGGTTGAAAAGGAAAGAAAGGAGCAACATAAATTGCAATGGCTATTGACAGTGACAGGACTTAAAGAAGTAGAGGAAAGCTAGGACTAGAGACGATTTTAGAAACTACAGGTGATGGGAGATAGAGTCGACGATAGAATTGGAGACGTAGGCCTTTGTCAAACTTCGGCTCAAAGTAGATAGTCGCCAAAAATCTTGAAAGCCATTATGAAGATTCAAATTCCTAATTTTTTTTTCCTGGTGTTCTAAAATTATTCATTCCAAGGGAGGGAGAAATGAAGCCTGATGAGGTGTGAAAGGAAATTGTATCATTTCGTGCTTGTTTATAACAGTGATTGGAGCTTTCAAAAGAAATTTTTTAATTGTGATTTACGGTATACAAAAGTAAGTATAACTTTTCAATTGTGAATACAAGATAAATATAGTTTTTCAATTGTGATTTATGGTATATAAGGTAAGTATGTGAGGAGTTTTGTCTTAATTTATGTAAATAAACATTTTTGATGATCTCAAACCTGATTTCAAACAAATTTCTAGAAAAGGGAAAGAGAATGAAAGAACAGAGGTACAGTGTTTTGTGTCATGTCTTTTCAATGATTCTTTTACCCCTCAATGCAAATGCTCCACTTCCCTTGAAGCACACTCCAAATTCAATTTTAAAAAAAAAAAAATTATTGTATTTGAATATAATATCTTTAATTCTATTATTTTACTCACGACTGATCTAACCAACCAACTGTTAAACGACTGCCTTCATAGTTCATTCATGGTCCGATTGACTGTTACGCTCATTTATGTGGAGTGAAATTTCAAGGAGTAGCCCAAATAAGTAACTATATGCACAAAAGAATATGCATATCTTCAATTTATATGAAAAAACGAATGTACATATTTTCAAGAGCCAGTACAAGGCCAGGCCACCAATGTTCTTGCCAACAGTGCAATATGGGCGAGGCAGAGTCTAGGTTTCCAGAGTTACAAGATTGACAATGTCAGATTACAAAGCCATAATCGGAGCCATGTTAAGGTTTAAAAAGAAACAAGAGACCGCTTTACCTTCCTTATGTACGTCATTTCATGCCTCAAAATCAGACATCCACCGTATCTCTATAAGAATATGTTCAGTGTACGTATGTATATGTGTTACTAGTGTAAGGGCACAAAATCATTGCATGCTTGAGAGATGGCACACGTACCCCAACCTTCGGTGTGAGGCGAGAGCCTGTTCCAGAGCAACCTTGGTACCAGCACCCTCAAGGAACAACGATTCATACAATTGACACACAAACTGTGAAAGTTCCTCCTCATTGTCATCATAAATATACGTAGTCTGTTCCTCAATTCTTTCGGCATCGCTATCTTCCCAGTCGCTTGATGGACTTTCATGTTCAGTCTCATATTCCACCTCATCCTCTCCAATCTCAAACTTTGCATTTCCGAATGCATTCATATCCCCGGAACCATCAAAATGGGTCAACATGGGTTCTGGGGGTTCATTTGAAGAACATATGACAGCTTTAGCACCAGAGTCAAGAAAGGCCTTGATGAGAGCTGGAGTGGGTCCATGTAAACCAGTGCATATAATGATCCTGTCTCTCCATGCTCCAACCTGAGTCATTCAAGACATCAATAAAACGAGGAAAGAAAATTCAATCAAAGCATTTGCATGGGCATGATACAGAATATATGTTTCAAACTAGTAGTAATAATCTCTTCCCTCTACTTAACCAGGGAAATTGTAGTGGCACCGAATAAAAAATATCATACCACATGAACTCCTCTGCTACAATCTATCTTCTGTGCATGAAGGAATGAAAGTTTGAACTTTAACTCGTATGATAACTACTTTTGTTGCTTTAAAAACCTTTTAAAAGGAAACCTTGAGTTGGAATGATATCAAGGGCTTTTGCACAGTGAGTGTCAATTGTTAAAGTTCTTATTCAAACCAAAGGTCACTATTCTCTAGCTTTGATGTAAGGACCCATCAGTTGTTCTGCATGTTCCCAGTAAACTAGTAAACCAAACTTCACAAAGGTCCAACAAATATAAATGGTCAATACTATTAAGAAGGGTCAGATCATGCCTGTAGATGACCTTCAAACTGTAGTATACCCAACAGTCCAGATCATTTACAACAATAGCCAAAGCTAGGTTCACACAAGGGGTAGCCTTTGAATTTATAAGTGAAAAATTCCTCAAGAACGTATGAAGTTGATGATATAATTGATGCATAAATTATTGAAATTGGTGTGACCAAATGCAATATACAATAAAAGATCCAAATATGCTTCTAATGCTTTTTGGCACTATATTAAAGTGACTCCTAAAGAATCAAATTATTAACATCTCACGTCATTCAAAAATTTTAAAAACTCTAGACCAACTGGTGAAAGCAAAAATTGGACAGATATAAAATGGTGATAAAGCCAAAAAATCTACTCAGAGAGGGAAGATAAGTAAATTAAAAAAACAAGAGTATATACCATCTGTCGAACATCATCAGGTGTCAAGTGTAAAGAAGGTACAGTCCTACGGAACATATACGATCCAACTTCATAATCATCATCCATAACCTTCAGATCATGAAAAGTCAAGTTTTAATAAATGTATCAAACACCAAAACAATGAATCAATTTAGACTAATAAATCACCATTAGCAAAAGAACACATACCAGGGTTTGACGGCCAACAAAACGGTGAAGAATGCCTCCAATTTGGAAATAAGGTTTAGTAGCAACCAAATCAGAAACAGTAGATATATTGGCAAGCATAGATGCACACTTTCTGCGACGGCTCCTCATTGATGACAACATACTAAATTTAATATTTTGCAAAAATTTCTCAGCAAGCTCCCCAGGTTCAGCCACCACAAACACATCATTGTGCCAACTGAGAAATAGCCATAAACATCATGCCAACATAACACACAAAAAGAAACAAGAGATGATTGAATTCAGAAAATATAGGAGCAAGTACCTTGTGATTAAGCCATCCAAGTCATTCTGAAGAGCCAAATGAATAACACCAACTTGTGGTGAATTCTGTAATTTCTCATGCAACAATAGGACAGGCAGAGGGAGTTGTCTGAGTCCTCGAGGAGAGACTGGAGGTGATGCAGTAATTTTTCCCAATTGCCCATCTAAACTTAGAGGTGGGATGAGATCAATACGTCCAATCCTCTGACCAAAATCAGGACTATAGACATGTGGAGTTGATGGGAAGCTTCCTGTAAACATAGGTGATGCAACTGGAGTTGGAAATGCTGTTGCAGGAACTGCCTTTACAGTTCTAGATAAATCCTGCATGTGTGTTAACCGTATTCCATTTTGAGTGCAAAATGAGTCAAGTGCTTGGGCATGGCGGATCACTCTTCCAGAATCTGGATTATGTGAAGCTTCAACAAGTAGTACATTACGCCTCCACCCTAATGTGGGGCCACTGGCACCTGGTGATGCAAAACGGAAAAGATATAGCAGTATTAAATTGGGATTGCCAGAGGTGAAAATATTACAGGAGGCAAACAGACCGCATATCATAAACAATACCCTCATTTGAATCCTTTGTCTTTGGCGGTTTAGATTTTATATTCTCTGACCAGTTCTCTTCATGTTGGAAAGGCAGAAGCAATTTCTCAGAGACACTTTCAAGTGCGTGATGGTTCTTTTGAATATATTCATCAACTGCAGATTCCAACTTCAGCCAGAGAGTTGGATCTGTCTCATCAAGTTCCATACCACAACGGTCATCAACTGCAAGGCCAACCATCGAAAAAGACTCATGAGACTTAAAGTTCACTCAAAGAATATATACTCTTTGAGTAGAGAGAGAAAAGGCAAGTTATGATGCCCACATTCCTAAACTTAAGCTTTGCACCTGGATTGAAACGAAAATACTGCATCTCAGGAAGCATAGGTAGTAATGTACTCAAGGCTTCTTCTACCCTATCAACAGAGCATGCACTCTCAATCAACACTTGTCCTGTATCTAAATAGCGCCATCCACCTTTTCGCATCTACAACAGCACAGATTATAGTAAATAAATAAGTTCAATGGTCAATGTCATATTTTCTCAAATATAGACTAGTATAAATCACTAGATTCTAAAGTGAGACAAATGATTATATATGAAAGATCATGATCATCATCCAAGGAAAAAATTTTGTAAGCTGTTGTTACTTTCCACATATCCAAGTAGCATATATTAATGCCTCTTAATTTCCCTGGAAAATAAACAAATAAAGAAGAGCAGTCAGATACCTTTGTTGGAACTGAACCACACCCTACTGAAACTAGGCAGTCGATTTTTGTGTCAGGCCAAAGAAGTTGTGCTTCCCTTATGGCAAAAATTGTAGGATTGTTTGCCACTATTGCACCATCTTGCCAGCGGTTGACATCTTATGAAATGTTGGGAGAACGAGGGTGAAAACATATAAATGTCAAGAACATGATAGAAAATAAAACATGAAAACACAACTAACTCAAGGCCAACAATATTTGAAAGAGCAGTACCATCAGAAAAATCATCAAGATAATATGGAGCAGCAGATGAAGCTCTAATAGCCTGCCACAATTGATGCTTACAACTTCCAAAGAAAGCACTCCGCTTATTGCCAACTTGGCCACCTATTGTAGGAGATGATAATTCAGAGATACCTGAACTTTCTGAATTCACAAGAGGCACCTCAGGTGTCCCAGCGGGGTACTGCATTTTTTATTGAAGGAACTGTTAGAGAGAGAATTTGCATCTATTTGACAACATTAAAGCTACATATAAAGAACAAAAGTTCTGGGCCTCACACCTGATAGTTGCGGAATAAGAATGGTTGTGCTGGCGTCACGCTTACCAAGGTTGATACAATAAAAACTTTGGGTACATTTTTTACAGCTGAATCAATCATCAAATCCCCATCCTCATCAGTACACATTTCCATTAATAACCTCTCAAACTGATCTGCACTGTGCTGCAAGACAATAAATTAAAATGTATCCTTTTAGGGCATAAATTGCATAGGTACAGCTGTTGAAATAGCTTCTACTCTTAAAGAAAACAACACATTCTGCACTATTATCTTCAAACTTAAAAAAGCCATACAACAATAAATAAATAAAATTTAATATTGTTATGAATCCCATTTAGTCTCCAAGTTCCTAATACAATTTACAAGTTGCTTCCCCAAACTAGGGTCAAATCTAACTTGAATAGGGACTAATCAATAGCATCAAATGTTGGATGGTTTGTTACCATAAAAAAACGTAGCAAGAAATTGGATGGTCATTAATACTAACAGACTTCATAGAATATAGAAACATCAAAAAGGAGGTAAATACTTTTGATCCATGAACAACAACTCTAAAATTCTTTGATGAACTCTTATAAAGTTGATCTAACTTTTCCCTCCAAGATGCAGCTTCACTGTCCTTTGGCACAGGTTCAGCAAAAACGATCTTCCCTGGTTTAAAAGAAGCACCCAATCAGTTTAGTTAAATTAACCAATAAGTAAAAACAGCACATTTCATTCCTTAGCAGCATCTACCAAGATTTTTATATATATCTTCACATTTTTCTAGAGACATCAACATAATCCCAAGGGCAACAGCTAGCATTCCACCCGTTGATGTGCCACATATTAAATCAAACAACTCATGTATTTGCTTTCCAGTTCTCTTTTCAATTTCCCTTAGAATCTGCACAGTAGCTAGACCTTTCATCCCGCCTCCATCCATTGATAGTATACGAAGTCCTTGCCTTGGAACTTGTCTGCCTCGGATTGCACGCTGCAAGTTTTCATTTTCTCCTACCAAAATAAAAAATGGAGAAGCAATTAACAAACTAACTAATAGGATCAAAACACTCCAAGAGATAAGAGGCAAATTATTTTGAAAGACAACCGAGAATTGCCAAAGCACGGGCAGCAGCTTTATTCACACGTG
This sequence comes from Acacia acuminata, assembly GCA_019022655.1. NCBI lineage: Eukaryota > Viridiplantae > Streptophyta > Magnoliopsida > Fabales > Fabaceae > Acacia > Acacia acuminata. Next base: position 33,152 of record JAFJYI010000286.1, on the reverse strand, counting down.
GTTCAGCTGCAATGGTCAGGTGCAAGAGGAGTTCCTGCAAACTTTCAGAAGTAACAAGAATATGACGATTCTCCCGGCAGAAGGCCAAATTCCCAACAGCTAACAGAGCCAGCCGTTGCACCTATACAAATAATAACCTTGAAATGAAAGAACGGCACAATAAAAAGGGTACCACCTAACAATTATCTGCGAGAAATAAACTAGCATACTTACATCTGGATCCTTATGGCCACATAATAATTTCAATGATTTCAATACATCCTTGGATAGCATCTTTTCAGCTACAGTATCAGATGTAAAAGCTAACTCCACCACAAGTTTCAGTACAGATATCACCTCTTCACAACACAGAGATTTGAGAACTATTTTAATAGGTTGCATAATGTCAGCTTTTACTAGCTGCAGTGCAACTGAAACATCACAAGCGAGAGCAGAAAGAGCAGAGCAGGCACGTTCAACCTGTATTTTATAAGAACTATTACAAACAATAAAGGTATAAGAATACATTTGTGAGTGTCATGATGTCTAGAAAAATAAACATACCACATGTTGGTTGTCACTACTAATCATACTTATGAGCTGCCTCACTGCATTCTCATCTTTACCAACAACTGCTCTATTTCCTTGGTCTCGCATTATTTTTGCAAGTGCAGAAGCTAGTAATGGGTGATGACAAAAAGAGAAGCGGAATATGAGAGAGAAGAAGGCACTTAGCCTATGCCTAGATGCAACAAAATACGAACTGTTTTCCATCTGCAATAACAAAGGAAAACATATTTGACTGAGTAATGGCTGTGGTTCAAAAGAATAGAGCCAAAAAGTACTCATGTTACTTTGTTCAAGGCTACCTCTATCTGCACATTTACTGATCTTAAATTTTCATCTGCTACAATCCTAACATTTGCGAGAGAGAGGTGACAAAGTTTGAGGAGAGGCAAAATTTCTGGAAGAAACTCAAGAGGATTTCCAAATAACCTAAGAACCCGCAATTCAGTCATAGACCTATCATTGACGTAGACTGACAATCAGAAGAGAGGAATACCCAGATTATAAATAAATCGATATGAAATTGTCTGATAGAATGACCTTAAGTCAAGAAGAGGCCGAACAAGCTTGTTGTGCTCCAATGACAATTCAACCAATTGATCACATTGTCTCAGTTCCACTGCTCAAAAGACTACAAACATCAGATCCATGAGCATGCTTGCAAGAAACTTTGATATTGGGGCAATTCTGTGTTCTTGTGTATGCTCAATATTCTCAATATAAGATACAAATTACTACTCCTCTGGTCCATATTATAAGACATATTTGGGGAGTTGATCTTGGTCTTAAATATAAGACATAATATTCATATTTGTCAACCTTTTCCTAGTTTACACCTATTGATACTCCCCTGACAAATCAAGGAGGAAAGGAGGGAATTAGCGAAGATGACTTGGGAGTTTTAGAAAATACATGTCATATTAACTAACTTCCCTAATATAATTAAATTAGGTAAATATGTATTCTATTAAGGACTGGAGGGAGTACAATTTCTGCAAGTTATAAGAAATGAGAGGGAGATTAAGAGAAATACTAGGTAGGAAATGTAGTCAGTGAGTTTTGCTATACATGGAACATGTTATTTATAGTGCAATTAGGTATGTTTCCCCAAGCACTGCATAGAACTCAAGAAAAGAGCTTTACTATTTATGACCTATAAATAGTATGGTTTGCTATAGATTTTATATTATATATTAATGATGTGTTGATCGTACAAGCCAAGTCATTCAATACTACTAATTGCAGTCCAAATTTCAGACATCATCTGACACATAAAATTAGCATTGTGGTCATATCCTAGTAATATACATCAATTCTAATACTCGCATTGAATTGGGAAAGTTTAACGCTAGTATCCATGAGAGTCAAGGGTCAGCCAGTTTGCAATCCGATACATATGCTTCTTCAAGGATGCGTAAAGCATACTTCCTGTCAGTGATCACATTGCTTGGCTGCTTTTTGGTTACTGTTCTGCACTAATTTTTACATTCTGCTTCTCTTTGTTTTTAGTTATAGTTCATTATTTTATTAGAATTGGTTAATATGTTCTTTCAATATATTGCCATTGTATTAATCAGCTAGAGGGTTAAGCCAATTAGTCCTTGTACCGTAATTTAATCAATAAATTAAACAAAGGTCAGCAAGTGCAATGGAACCAAATATGGCCCTAGTAAATGTATGAAAGGACTTGCCCATATTATAATATAAAGCATTTAAGGTTAACAAAGTACTAAGCATTAAATAAGGGAAAAAATGGAACCAAGTATGAGACCTAAATTAGTTACTTTTTTTTTTTTTTTTTTTTTTTTTTTTTTTTTTTTGGGTATGAGAGAATTGGGTAATTTTGTCTTCAAACAGGGGTAGTATTGTTTATAGAACAATAGTACAAAGACAAGGAATTCAATACTACTAATCACAATCATAATCATTATCTAACACATATACCATAAGCATTATACTCACATCCTACGCACAACGCACCATATATATTAGTTCCAAAACCTACAAATTACAATAATATACTTTGAGACAGTAATTCAGAGATAAAAGTCTTACCAGGCACTGTCGAAAGCATGTTATTGTCAACTCTAAGCACTTTTAAGCTTCTCAGCTCACCAAGCTCGGGCGGCAAAACCGATAGCTTGTTGTTATTGAGGTAAAGCTTTTCAAGATGTGGCAACTGAATCAGCTCAACTGGGAGTACCTGCATGCAACTGAGACATTTAAAGATATGCCTGATTCAACACAATCAAGTCTGACCTACAACTAAATAGCAGAAATCAAAATGCTTCATTGGCACCAGGGGATAAATACAAGCAAACATAACTGCACGATACTAATCTTAGATATTTTGCTCCAGAAATATATTAGCAATGGGGCGGACAAAACCGCTATCAAATAACAACTCGATTGGAAATTACACAATCAGCAGATATAAGAATAAACTAGCCAGAACTTATTCAGGCTATCCTCCACCAATTGAAAACAATGTTTTTCTCCGGCAGATTGCAAATGCTGCTACTATCTTTTCCACAACTTCAAGCGTAAAATATTCAAAGGCAGATATTTTTCATCTCTTATATAATTCGCGTAAAATGGATCAAGCAAGTAGTCGAACCAACAAACGTCTAAGACATAAAACTCCCACAAGCCGATAACACTCACCGACAAGCTACAGCCACAAATACTGAGCAAAGACACGCTCCTCCAATGATCACCGGCATGGACCCCTTCTTCAGCAGCCGGCATTAAGGAAGCCAAATTTGAACTTAACAAGCGCGTCAAAACCCCAGCTCCATCAGTCTGTTGCCCAGTGTTAACAGTCTTGGTCATTGTTATAGCCCTCAAAGGATCTCTTCTCCTGATTACTTTCATATCCAATACCACACGCTCAATATCTTCAAGCCTAAATTCGACTTGCACGCAATCCTGCGGCATGGGCAGAGCTACCATGAGCTGCGATTGAAGCTTTAAGGCCAATTGGTCCTCATTCTCCGGCGCAGACCAGTCCAGTTCAATACGAAACCCAATGTCTTGATTTTGTGAGAGAATCGAAGTGGTTGAGTATGACAATGAGGATGAAACGGAGGACCGGGATGACGTTGTCGTGCGGTCAATGCATTTCGCGGGATTCTCAGAGCCATAGCTAAGCGCAAGATGGAAAATCTCAGAGGGCCTCTTCCAGCCCAATGCCCAAGTCATCTTTTTCGAGTTGGGAACATTAGGACTAGGGTTCAGAAGAAATCCACAGAGAAAGAAAATGGGTTGAAGCTTTTTTAAGAGAAAGCTGAAAGCCTGAAACTGGCGTAAAAGGAGCTGTTGTTGACCTTTGTGCTGTCTGCGTTTGGTATGGAAGCGGAAGTTGACTAGATACCAGTAGATGAGAACCTGTGCGCATTGTCGTTTATATTGGAGTCGTACGGCGGCTGTAGTTTTACTTTTAACTCGGCAATAAAATTTAGTTTTCTTAAAAAAAAAAAAAAAAAAAAACTCACTCCATTCCTATTTCTTTTCCACGAAAAATTAACCGAATCAAATTGTGGGAATTTTTAAAAAAGAATTAGTGAAATCCAATATAGATATGATTTTTTTTTTTTTTTTTTTTGGCAAAACACTCATTCATGCGGAAGAGAGAATATGTTGTGAGAATTAAATACAATGATATTATAAAATAATATCAGGGATTAAATATTTAAATGGGAGTATAATAGAAAAATTACAAGTTATCAAAAAACGAAAAATAACAAAAACTTAGGGGGAGAAGATAGAAAAACACCACCAAAATTAATAAAAGACAAATAAGTATGCTTGAATTTCAATAATTCCAAAGAAACTAATTTGAGATTTTGAAATGTTGGAAAATTCAAGAGATTATATATTATTCTTAGTTTTTTTTAAATAAAAGATTATTAACCCTTTGCCAGCCGCCAGAGCTCGAGTGTTGGTGACTGCCGAGGCGACCAACACCAAAGCTCTAACGGCCTAATATATTTTTTTGAATTTCTCAAATAAAATTTGCCAATATAGATATTTGAGTTATGAATAATGATATTAAAGCTATAAACAGCAGCCAAATATTTTTTTTTTTTTTAAAAAATGCCCATGCAAAAGTTATCAATATGGATACGTAAATTGTAAACGGGTATTGTTGAAATAATATCGCTATTAGCAGCTCATGTAAATATATATATTGACAACTTTAGCCTGAGAATTTTTTTTCAAAAAAATATTAGCCATGGGAGCTCCAATGAAAGTTATTAAAAACGTATTCTAACAAATATCTTGTTTATAACTAGAGTATCACTATCAACAACTTATATATCAATACTCTCAACTTTTACCTAAGAAATTAATAAAATATATTTAGCCGTCATTTACAACTTTAATATCACACTATTAACAACTCAAATATCTATATTGACAACTTTTACATGAGAAATTCAAAAAATATATATTAGGCAACCAGAGCAAGGCGGTCAAGGTTTTTTTATTTTTAAAAAAACTAGGGGTAGTTAGGTAATTTTAAAAATTTTGCAATATTTTAAAATTTCAAAAAGTCACTTTTTGGAAAATTCAACATACTTATTTGTCTTTTACCAATTTTGATGGTATTTTTCTGTCTTTTTCTCAAAATAGAAAAAGATAAAAAAAATATCACTTGAACTTTAAAATCTTAAATCAGCCTTATTGCCTACAAAAGTATAGTATTTGTTATAAGAGTAAATCAATTGACTACTCATTTTTTAGGATATCAAAGTTCAAGTGGTATTTTCTTTTGCTTATAAAAAAACTGGTCCCACAAAAAATGTGTCCATAAAAAGCAGGGGAGAAGGGGGTAATTATTACTACCATTTTTTACATCAAATGAATTGTTACATCTGGTATGATTATTTATTTTTTTATTTTCAGAAATATCTCGTATTATTAATTTCATATCACAGTATTATTGGGAAAGAAATGTGTCTGATCGTATTACAAAATAGCCTACCGAATAATTCTGGCTTATCCAATTATAACATTGTTATTTTTGCCTTTATTTGATTTTTTTTTTCCTAAAAATAATTTTATTTTATGCAAATTTGATTGATTGATTGTTGTTTTCTGGGGGCCAGCAGTTGATTGTTGTTTTCTTGACCTCTACTAAACGTTTAAGCATATTGTTTACTTCGTCCAATGTTTGGTGCATCCAAAGGAGGGGGATCGGAAAAACAAGAAGAAGTGTGAAAAAAAAGATAATATCTATATATAGATATACCCTTGTTGGCAAAAAAATCTATATATAGATGTAAGATTATAGTGTTATATTCTCCATCGTTTTTTTTTATTAATCTAGTCATTAAATTACATTTTTTTCTTATATTAATTTTCATATATAATTTTATGAAAGGTTGATTATAATATTTCATAATAAATTAAATAGATATTAGGTTGAGAAATATATAATCTTTTATAAAAACTTCCAAATTGAATAAGAGTAAATGTGTAATGAAAGAGAGAATAGAGGTAAATACTTTATTAGATGGATACTTCTTCTTTTTTTCTTTTTTCTTTTTACCTTTTCATTCTACAGAAGCAACCTATTATTCTTTTGCCAAGCACATTTGGGAGAAGAAAGTCATTGTTTATTGCCTTATGTATGTTCATTTCAATAATACTAATACTATTCTAATAATATAATAACAAAATCTGATTGATTGATTGCTGTTTTCTTGGCCTCCACCAAACATTGAAGCTTATTCTTTACTAAGTTCAATGTATGGTGCATCAAAAGTGCGTCAGAATGGACAAGTTCCTCCAAACCAAGTACCCATCATGGGGTCGGGAAGTGGATACTCTGTTTCATCAGTCTTTGCCCATCCCTCCTCATTTTTTATCCTGATCATTGAAATCTTGATCTAAGGGTCCAGAGTAAATTTTTAAAAAACCGCATGCGGTTTTTTAAAAAATTGTTCTGGGCCCTTGGATCAGGATTTCAATAGCCAGGATTTGCTGATGATGAGGGATAGACAGAGAGCTGATAAGGAGAGGATCCGGACACCATTGGGGCCGTTGCTTGTTGAAGTCAAATCATAAACGGCTCATTTCCGTGGATTATCACGAAATACAAAGGCCTTTAATTGAATTAATATCTCTTTTCAAGCTCATACATGTGCGTGTATTAAGTGTAAAATTAAAGAAACCAACTTAACTAAAATGTCTTTTTCAGCGTTTCTCAGGTTCTCACTATACTCTTGCCCTTATAACAACATTACAAGGTCCTTTAATTTGCAACAACGTGATGGACTGGACGGATCCAGATTCTCTCAATATCCATTCCCTCAATATCCTTCAATAGTTTTAAATCTTGACCATATAATATTAATTCAAGCATCTAGAAAGAGTCACGTCACTTATTTTTTAAAATTTCATTTCCACCACATGAGGTGATTTTTATCGCATTAGGTGATTGAAAAAAATTACGTGACTCTCTCTAAATGCTTGGATCAACATTGAACGAGAAGGATGTAAAGATATTGAGAATATTTACTTCCCGTGATGGACGCTGTCCACAAAATAAATTATACGCTAACTTCACCGTAAACTCGCCGCTATGTGAAAGTCTCCAGACCGGGATATTCGGGAATAAACTTACGTGCTAAATACATTGCATGACAGTGTTCGGTAAAAGCCCATTCACTTTGGACCAATCCCAGTCACCCGAATCAGTCAGATGTGCAGCCACTATCAGTTCTCCATCATTTTTATCAGTATTACCCAACTCAACGGCCTCGTGAGGAGCTTGAGGTATGCAACCCTTTTGCTGTCTTTCATACACGGATATCAGTTTTTTCTTTCCCACTTTCCTCACATAATTACCGAAGAGACAGAAAATATAGGTAAACACTTATATTATAAGATGTATAGGTCAGGGTGTAATTGATTCTATTTACAAAGCTTAGAAAATCTTGATCCATTCTGAATTGTATAGGTGCTTAGTGTGGGAAGTACTACTCTATTAGATAGTGTCAACACCAAGTAGTCCAGAAACTCTCACGTTAAAGAGTTTAGGACTGATCACAACGTTGAATTTCAGAGCTTTTAAATTGGTGCCACCTGCTCAATACAAGAACAAGAGATGAACCTTCGATCAGAGTAATAATGGGTTTTTTTTAAAAAAAAAAAAACATAATTTCACAAAAGTAATTTAATATGTTACCATAAGAGCTTTATGGCTTTATTTCGGTACAATTGAACTAGTTTATTCATCACATCCATATTAATCTTTTCAAAGTAACTTCCAAAGATATGGATACTTCCAAATACAGAGAAGTACTACTTAGGGATCCATATCTCCAAAAGTTACTTCAAAAAAAATCAACAAAGTAAGAACTTTCAGTCAAAGTATGGGTTGACGTTTGACTTCCTATAACAAGAGAGGAACCATCGATTAGGGTAATAATGAGTTTTCCAAAAAAAAAAAAAAAAATAACTTCACAACAAGAATTAATGTCACCTTCGATGCTTTATCGTATCTCAATACAACTGAACTAGTTTATTCATCATATCTATATTGATCTTATAGAAGTAACTTCTGCAGATATTTATATGGATACTTCCAAAAAAAAAAAAAAGGAGAGATTTTTGCTTAGGGATCCATATTTCTAGAAGTTATTTCTAAGAAAACAATGGGGTGGAAGTTGTGAATAACAATTTCCTGTAACAGGAAATGACCTTTGATAAGAGCAATACTAAGTTTTCCAAAAAAAAAAAAAAAAAAAAAAAAAAAAAACATAACTTCACAAAAACAATTTAACATCACCTTGGATGCTTTACCACATCGTGACTTCACAAAGGTAGCTTAATTGGCTGTGGAACACTGCAAGTAATAAAAGAGGAACCTTCAAAGTGAATGCAGGAAGGATAATGCGAAATGAATGAGGGAAATTATAACTGCTATACCTATCTAGGGCTCACGAACGAAAATGCGAGTAAAGGTAAGTAAAAGCAACTCGTAAGGCAGTCGCTGAGATAAGGGGTCAAGTGTATTCACTAGCGTAGCTATTGCTAAGAAGTCAAATGAAGCTTTTTATGGTGGGGTTCAAATGAAAATGACTCTTGACGGCCATAAATTAAAAAACAACAGGAGTCATAGGGTTATGATGTTGGTGGGTTTCGTCGTCCGAAAAGACTAAGTGCAAAGTGTATTCTATTTCAGACGTTTAAATAGAAGAGGAATGGTAGGATTTTTTAGGTTATCATGCCTAAAATTTTTCATCATGGTTCATTTGTAAGAACTAATATTTATTAGTTCACATTTCTCACGGTTCTTTGTTAATAACCATGAGGTATGTTATATTTTTCTTAAAACATTTTTTTTGGCTAATAGTGGCCATATAATTACGTTTTTATATTTTATAAAAATAAAACAAAAAATATCACCCTATGATAGGTGATTTGAAGTCTATTGCGAATTTTGGAACTTGTATTTCCTTTAATTTGAATGAATCAAAATTTCAAAAATTTGTAGGATACCTCAAATCATCACAGTACTCGTCATCAGAGAAGTGGCTTGAATCATCTACGAGTATGTCAGGATCATGGTGGCCAATCTCATACTCATCAACAATAAAACTGGCCTTTTTGTTCATAATCGACAGATATCTGGTTACCCTCCTTACAACATGGTCAATGCATTCTTCATGACACATCATTGCCTCCACTTAATGGAATAGAGGAGTTTGAGACGAAGGAGGTGGTGGAGGTTGTGGAGGAGGAGGATGACGGTGGGGATTTTCTATCAAGTCTACAGCATGGTGTTTCATCTTCAGAGAATAGAAGAGAACGATAAAAAAAAAAGTAAGAAAAACATAAGGAAATAGGGATTTTAAATAGATTGGAAGTAAAGGGTTCGAATTATCATTACACAGATTGGAAGTTGAAAAGGAGTAGTCGCGTATAATGGTGGGTACTTGGTTCTCATGCCTAATCATCGAAGAACAAAGAAGCATGTGCATATTATTATAATTAGTGTGGTTAAGGGGAAATGTTTGAACCATCATGACGGTTTTTTGTGTATCAACCCTTTTTACGTGAGACAAAATATAATAGTTACTAACTACAATCGTTATTGATTTGTATGGTATTTTAATAAGTGATGGATTTTACTTAATAATTATCGTGTATTTCACTTTTTTTTTTAAAAAAAAAAAAATGGTGGTTGATTATGCAACCATCATTTTACAAACAAAATTAAAAAAAAAATGAAAAGACAAAGTTGAAAAAAAAAAAAACTAAAAATAACAAGTTATGAAGATGTTTTAAGAATCGATGCATCATCTTTATTCCTTCTCCAATAACTTGTAGACCTTCTCATTCAAAGAGCAAATGAGAGTAGTAAATTCCTTCAAGCACTAGTCTATAAGTCCTTGCTCTCGCAGGTAAATCTGGACCATATGATGGAGCTCGTGGGTTGTGTGGACGAGCCCTTCAAGGCTTGTAGGTGGAGGGAGTTCACCTTTCAGTTTGTCCCCAGATGTTTAAGTAGAAGTTTTCTTGTGTTTGTTAATAATTTTGGTGAAGAAAATAAAATCTGCGCAGTTGGCTATGAGAAGGAGTTGAGATAGAAGTATAGAAGTGGAGTTTAGTTTTCAAACGTTTATATAGGAGAGTTTTGTGGATTATTAAGTTGTCTCGTCCTTTAGTTTTACAGACCATTCTATTTTATAAATGGTGATCATAGATTTTTAATAACTGTTAGAAATTGAAGTGGAATTCTAATAAGTGATAGGTTTTTCTTAATAACCGTTATGTAGTTGGCATTTTTTTTATTTTAATGAGTGCATGCTACATATATCAACCACCATATACAAAAAAATAAATTAAAGTAGGTGAATTTAATTAGAGATTTATGAAAACCATTATTCTTTTCCCGATAGCATGAGTTACATAACGATTGTTTCAAGAGAACCGCTATTTATTTTTGAATTCATGACAGTTGTTTAGAAAGAACAGTTTAAAAACCGTTATTTATTTTATTTCATGACAATTTTTCAAGAAGAACTATCTGTTCTTGTTTTATAATATACTTAAAATGATTTTTTTTAAAAATGAACAATGTCGAGTAGCCTAATGAAACTGTTGAGATCACTTGGCTACTTGTCTCCAGAGGAGTGGCTAGGTTAAGACCATGGCTAATCTCATACTTATCAAGTAATAGATTGACCTTCCCTGTTCATACTCGAAAAGAATCCGAGAAAAGCCTCCTCATGAGTAATATGTTCGACGATTTTACGAAGGGTTATGAAAATGCTAAAGGACAGTTGTTTCTAAAAACCATAATGTTTTGTCTTTGATGATATAAGAGGTTGCTAGACGAATCATTTGTAAGTGTTACATAACGGTTGTTTAAAAAAGAACCGTTATTTTTGTTACTAAATAAATGACGGTTATTAATTATAACCGTTATTTTTGTGTTTTCCTGAATATAATTTCACCTCGTAATACATGACGATGTGCTTAATTAACCATTACTTTTAAGCATTATATATTCTTACGTGACATCCAACTTGACATATGACATACATACAATGGCGGAGCCAGGATTAAAAGTTTGTGGGTGCACAATTAGTAGTGGGATTCGGGGGTTCGGGGGCAATGCCCCCGAAATTTTTTTAAAAAAAGGATAAAAGACAACTCACTCATTCGTAAAGTTTAGGATGAGAAATAAGGTTCAATTGAAAAGTATTTCTAAGGAAAATAATTTAAACAGAACCATATATTCTAATTCCATGACATACAAATACTCAGATGTTACACAATCAAATTTCAAAACAACATGCAAAGAAAAATTATTATGCTTGTACTTAGCATGAAGGAGTTCTAATCCTAATAATTTAAAGGTAAAATATAACAATTAAGCACTCAAATCCCTAAATTATTCTTGGACAAACAGAAATCAAGCACTCAAATATAACAATTATTATGCTTCCCTAAATTGTTATTTTGTTATTGTTATTCAGTTGTATTGTTATTATTTAGTTGTATTGTAACCATACTCTTTATAATGCAACCATACGCTTTCTCTCTGACAACTTTTTTTCTGCTTTTTCGTACCTTTCCCCTTTCTCTCTTTCTTTCCCATGTTCACCTTTTTGAATATTTGACCATTCCCTTTCTCCTTTTTTGTACCTTTCTCCTTTCTCTACACATTTCATTTCTTCGAAACCCTTCACCTTTGTTGTCTTTCCATGGCTTCCACTTCCGCTTCCATTTCCGCTTCCTTTCTCAAAGTTTGTGACCGCACGTGCTGTCACCTGCCCAAACGTGGCTCCGCCACTGCATACATAACGTCTATTCGTTGTAACCTTTATATGTTAAGAGTGATATACGCCCGAATCTATAATAGTGTGCATTGTTTTTGCCCTCACGTTCCCTTATTTGTTATGTGTGGGTCGTATGTGTCTATATATGATATGATAGTAATGATTTTATTGATATAAATCCTGCTCAATGTCGTAGTTGGCCCTATTTGGTTTGAGTTTGTATTGCTTGCAGAAAATAACTTCATTCAATAAACAAAATCAGTCCTAATTTATTAAGAAAGCGTCAGCTTTTCAGGAAGGGATATTAATAAAATAAAATAATAATAAATAAAAAAATCTTCCATTTCAACTATCATAGTCGCAAAACTTCTTCCCTGGATAGCACTGTTCAGCCGCAAACCACACCATGTGAAAATCCAACCAAACAAGCAAGACTTCTTAACAAATCCAACAATAATAACTAAGTTATAAACTGTATTTCTAGGTAAAGGTTCATTTCTTGAAAATCCTCAGCGGAAAAATCCTACTATAACGTACAAGATAGGACTCCAAATTCACTAGATTTGCAACCAATAACTCTCATCATCTTCCAAGAGTATGGCCCCAAATATTATTATCCATAAGCTCCAAGAAAAACTTATTAAAGAATGGAGAGTGTTGGAGGTTTGGGAGGGAGATTTTGAGCAATGAAGCGTTTGTACCATAAAGCAGAGAGTCTTCTTGTTCTATTGAGAGTGCCATAATCCACATGATGAAGCCCAAACCTTACATTCTCTCCATATTTCCACTCAAAGTTGTCCAACAATGACCATACAAAATACCCTCTCACATCTGCTCCTTTCCTGATCATTTATTAATTTCACAGTTTTATATTCAAGACTATATATAATTTGCATGAAATTAAATATTGATTTGATAGAATAATTAATAATTGGATGTGGAATTGTAATAATATATACCTTATTGCTTTGGCCAAGGAATTCAAGTAACTACTTAAGTAGTTCACTCTTTGGACATCATTGACTATGTCCCTTGTGGTAGAGTTGGGATCTTCCACCTCTCCATATCCTATAACACATTAATAAAAGAACCCCATAACCATAAGTATGATTATGAACAAATATAACTATTATAATCCAATCACAGATATTATATTTTGACTCTAATAATTTGAATTTATTAAAAAAAAGGGGGTTAAAGAGCATTTTTCTTTCAAATTGTTCTATCAAGAACACTGTTTATCATAAACTATATATTAAGTAGTGTAATGTTCTCATCAAACATTTCAAAACGCAACAAGGTACCCTTTACTATTAACAAATGTTAACTTTTTAAATGTACATGTGGGATTTCATGGCACGTAGATCATGGAAAAACTGATTCATTCAATTTATATAAAAATTAATTTGAATGCACTCACCATTTTCTGTAATGAACATTGGTAGATTATTGTACCTCTCCTTTAAATATGAGACCATCTTTTCCATTCCTTGTGGACGAACATACAGCCAATCAACTGCAGTCTGCATAATTTACAGATACTAATAATACATGTTTTTTTGGCCAACATGCATATACCAATAATAATTTCCTTTGATTTGGAAAATTGTTAATTAGGATAAGACATGAATATTTTTTATTATCAATTTTTTAATGAAAATATAACATGAGAACAGGGCCGGCCAACATGCATCCAAGGATTTTTTTTTTTTTTTTAGAAAAAAAAAAACATTAATATATATGTCTGTGTAGATTTGCATGCATAATGTGTATTGATTGACCCCAGTGTTTATTAGCATTACTTCTTATGTGACATTTTTGTCGCTTTCACATATTTATTATACACATATCGTATTTTTTAATTTTATTTTAAGTTATTAATTATATATGATTCTACTCTATGAATAGTTAAACTCAATTTTACATTTCCAAAATTAGTATATCTTGATTCTGAAACTTAAGTTGACTCTACGAAGACATAATTCCCTTCTATATTATTTTCTACACTTCTCTTTTTTTCCCCTATCCTTATCTTCTCTATCTTAAGTCATGGCATCTTTTCTTATTTCAGTGATTTATTACTTAATTGTGATTGTATTGATAGTTTTAGTTGTGAAAAAATTATTTTAAAAAGCAGTGTAAAAACAATCATAATATATATTCATACACTTAATTGTTTATAAAAAAGGGTAATGTGCAAATTTGTTCTAAGTTTTATTTGAGAAACAATATTATCTCGAAATTTATTTAAGGTTCAATATTGTCCCATAAGTGTTAATATGAAGTGGTGTTGCCCTTTTCGACAACAAAGTTAGCGGTTAATGTCAATTTTTTAACGTTAGTGTGAGTTTTTTAATGATATGGGTAATATTGCTACGTTTCAAAACTTCCGCTATGACATTAAACTTGAAAAATCTTACAGAGCAACAGTGCTCCTCAACAAAAACTTTAGGGACAAAATTGTAACTTATCCCATAAAAAAATAAAAACATTCTTGAAATGATTGAATGATTGCTTAGTTATTTCTATAGTAAATATTTTACAGTATTAAAAATAAGAAAATTATTCAATACTCTTAAAAATATGAAAACTCATTAAAAACCATATATATCATATAGAGTTCCATACCTTATCTCCAAGGGAGATGCCATTCCTGTGATGAACATAAAGGGCAAAACCTTCAGTTTTAGAAGCTCCTGAACCAGGTTCACACTCAGAAAAGATGCAATCTTTTGCATAATAGCTTGTGTAATGATTCACTCCAATGAAATCTATTCCATTTTTCTTGAGTTTTTCCACTTCATACTTTGAAAATTCTGGTAGGTCTTGCCCTAAAATTTCCTTCATTTCTGATGGATACTTCCCCAATATAATAGGGTCCAAGAACCTGTTGCATTATGATTATATATTAAATAATAATTATCAATCACAATTAATGTTTAATACGTACATATCAGATAATTTAACTAAAATACCAGTTCAAGAAAAATGACTGAGCTCTCTCAGCTGCTAACTTGTCTTCTGAGGAGTTGCTAAAGGGCTCAAACCATATTGCATCCATCACAATTCCAATTTCTCCTCCTTGCTTTTTCTGAATTGTCAGGCAATAAATTTAAGAAACAATTAATATTTTTATCACTATAATTTTAATTCAATTGTAATATAGTCCCTAAATTTTAACTTGGCATAACTTAATCCCTATAATTTTGAATTAACTGTGACTTAGTCCCTGAACTTTGACTGAATGGTTTAACTAATTAAAATATTAGCCCCATATATTTTAGAAATAAAATTATAAATTTCATGAAACCTAGGAACTAAATTTTTAAATGGTTAAAACCATATAAATTGCATTATAATGAGTTTATGATTGAGAAACATCATATCAAAATTTGAAAACTAAGTTATAATCGAGTTAAAACTATAGCAACTAAAAGATTAATTACCTCAAAAAGTGTAATTACCAGGAGCACTATACTCCTATCTTAAATATACGAATTATTCAGATTATGGTGTACCTGATATTTGGTTCTGTAGAGTTGAACAGCAGAAACATGGGATAAGATAAGGTTATGGGCTGCAACAAAAGGGTCCCACTCAGAATTGCCATGGCTACAATTTCCAAAGGAAGCAGAGCATCTTGAAGGAGGCCAAATTCCTTTTCTGTACCCTCTAATTACTGCTACATTAGGCTCGTTTATAGTAACCCAATGCTTCACTCTATCCCCAAACTTCTTAAAGCATATATCTGCATAGTACTTGAAGTCCTCCCTGATCAAAACATTCTTAATTAATCTTCATTTTCATCGTTCATTATACTATTTAGTATTCTAGGTATTGTTATTGGTAATAGGATTAGAAGCATTGAGCTCACTGAATTTTAGGACTCAGCCATGATTGATATCTGTCTTCAAGCTCCTGGGGTATGTCAAAGTGTGTTAATGTCACGAACGGCTCTATTCCTACATGAAACCAGAACAGTTCAATCTTGTGGGTTTGTTTATTGACAAATATGAATCTTATTGTTGATCTGATCAAATAGATAAAGAAAATCAAGCTTCGTTAGGTTTTTTAATTAGTTTTGATCTGACTTTTAAAACATTGGTACAAAATTTAGTGAGATTAATAAAATGAGGTGATTGACCTTTTCTAAGAAGGGCATTGATGAGGCGATCATAATAATCAAGGCCTTGTTTGTTCACCTTGCCAAATCTTCCCTCTGTTAGAAGGAGAAGAAGAATGATTAATTGAAATGCATGTAATTAATAGAACAAACAAATTGACAATTTAGATATGAAGAAAGGGATGAAAAACTTGCTGGGTAAGATTCTGGCCCATGATATTGAAAACCGATAACTGTTCACTCCAATGTCCTCCATAAGATCCACATCTTCCTGTGTCCACCAAATCAATTAAACAACAACCTCGAATTAGCAGTTAGGGACTGTTTGGTATGAAACATTTGGAGGAGAGGGGAGGGGAGAAGTGGGGTTAAAAAATTTTAATTAATTTTTTTATACTCTTTTATTTTCATCTTCTCTTTATTAAAACTTGGGTTAATGTGCAAAAATATATGTGGTTTTCCTAAAAGTGTACCCAACACCAAGTGTTTTTTGTGTGTGCAAAAATGACTGTGATTACAAAAATGAAGCAAAAATACTCATTGATCGTTAGTTTGATTTTTTTGTATTTTTAAAGCTAACATGTACAATGACTTAGCTAAATTTCATCCCACGACATTAAAGAACTAGAGAAAATTACTGAAAATGACAGAGATATTTTAGAAATTACGGTTGACCCTTCTCTCTCTCAATCCTAATCTTACCCATCAGTTTTGCCCATCTCCGCCTTCTCGTCGTCGTTGCTACCTTTCTGTAATTTTCAAAAATATATGGGCCCTTTTCCATAATTTTCTCCAGTTCTCCACCGCCAACAAGGATGAAATTTAACTAAATAATTATCTATATCACCTTAAAAATACAAAAAATTCAAACTAACTAAATAATTATCTATATCACTTTTAAAAACACAAAAAATTCAAACTAACGGTCAATGGTATTTTTTCTATACTTTTGTAACCATATAGTCACTTTTATACTAAATAAAATACTTAGTGTTATGTGTACTTTTGAGAAAATCACATTTTTATTTTTGCATCTTAACCCTTAAAACTTTATAGCCCCACTTCTTCAATTCTTTTAAATTCGATGCATAAAGATTTTAATTCCCCCTCCCAAAAAAAAAAAAAAAAAAAAAAAAAAAAAAAAAAACCAAACAGCTCATATCTCCATGATTTTTCTTTCAAACCAAGAGAGATATTAAGAGTAATTTGAAAGTTTTAAAATATCGACAAATCTAATGAGCTTGTCTATATCTAACCAAATTTATTAAATTGCATCCTATGAAATGGTTGAAAAGATCTCATGGTAAAGATTAGAGTGTTTCATGTAGAGTTGAGAAACGAACTGGCTGAGGGTTGAACTTAAAGAAAAGGGGTTTTGAGCTATTATTGGAGCTTAATAGGGAAGTTTTGTGTGAGTCCAACAAAGCTGTCTTTTGCACGTTACTAGATAAAACTCTACTCATGATTTACTTTGTATAACGTAAAATCAGCTCTCTACCCTGAATCAACACTTTTTTTTTTTTTTAATTTTTAATTTTTTATAGTTAAAATAATTGAGGAAATAAGATTAAATTTAGTTTTTTATTGAACATGTTTAATAATTGATTTAAGCAATGAAAAGATAAAAGTCAACTAGTATGCTGGTATGTGTCTCATTATAGATCATAAACTTATCTAATCCTATCTATAAGGCACTTATAATATACACAAACAGGAAAAATCTTGAATTTCATTAACTCCTCTATAAAATTCATTTACTTTCTAACTTTTCCTTTTTTTTAATACTATACATTATACCTCATGAGAACAAAATTAATAGAATAATAACTGAAGGGCAAAATCCCACATTCATATAAAAATTTATCTCTCTGCAATTTAGATAAGACCAAATTTTTTTTTCTCTTCCTGTCATATAAATAAAACCAGAAGAGTATACGTTAGCATATAAATACTTATATCGATGGCTTTTTACCCATATTTTAAAAATAAGATATAAAAATATAAAATTTAATTAATGTGTGATGGGAAAGGATTATGAATTATTTGTGGGGCATATCTCTAACTAATCACCCAGAGAGGCGACAAAAAATCCAGGTGGGGTAAGAAAATAATGGAAAAAGAGATAAAAGTCTTGAGATATTGAGAAGTGGGGCTGCCCATTTGTCCATTCACTCCCTCTTATAGTCACTTTACAAATCGTAAGGGTTTAAAATTCATTCTAATAATTAAAACTTAATTTTAACGATTCACAATTAAATATATTCTCCACAAACTAATCAAAATTAGTAGAATAATTATACCTGAAATTTTGTAATGACCGAAAAGAGAAACTTGATAGAAGAATAATACTCTCTCCGGTCTTTAATACAAGACATATATATTTGGATAGTTAATTTTAATCTTAAATATAAGGCGTAGTTTTTAAGTATTTGTCGATCTTTTCTTAATTTACCCTTATTGATACTCCCTCAACAACAATCAATGAGAAAAGAGAATAAGGAAGACGATTAGAGTGTTTTAAAAAATATATGTTATATTAACTAACTTAATAAATCCTCTAAATTTAATTAAATTAGGTAAATAGTCTTATATTAAATACCGAGTACCTGATATTGATGATACTCATCAACTGCTATATCTCCATTTGTCCCATCCATTATTTTGCCTAAGAAGCACAATAAAAAAAAAAAAAAATGATGAGCGAGCACTAACTGGTTGAGGCTGCAAACAAAAATGAACTGCATAAGTTCCCAATTACTCAGAAGCTTTCACGTTACAAAAACGATACCTCAGGGCTATAATATTGAAGAGTTGATAAAGAAACAAAACCTGGTTTATGAGTGAAAACATCCCAGTTACTCAGTCCCTTCCCATCACTTGAAAACGCTCCCTCAACCTGCAAAACAATATGTGTGTGTGTGTGTGTGTGTGTGTGATGAAGATGATGTGATCTGATCAAAACCCCTTAATTCCATTCATACGTATGTTATGTTTAATTAAATTGTAATATATGAATTAAGAAGATGAGGCAAACCAGAAAGAACCTGGTAAGAAGAAGTTGCAGTTCCGAAGAGAAAATTACTGGGAAAAGGAGATGATGATTCTGAATTCTGATTCATGGATAGATTTTCAGTTCTACTATAAGCTCCCGTGAAAGTTGATGACAAGCATAAGCTCATCAAGATGATGAAGACAGATTTATGACGCAGACATGATTCTGCTGCAAACTCCATTCTTAGTGATCTTATGATTCTCTCTTTCTCAGGGTGCATGTGTGTGTCTATATATATACACTTCTTAATTTGAGTTAGTTAACCATGAGTGAGAATAGTAAGAGCCCGTTTGGTTTAAAGGAATGGCAGAATGAAATGGAAGATATTTTCCTATATATGTACGTTTGTTTTCCACTAGAAAATAAAATGAGTTGATAGGAAAAATTTTATTTGGTTAAAAAAAAATGAGGTAGGAAAATGAGCTAAAAGACCATTTTATCTCTGAAGCAAAAATATTATCTAAATGTCCATGAAACCCACTCACATTTTAATATCACATATAAAATCACATCAAAAAGCTTTTGTCTTTAATCATTTCTCTCTCCACTTAAAAATTCGTTTCCACGAATTTTTTTTTTTAGAGCACGTTTTTTATTATATAATTAAAAATTGGTGGGCTTAAGAAAATACTTTTCCACACGAAAATGCAACCAAATGCTAGCCCCCACTGAAAAAATTCAAAATTTTCACCCAAAAAAAAAAAAAAAAATCCTTCAACCACACAGGCTTAAGAATAGTTTTAATTAATTATTATAAACTAAAAATGAGGAAATTTGCGGTCATGACTCAATTTGATGTGTACGTAGTTGTCAATTCTTACGGGCCGTCCAATTGGCATGACTCTTGAGACAGAATTTCAAATTCGAATTCAGAAGAATACAATAAGAAGAAATAAAACAATATTAGACATTATTTATTATTTAAACTAGTTTCCGCATTTATTAAAAGGTTTCACAAATAAATCACACCATCAACAATTAATAATGATTTTGACTTTTTATGGCTTTTTGGCCTTCTTTCATAGCTTTTATAGCTTTTTGGCCTTCTTTTATGGATTTTATATTTTTATACTAATGATATTGATGTAAATAATAGTAAAATCCATTGATAATATATTGACCAAGTGATCATCTTGGTATATATATTATCGGAAATTTAATGAATAAGAGCCCATTTGGATTTAGCTTTTTAGAATAGTTTTTGAGATTTATGAGGTAAAATAACTTTGTTAGAATAGCTTTTTGTGGAATAGATTATTGAAAAAAGTGATTTTGATAAAATGATAGTGTTTGAACATTATTATTAGAATAGTTTTTTCAGGTCAAATTTTGCAAAAATGACATTAGCTTTTGATATAATTACATATAAAGAATAATATTGTATTTTAAATAGTTTTAGCGTTAAATTTCATAATAATTACAAAACATTACATAAATTTGTGTACAAAATTAAAATACTTCGGGGTATAAATTGGTACTTGATAAAATACTTTTATGATCTTGAAAATTTATTTTAGGATATTGAAAAAATATTTTAAAGTAATGACTAATCTTTAAAAAAATTCAGGATACCAATGGACACTAAAAAATACTTTCTAGTACTGAAAAAATATTGATGGTAGAGGAGAGAGAAAAATCTGATAAAAATGTAGTTTTTTCTCAAACCAAGGTTTGGCTACAGAATAGCTTCTAGACATATTTAGGGATGTTTAACAAACTTTTGTCAAAACCAAGGTTTTGAAATTTGCCAAACAAGTAAGCCATAAACTGTTCTCACCCGTAAATGCACGCACAACAAGATGATAATAATAAAGCCTTATTCCACACACACAACAACAAAGTTTTATCCTACTAAATGGTATCGATTATGTGGATCGCATAACGTCGTTGTCTTTGTCAAAAACAAGATCTTTAGATAGATTATTAACAAAAGATCTCGTTCTATAACCTCATTGAGTGTTTTTTTTTTTTTTTTTGGGTCTTTCTCAACCTATTTTTACAAAACTCCATACTACTTGATCAACCTTCCTTACCAATGCCCTCAATCACCTTCTTTGAACATGTTCAAACCACCAAACGATTTTCTACCTTTTCTCTTCAACTGAGGCCACTTCATCGTTCGCATATATAATCATTATGAACCTTATATTTTCTTGTATGACCACACATCTATCTCAATATCATCATCTTGGCTGCCCCCATTTTATATTCACTCAGTACCATATAACATCGTTATTCTTATAGTAGTGCAATAAAACTTCCATTTTACCTTATTAGGTACTTTTCGATCACAAATAATTTCAAAGTAGCTTTTTCTATTTATACCATCTAGCTTGAATTCTATGATTGACATCTCCATCAATTTCAACATAATATTGTATAATTGATCACAAATATCTAAACTTTGTTATTTGTGGAATAACTTGCCCCCAAATTTAAGTGCTACTTTACTTCTAACTTATCTCTTATCAAAATTGAAATGCATATATTTAGATTACTCCTACTTAGATGAAAGCACATAAACTCCAGAGTCCTTCTCCATATCTCAAGTTTATAATTAATTTCCTACTTGGATTAAATCAACAGAACTATATCATCCGCAAGAAACGTGCATTTATGGATCTTATCTTTGATAGGCTCATTTAAAACATACACCACTAGGTTAAACAAATAAGGGCTCAAAGTTGATCCTGATGTAAACAAATCCTTTTAGGAAAGTCTTTTGTTTCACCTCCAAGCATTTTAACACTGGTTGTTATCCCTTTATACATGTTATGAATGGTTTTGATATATATAACACGCACTCCCTTCTTTTCCAATGCTTTCCAAAGTACATCTGTTAGCACACCATCTTTCACTTTCTCCAAATCAATGAAAACAATATGCAAGTTCTTTAATTTGCTCCAATACTTTTCCATTAGCCCTCTTATTAATTGCTTCTATTGTGGACCATCTTCGCATGAATCCAAATTAGTTCTTAGAAATATCAATCTTCAACCTCAACATGTGTTCAATCACATTTTCTCACATTTTCATAGTATGACTCATAAACTGAATTCCTCTGTAGTTTACACAGTTTTGAATATCCCTTTTATTCTTATAGATGGGGATCAAAGTACTTTTTCTCCACTCATTTGGCATTTTCTTGGATTGTAAAATCTCATTAAATAACTTAGTAAACAACAACACACCCTCTTCATCCAAACATTTCCAAACTTCAATGGAAAAACCATCTCAGGTCCAATAGATTTACCATTTTTTATTTTCTTAAGAGCTTCCTTAACCTCGCATACTTGAGTCCTATGGTAAAATGACAAATTGATGTCACATTTTCAAGTTGTCCAATCTTCCAAGTCACAAATTGACCCTCCCCTCCATAATTGAATAACTTATAAAAGTGAGCTTCCAACCTATTTCTAATATCTCCGTCAGTAATCAAAATGTTGCCTTCTTCATCGTTTATATACCTTACTTAATCCAAGTCTTTCGATTTTCTCTCCTTCTTCTTTAAAATCTTAGGTGTGGGGCCTCTTCATTGCATTTTCTCTCCACTTAAAGTATGTTTGGTTTGAAGGGAATGGATGAGAGGAGAGAGAGGGAGGACAAAAGTTTTACCAAATTGCCTATGGAGCATGACTTGATAACATTTGGGGACTACTGTGCCATGGATTTTCGCAAAGAAGCAATGTTTTGCGTTTTACATCATTGAAATGATGGAGATTGTGACCCGAACTTACAAAAATGCAAAACATTGATGTAAAATGTCAGAGAAGTCAAAATTCTCAGTGGTCCCACTGCATTCCAATTGGACAGACCTAATAACATAACTCGGCACGTAGTCCAAGGCCTTGTGGTTCAGACACGTGTCCCACGAGTGGCTGATTGGGTCCCAATGTGAAGTCACGGCCCACCTCCTCTCCAGGACAATTTGGTCTAGACCTAGGAAATATTGTCTCTCCCCTCCTATCCCAACCATACAAGGTGTGTTTAGTTTGAGAGGAGGGATGAGATGTGTCCTCATTCCTATATTTAATTTGAATTTTTGAGTGGGAGAGAAGCCAAAATTTTGACTCTCATTCTCTTCCCTCCCTTTATTTTTAGCTCTCATTATAAATGATCATTTCCCCTCCCCTCCTCTCTAACAAACCAAACAAGGGAAGATACCTCACAATCCTTCCCTCCTTCTCCTCCCCTCCCTTCAAACCAAAACACCCTTAAACTTCATTAAGATGCCGTTTTGTTTATAAAAGGTAGAATCTTACTCTCTTTTAATTATTATAATTTGCAGTGATATACTTTAAAATTATACAACAACGGACCCTACCCCAAAGAAAAAACAACCGACACCGGGGTCCACAAATTGTAAGCATTACAGATTTTTTTTGTTTTTGACCTGTATAGATGATTTTTCTTGAACACCGTACCTTCTGATGTATTCAGTCCACTATTACAATTCAAATTATGAAAATCAAAATCCTATTTTAAAACCATGGGCCAGTTAAAAGCATAATGAGGAATAACATTAACATCAAATAAATAAATATATCTAAAAGAGTGTAAGATATTCCAGTACGGGGCCTCTCCAGTGCATTTTCTCTCCACTTAGAGCCTGTTTGGTACATGGAACATTTAAGATGGGAAATGAACTTATAGAAAGGAAAGAAAGGGAAGGGAAGATCGAGAGGAAACTTTAAAAAGTTGAGCTGTTTGGTAGACATGAGAATATAAATAAGTTGAGGGAAAATAAATTGTTTGGTAAGAAGAATTAGGTATTGGTTAAATGGGAAGGTTAGGTAAAATTCCTACAATGCTTGCACCAAAAAAGGCAAAGAACATTATTTATTTATTTATTTATTTTTTGCGAATTGTACGCAAATAGAGGCAAACCAAATTGCATGTTCATGGAGAAAGAAAATTGATCGAGACCTCAATTGGATATGAAACCACGACGATCATAACTACCCGGAGGTGCGAAGGACAACAGACATGGAAGGAAATAGAGTGGGGGCAACACCAAATGAACCAATCTGGTGTGGACATGAATATTGCAAGAGGAAGAGGGAAGAAAATCTATGAACATTGAACCCAAGTGCTGCTTTGATAAGGGAAAAAACAAGATTTGGAATTTCTCAGTGCTAAACCCCTAAAATTGTGAAGTGGATGAAATAAAATGACGATGTTGATAAGGAAAAACAGAGTTGCGTAAAAGTAATTACAAAACTAGTTAGACAATGAAGTTGCAAAATAACACAAACAAGTTCGAACTCATAGTACAAAATGTCAACCAAGTACAAGAAAACAATTCATAATGTTTGGCAAACAGTTCAAAGGAGGAGGAGAAGAATTTTCTACACACGGCCTAACTAGGCATGAATGCCAAGAAAAAAGCCACAGACCAGGCCATCGCCATTTTTACCACGCACACTGCAAAATGAACAAAGAAAAGCCATTCACACTCTTACCTCGATTCGATCTCCCTTGCCTACTCCTTTGATTTTTACGTTGTCATCTTAAGCTTCTTCTTCGTCTACTCCTTCTTCTACCTCAAAGCTCAATTCGATTCTGGTTTATAATTTCACATGGGCTTTTTAGTCAAAATAATTCACTGTCCCGGGAGATTTTTAAGAATCCTGCCACTTTTTGAGGGAGCTCACTTTCCCACGTTTGTGAGAGCTTGGAGGTTGGTGGAAATCAGAGTTTCGGGCACTTGACGCACCAAACACGTTTTTAAATGGGCTCTATTAAGTTCTCATTCCCTCCCCTAAGTTTTCTACCAAATGTGGCCCTTAGTCTTCACTATGATAAAACTACGTGGTTTTGTTTACTTCAAAATTTGTGTCTTCTTTAATCGTTTTTATCTTATTATACCCCAACCCAAAGGGCCGATCTTCTCGTGACAATGGGGGTCATGGCTCCCCTAAAAAAGTTGTTAAGAATTTTTTTTATAGATTTAATATAATGTAAACTTTAATGTATTTATGCATAGACAAATATTTATCCCAAGGCCATGGCCCCCAAAAAAAAAAAAAAAATTGTTCATAGAATTTTTTTAATTAGTTAATGAATATACATTCGCCTCCAAATATTTATATCATATCAGGTCCGCATTTCTTTGAACATATGTTATATCACCAACTCCACTATTTACAAATCATCTTCCTTAATGAAAGAAGCATAGGAGATTTTTTCTCCGATGTACTAGTCATCACCACCGTCTACCTACACGATCAATTGTCATTAAGAAGTTTACTATTCATATTAACAACTATCGCTACCCCTATTAACAACACATTCTAACTTCATAAATAGTTGTCATTAACAAGTTTACCACTCATATTAACAACTATCGATGCCCCTATTAGTAACATATTCTGTCTTCATACACCAAGAGTTACAACCACAAAAACTTTCACATCATTTGATTAATTCCCACTTTTAATACATAAACAAATTAAAATATACCAAAAACATAGCAAATGACAGACAGAATCAATGGCCTTCGTCAGTGGGGGAAAGGGAGACCCTGAAGATACTAGGGTCGATGGGTGGAAAAGCTCCCAACCACAACAAACAGGTGACGCCAACGGTTAGGCAACAACAACAATCGCTAGACGCCAAAGCACACAGTCATACGATGACGACAGTAACGGCGATGAGATGACAGACGATGAATCAAGCATGGAACCTGATGCTGTTGATAATATCGATGCGAATAGTGAGGATGACAATGGCGATGAATTTAGTGTTTGGAGAGCAAAGATATAAAGAAGCTGATAGAGGAGACGATGGGGTCATATTTGTCACCATTGAACAAGATTAATGTGATGGAAGGATCAATATTGAATCTGATGAAACAATATGGAAATGGGGGGAGGAGGCGATGAGAAAGAGAGAAATCAAAAGATTGGAGAGAAGAAGAAGAATTGGGGGGTTATTTTGATCTTTACACAATTAGAATTTATTACCCAAATGTCTTATGAGACTTTACTATAAATTGGAAATTTTAGTGAACTTTTAGGTCGTATTTTGTTTTGTTTGGGACTTTAATTAGTGTTACTTTTCCAAAATAATTTGAATGAAGAAAATCAATCAGCCCGTTTGATATGATGGAATCTGGCACATGGAAATATAAATGGAGCCCAATTCCATGAGCACGTTTGGTTGCATGGAATTTGCTAAAATTCTATTTCCATATCCATCAAAAGTCGGTATTAGTCTGAAGTAGCAAGAGAACCATGGTTTTATTGTTCAACACTCTATTACTATTTCATGGTTTTGATTTCTCGGTGCTTGTTATTATGAAATAGGAACAAAACCATATGGGTTTAACATGTAATAATGAAAAATGTGTTTATTACATCTGACAATAGTGCTATGTTGAACTTCGATTTTTGCTTCTTGTTGATGGTTTCTGAACCTTCAATGCCTTGTGGGGAGGGTGAAGGACCTTGTCGGCTTGAGCTGGAAGTTTCAATTGCAGAATAGTCTGGAGCCTTGATTGGGACAAAGATGGGTCATCTTGGTTCTTTAAACTGAAAAATTTGTTAAGTCTTTTAATACAAACAATACATATTTTGATTAAAAAATCAGGTCTTATTTCCATGCCATACCAACACATTTTTAAAACTCATATCCATCTCCATATCTATATTCATATCTATTTCCATATCAAAATCAATTCCAGTATACCAAACGGGCCAAGTGTTTTGAAGTGTCAAAGATTGAATCTCTCCAACGGCTTGCTTTAAAAGTAAGCTCAAATAAAGGTTAAGGCGCCACATTTATTAAAGCTATTTGAGAATTCTCTGAAGTGTGATGGAAATTCTACATAGTTGATGGTTTGCTGCGAGAAAATCCTAAGCAGTGAACTAGTTTTGGACTTTTGGGTAGTAGACTAGAAACATTTCGAAACGGCACAAAGACCTTTCAGCCCCTTTGAGTGTTACTTATTGGACCTTACTTGATTTGATCCAGTATCTTATTTGACGTTTCAACTCAACGTTTTACGTTTGTCTGTTTATTAATGACCTGAATCAGCCTAATTTAGTCCAACAGAATTGGGCCAACCGAATTTTTGGGGTCGGATGAACATTATGAGTTTTTTTTAAAACCAAGATGAACATTGTCATTATGAGTTAATTTGCATTCAATCTAATCTTTGTTTTTTATATAAAAATAATAATAATAATCTTTTTTTCCCTTTAACGTTGTGTTCTTTGTTGCTGCTCTACATTTTGATGATTATGTTGCAATTGAATTATCAAAGTATTAACTCTATTCTTGAATTGTTCTGAAATGATTTTATACCTTCCATGTTGAAGGTTGGCCATTAATAAATAAATGAGAAAATCCCCTTCTGCCCAAGTTATCAAAATATTATCAAAAAAAGTCAGATGTCAGATATTATTTCAAAAAACGTTATACCGATATAGTTGTTACGATCAGTGATATAGTTGTTAACATGTACTAATTTAGTTATTAACATATACCGATATAGTTGTTAGAATATTGTTGTTAATGTATACTGATTTAGTTGTTAATGTTGTCTTGATATAATTGTTAACATTTATAAAATAATATCAGAAATAGCCCTAAAGCCTTTTTTGACATGAGACTTTTTTTGGGTCTTTTTTGACAATTTTTTGATTACTTGGGTGTGGTTTTTCCCTAAATAAATTATTATTATTATTATTTATTGCCTTAAATTCCAAAGGAAGGGGAAAAAAAGATAGCAGTGATTTTGTCCATAGTTCATGAACTTTGGAGCCTCAAAATGTCTGAAACATCATCGATTCATTGTTATTCCATTCAAGTACATCTCGTTCAGCCTTTAGATTGCAGGGGAAAAACACAGAAAGAAAAAGAAGGAAGGAATATCATCTACAGTAGAACCAGACTCAGCGTAATTATAAATTCTAACTATGGCCTCTCAAAATTAGTAAAATCAGCATAAAAGTCCCATTGACCACAATAATTCTTCTTCTCCAACTTCAATTGTGATTGTGATCACTGATACTTCAAGCTTCGTCCATTCTCTTCATCTCCTCAGTCACATGACACCTTCAGTTTACTGCTTAGCCTGCTCAAAATCATATTGACACTCTCAGTTATGTCCCAAACGTATATAATCACTTATTTGTGGAGATGATCTCATCAAATACTGCTATTAATTGAGGTGTTCTAATTCTTGCACATTCCATTAAGACTTTGTTTACTTTTAGGATTTCCATTATAGTTACTCTGTTTTTCCCCTATTGAGACATGTACAATACTTTACATGATACTCCCTTCGGTCCTTAATATAAGATATATTTGGGAAGTTGATATTGACCTTAAATATAAGACATAGTTTTCATATTTCTCAATCTTTTCCTAATTTACCCCTACTAGGAGGAGAGAAAATTAAGGAAGATGACTAGGTGTTTTAGAAAATACATATTATATTAACTAACTTAATCAACTTCTTTAATATAATCAAATTAGGTAAATATGTTATATATTAAGAACCAGAGGAGTATTTTGAAAGGCACGTAAGGCGCTCAGAATTGCAAGAAAATCACCTGTGAATAGAGGAAGGTGCCCAGAATTGCAATGGCAGCGCCGAGGGCGTTGATGGGTTGAACTGGATTGTGGAAGATAAGGATGGAAGAGACAATTACACAGATTCTCTTCATTGTGTTACCAATACTGAATGTCAAGGGAGATATTTGATCAAGAGACATGTATGACACTTGATTGTACAAGTGGTAGAAGACACTTTGGGCAACCACCCACCTGTAAAATTTCAAACCGGAATCCATTGGTTATGTTGACATTTAATGAAGAAAACTGATAAAAGTTTCATTTCAGCCAAAAGTAGAACAAAATTCTACCAATATGAAGTGATTGAGAGGCTATAGAAAATAAACAATGATCTGATAGTCATAGATTGTTTCACTTACCACACGAAATTGGGACCGATCTGAGACACGGCTGTTTGCCAGCCAGCAGCCCACATTTTGGGACCTTCCACAGCTATGGCAAAAGGTGTGAGAATCAATAGAGACATCATTGAAAGGCAAGCATAGTAGTTCATTCCGCTAACCGACATCCCCTTCATTCCCTTCTTTGAGAATATGTTCCGGAACACAAATGCCAAATTTGATACCATAGCTCCCATAAAACCTGGAACAAAGTTTTGTAATTAGAATATTGAAACAAATTGGATCAGAATCACAAGCTCAACATCATATTGAAACACGTAATGAAGCTGCGAATTCTTGGCTTTGTGGACAAGTAACTTGCTTACCGGTCATGTTGAAGTTGAGTTCGGTGACTGCAGCAAGGGCACAACCACCAATAATTGGAATCAGAGACAAGTAAACTGGCATAGGAATGACTCTCCAAGCATGAGGCTTGAGACCAGAACACTGAAAGCTGGCTCTCCACTCTTGATGATGTGAGTGAATGAAACTGCAACTTTTGACATACTCACAGTTGCTGCAACATGCCCAATTGTGTGGGCCACAGCCACCTGCATACCCAATTTTTCCCAGTGAGTCCTAAATCGTAATCCTTCACATCAACCCACTTTCTGACGGCCATGAACACAGAAAGTGACTCTGAGGTTAGACTTCAAAATGGGAAAGGACAAAACCTTGCAAGTTCTTAAAGCTATTGCTATCAATTTATTTAATGTTAACAGTAATTGTGGATCTCACAAAAATCAATTTTGACATCCTGCATGAATGGTCATGATTAACTTAGTCTAAATTTGATTTCTACATTTTTTTTTTCTTCAAAAACCCATAAGCTTAAAGCACTTACAGACAGTCCATAATAGGTTTATTATAACCTCTTAACTATTATTACTTCAATTGTAGTATGATTGATTGCGTGTCAATCAAGAAATTTGAATGAAAAAAAGATTGACTTACGGGAAGTAGGGCCTTCCAAAAGTTCAAATCAACTTTGGGGGCTTCAGCAATCCTTGTGGCCCAAGAGATCAACATCATAAGAGAACCAGCAGCCAGAGACAAAGTGGAAGTGAGCCATGGGTAAGGAAAAGCATTGAGAACCTTTTTATTGTAAATATTGAACACCACATTCAAAGCCCACCAAGTAGCAAAATACAAGCCAATCTTGAGCTTCTGAGCAGCCTCCATCTGAGCCTGTCCATGAGGCAGTTCAATGTTAATCTCAACTGGTCGTGACCTATCTGCCTCATAGGCTTGGCATTCTGTAACCCTCCTTCTGGGATTTGCCAGAAATGTGAAGCTCTTAGTCGATGAAATGTAAAGGGGCCTTTGGGAAGAGATGGAGGATTCAGTTTCTGGGTTTTGCTGAGCATTCTGAATAACGGGTAGTGTGTAAAAATGAGGCCTTGTTGGAACAGAAAGCTTTCTGCTTCTTGTTGAGAAAGCAGAGCAGCTCAGTGAAGGTGTTGTGTACTTGATTGAAGAAATCATTGCGAATACTTCGAATTAGCTTGAGCGAAATGCACAAGGAATGAAGTAAGTTTGACAGTTAGAGGAGAGTGGCTCAATGGGTATATCAGAGAATCGATAAGATTTATGTAAGGGTTGGGTTCTCTTGTTTTGCTTGATGGGGTTGCTTCGGGAGTATCACAACGCGGAAAGTTCTAAACCTTTAACAATGTTGGTGAAGGAAAAGAGGTTTTGAGCTTTTGGAAAGATTGGATGGTGAGAAAATCGAGGAGAAAGCCAAGGAGAGAGGAAGGAAGAGAAAGGAGAAAATGTTTTCTTTTGGTGAGGAAGGAGGGGTTGGGCGGAGGGTTTATATAGGAGAAAGAGAGCCGTCAGAATCCCTTGGTAACGGATCTCGCTACGGCCGACTGCAGTGGACCGTTCATGCAGTCAATAATTTTAAGGCAAAAGAGGGCAGTGGACCGTAGCCACTCCCCTTTGTAACAACTCGTCAAACTCACGAATTAACTATTGAAATTTACGAATTAGCTATTGAAATTTATGGTTGTTATTATTGGTAAATTCGTGGTCGTTATACATTTGGGTAAACTCATGAATTTATACATCAATTTATTGTTTTTACGTTTTTAATTTACAAAATTGTGTTAACTCACTCTTAAACTCGTTTTAACTTTTTAAAAAAAATTGGTAATGCTCATCGCCTTTATATGAGTTTATGAATTATTTTTTTGTTAAATTTGGTGATTTTTGAATATTTATAGATTTAATTTCAACTATTTAGGTTTAAAATATATTTAAATCAAATTGTTGTGATTTTATTATATTTTAATTATTTATTATACACTATTAATATCTATTTAATAGTGAATGTAAACTCTTATGAGTTTAAAATTCAATTTTACGATCTGAGTTTACTTTCGACACGAGTTTACTTAAACTCATGAATCTGACAATTTAGACAACAACTAATAGTTCATTTAAATTTACGATATATTTTTTTGGTTCAATAATTAGTAGATAACTTTACTGATTAAGTTCTTAAAACAGTTAAACTATCATAGTAGATAACTAGTATTATTAATCAGAATGCAAATTACTAGTTTTAGAAAAAATAAGAAATTTTTCATATTTTAAACTTTTATTAAATGATTTCTAGATATAAAAAGTCATTCTATAATAAATATCACAGCTTTGATATCTTTTAATTTTATTTTTTTCATCATTCATCTAATGGGAAAAAAAAGTGCGTGCACCCATCATATTTGCAAATGGTCAAACTCATAATAATAAGTTATTGGTTCAAGTAATAAGGGGCCTCACCTCATTAAAAAGAAAAAGAAAAAGAAAAAAAAAGAACACAAATTTAAATCTTAGGAAGCACACTTGTTGCAAGATGTGAAAACTCTTTGCCCTCCGAGTCTCAAGGAGAGAACAATTGATCAAATATAAAAAAGGTCAAACTCATACCGATAATAAGTTGTTGGTTGAGATAGTAAATGGTCTCTCCCTCGTAAAGAAAAGAATAAAGTTCAAATCTCGGTAAGCACCCTTTAGAAAAGTAAGAATCATTGCCTTAGGTGAACCTTTGATCAATAAGAAAAAAAATGGTCAAACTCATAACATCTTGTTTAAGTCAAGATTTAAGAAAGTGCTTAGTGCAAATTGAGTCAAATGATTACGATATACTTTTTTTAGTTTTTAATATAGGAAATATGTAGCTAATTTGATTAAATTAAAAAAGTTAGTTAAATTAGTTAATATAACATATATTTTCTAAATACTCTAGTCATCTTCCTTAATTTTCACATTTCTTTCCCTTCTTAATTATTTTTGAGGGAGTATTGATATGGGTAAATTAAGAAAAGTTTGATAAAATAAAAAATCTGCATTATATTTATGATCAAAATTTATTCTCTAAATATGTCTTATATTAAAGACTATAGAAAGCATGTTTTAAGTTGAAGGATATATGGACTGGGCTAAATTAATTTTAAAAAAAAAAAAATTTGTCTATATAATATGCTTTACAAATACATGCTAAACCCTTGTCCTTTCTGGAGGATCGTAGACAAGTTGAATTTCTTAATTGCTAATAGTCAACAAAAATCTTCAAGGCCAACTTGAATTTTCAACGCGGAGAAGATGATATTTTTCTTCAAAGTCGGCATTATTTTCATGTGCAAATTTATCTTCAATTATATACACACGAACAAAAATAATTATAGTGTCATTAAAGTATCTACTCCTTCCTATTTTAAATACAAAGCTAGATAATTAGTTTATAAAAATTAATTAGTTAAATTAATTGCTTATAAAAATATATATTGATTTTTATAAAATATCATATTTAATCATTGGATTAATATTATATTTGGTCCCTTAAATTTATCCCCATTTTGGTTTTAGTCCCTCTAATAGTAAAACGGTTCAGGTATTTATTAAGTTATAGGGGTTAATATATCAAGAGAAATGAAATGTGATCGAACAAAATCTATAATTTGAAATTTGAAAGACTAAAGTCATTTATATTAGAATTATTATTGATAGATATATCTTCAAAATGGTTAATCAATAGGAACAACTTAGAAAAAAAAGTTACAATTTGTGTGACACAAAATGATTGAAAATATTACATTTGAGATAAAAATAAGGGAGAATTCCAATAAAATACCATATGAATTTGCAAAACCCTCGAAACCCGCCTC